>JAWNNJ010000373.1:0-16286 GCA_035045125.1 Hypselothyrea guttata | reverse complement strand
GCGAATTAGCTGGAATTGCAATTAGAGCATTGCACAACGCTGCCAACGCTGCCAACGCTACCAACGCTGCCAACGCTGCCAACGCTGACAAAGCTACATCGCTGCCATCGCTGCCAACGCTGCCAATGCCGCATCGCTGCCGACGTCGCTACCGACGTCGATTACAACTCAAGACACAGCTTAGGGACTTAGATAGCGCATTATTAATTATCAGTCTACATTTTACGATCAGTGAATAAACACCGTATAAAACCAAATTCGTTAATTGTGTTGTTATTTTTTTATACAAAGTAATAATCAGAAAATTAACTTACACAAGTTCACCAAATTCGCTAAATTATTTCCCCTGGAATCAAAATCGTCAATCCACATGAGAGAGAAGTTACTTGAGGTTCTTTATTATTTCTCAGCACCCAAGACAATGGTTTCTGATAATGAAAGAGGTCTCTTGTGCCCTACTGTTTTGAACTATATAAAAGCTTTGGGAATAGATTTGTACTACACTCCGACCCAAAAGAGCGAGGTCAATGGACAAATCGAAAGATTCCATTCCACTTTTCTAGAAATCTACAGGTGTTTGAAGAAAGAATACCCTACTTTCAAAAACACAGAATTGGTTTCCATAGCGGTAGACAGATACAATAATTTTGCTCATTCGGTGACTAATAAGAAACCTGTAGACATATTTTTTAATCGATCAGCAAGGATAAATTACCAAGGGTTAGCGAATTTTAAGCAGCAAGTCTTAGAAGACGTCAGAGGTCTGATCGTACATAAGCAAGAGTTAACCAACCTTGCCCGAGATAGAAGCAGAAGTGAGCCGAAACACTATGAGCAGGGTGATAGGGTTTTTATCATAAACAAACAGATTAAAACCAAAGAAAATCAAAGGTTTAAGCCAGAGGAGGTTGAAGAGAATGGCAATGTAACCATAAAAACCAAATCTGAAAAATTTTTCATAAATCAGATGTCAGAAATTAAACATGCAGAAAACGTTTCACGAACACCTTGAAAAACACATTTCACATTATTACACTACAAAAAAAAAAACAAAAATGCAAAAAGGAAATAAATATAAAAATAAAAAAAATTATTAATAAGCACAAAAGAAGAAATGTTTGTTAATATTAAAAACACAAAGTGGAAATAATTAAGAAACAAACACACAAAAGCAGAAATAATTAGATATCTTAAGCACTAAACACACAAACACTAAAAAAATACTCTTCCTCTATTTTTATGGCTAACTTGATGTTCCTCTACTTCGCAAGTTTGGCCATCTTGAAAACAATGGGGGCTGTACATATTTTTAAGTACGAGGCTCCCATCGTCCCTCTTCAACATGGAGTTGTCTGGCGCGTTAATGGGTTATTTAAATTAGCCCAAGTGATTGACATCGACGAGATACAACGGACCATTAGAATGATGAAGGAAGAAGCTTCGAACGCCATCGACCCCAGGATGGGCACTTTGGCCATACATTATTTGAGGGATGCTACAGAAAACATCGCGCACATGCTAAGCATGCCAAGACGAAAGCCTAGATCCATAGATTGGCTAGGATCGGCCTGGAAATGGATCGCAGGGTCGCCGGACGCATCGGATTGGGATGCTATTTCCGTTCACAGGGAAGCGTCGAGAAGACTACGGATCAACAGATCCCGTTCAACACTCGGCTTTTTGATGCAACGCACGAGTCCATTCAACGACTCAATGATGTCATAGGAAGGGTCAATGCAATCGACGGAGACGTCCATACCACAACGGCACTGTTATATAGGGCCTTAATCCTGACGGGGCAAGTAAACGAAATAACCAGGGCATGCCAACTTGCGAAAGCCGGCGTGGTCAACTCAAACCTATTGGACCACGAAGAAGTAGGCTTATTAGCAGAAGTAGACATCTTGCCCTACCAGAGCGTTGTCGAAGCGATAGAATTCTCTCGCCCTTCTGTTTTAACAAACGGAAAATCGCTTCTTTACGTCTTAGCAATGCCAAAGGTCACCGATGAGGAATACCGCCTGATGCATATCTTCCCATCAATAACAAATGGAAGGCAAGTGGTATTGTATTTCAACACCTTGGCCGTAAACAACCAGGAAACCTATGCTGTCGTGGGAAGTTGCTTATCCATCGGCAACACAACGGTTTGTCAGGAGAAGGATTTGACAAAACTGGAAGAAGACACCTGTGTTATATGCATATATAGAGAGTACACTGTACTCATTCAATAATAGCAGCAACACTTTGTTGCAATAAATACAAACATATAAACCAACTCAAGTGAGCGAGTAATATGATCGCACACTTATGAGTTCGTTTATGCTTATGCTGCGTCAGCATTCTCTGACGCTGACCACATACAAGTTATTACGCCAAACTCTTAGAACTGCCCTCTGCTTTGGGCTGCAACATTGTGTTATACAATGTTGTTCCAAAGAGTTCAAGAGTCTTGCTACTATAAACATCCGCCGCGACAAAATACGTCAGCATTATCAAAAATGCAAAGTCGGCAGATCAAGCCAGCCAATACCAGATAATTGATATCTGCCCAAGCTCTGCCGACGTCGCTGCAAGACACCCACAGCTAGCTTAGGGTAAAATTAAGAAATGTAAGATCAGTCTAAATTTGAAGTTTGACAAATAAAGTTCACTTCTTTCTCTAAAATAAACTTAAAAGTTTTTAATTGGCGCCCGAGCAGGGACCAACAGAGGAAATCAGATTAAGTTCGATTAGTGCAACTATACTGTAATATGCATATATCGAGAGTACACTGTACTCAATCAATAATAGCAGCAACACATTGTTGCATTAAATACAAACATATAAACAAACTCAAGTGAGCGTGTAATATGATCGCACACTTATGAGTTCGTTTATGCTTATGCTGCGTCAGCATTCTCACGCTGACCACATGCACCCTTACATATTTACATATGTGCATAACACTCTCTCTCTCTTTATATTAGCATATAAGCAAAATGTATGAAGCAGCTCCGCTGCTTAGGCTTAAGCTGATATTTCAATAAAGCATTCTTAAAACCAAATCCAAACGGCACAGACATGCCCGTGTTTCTTGAATAATAACGACAAAGTTAAATAGGAGTTATTACATGGCGACCGTGACATAGGTCACCCGGACCTATCAGCAGCATCAGCAACAGCAGCAACACATGCAACAGCAGCAGCAGCAGCAGCAGCAGCAGCAGCAGCAGCAACACCAGCAGCAGCATCAGCAACAGCAGCAACACATGCAGCAGCATCAGCAACAGCAGCAGTGACATCAGCAGCAGTAAACTAGACATGGTCGGTTTACTAGCAGCAGCAGCAGCCAACAGAAGTCCATTTCAACATATATATATTACTGAGTGAGTACAGGGGCATGAGCTCTAAAGACACTTTGAAGTGTAAAAGACGCAGTGGCATAAAAGAGCGGATCAGACACAGAAAGTCTGAGATCGTAAGGCTCCTGTATAAGACCACTAACCCACTACCATGGGAAACAGCCGTCAAACTTCACGACGAACTCAAACACCTTGAGTCGTTGGGTAAAGTGCAGAGCCCCTCCTGTCCCTCAGAAAATATTATTATTAACAAGTTCACACATCGTCCGCAGCCGAAAGAGATACCGGCAAGAGAAAAACTTTGCCCGTCAGACTGCGAGGGACCATTATAATAATAACGACAAAGTTAAATAGGAGTTATTACAAGACATGGTCGGTTTATTTGTAAATCAAACAATCAACCCCAGCAACCAACAAGTGCAGTAAACTAGACATGGTCGGTATAATAATAGTATAAGTAAATATCAAGATTCTGAAAATATAAATTACCCATATAAATATAAAATTATATTAAAAAATAACAATTATCCAACTGATATGGGGTTAATAGACAGTAAAACAGTGGACTCCACTGCAAATGTCATTAACAAAGTTGAAGTTGAGAACAAAGACATGGGTTTAATAAGCACATTATTGATTATCATTGTAGTAATAATGTGCGCTAATGTTTTTTATAAAATTTATAAATTGCACAATAAGTGCCTAAGAAAGAAATTTTTAAGCCGGGCAAACGACCTGGATAAAATTTAAAAATACAAATACAAAAATACAATACAAATACAAAATACAATTATATTTTTGCATATGCACTAAGTAAAATACAAAAATAAGATTTTAAATAAAACAAAATTCTAATTTCCGAAAACTAACTATAAATATGCATTATCTTGAGCATTTAGAAAAAGTTTTAAAGTTAGACCCATTATTCCCATATCGTGCACTCTACATTTTGCACGGACATGCAGACTTTATATCAATCTATGAATTCGAAAATGAGTACATAGAAGCATATAATACTAGAACCATGTCAACTCCTTTACCATTTCATGATTACAAAATAAAGGCCATAATACTACATACATTGCCAAACGTAATCTTAAAAAAAGTGGTAAATACACATCCAATGTTAGGTGACTGCACAGTCCTAAAAATCAAATTGCTAAGATAGAAAATTATGGAATGGAATGAATTAGCAAAACAAATTAATGATTCAAAACAAAAATTTGAAAAATCCTATAAGTGTGTTAATAAGAACGCAACTATCAGGGTTGAAACGCTAATTCACCATATAAATATAGTTATACTTAACTATAATCACATAGTTCAACTATACTTAAGCAAGCATAATAAATTAACAGAAGCACATATCCATCAATGTTTAAAAATAATTAAATCATTGAACATAAGGATATCGAATATCAGTGCAAGGCATAGTATATTCATAGATATCCCACAAAATTTGAAAATATTGGCAACTTTTGATTCAGATCAATTAAAAGATCTGAATGAGTCTAAGCCAATAATAGATATAGAAACAGAACAGGATACTGACATTGAACCACTTGAAGAAACCGAACCAAACATGGCGGAAAACCAAGTGGCTTTAGACCGTGAATATGTAAAACAAGTATCGTCTACAATTCCGGAATTCGATGGCAAAAAGCTATCATTAGCCAGATTTCTAACGGCTTTAAAATTGGTCGATCGTACTAAAGGTACACAAGAAGACCTAGCCGTGGAAGTAATCAAGTCCAAAATAGTTGGCCCAATTCTGTACAAAGTACAGAATGAAACGTCTATTGCAGGTATTATAAATAAATTAAATACCAATATCAAAGGCGAGTCAACTGATGTTATCAAAGCCAAGCTACTTAATATAAAGCAAAAAGGCAAGTCAGCCACACAATATACAGCTGAAATTGACAGTCTGCGTAAGCAACTGGAAGCAGCTTATATTGATGATGGACTAGACTACGATAACGCTGAGAAGTTTTCTACTAAGGAAACAATATCAGCAATGACAAAGAATTGCGAATATGAAAAACTTCGCATTATACTAGAAGCAGGAAATTTCAGCAATTTCAATGATGCCATGGGTAAATATATCCAATGCAGCACTGAAATGACTGGAAGCCCGAGTACAATATTGTACTATAAAGGCAGGAACGATCGTGGAAATTACAGCCGTAATAACCGAAGAGGTAGAGGCAATAGCCGCGGCAATGGTAATTTCCACTATAATGGCTATAACAACAATAGGGGTAATTTCAGAGGAAATTACCGAGGTGGCATCCGAGGTAGACAAACGTCAAACCGAGGTGGCTACCAAAACCAGAATGCAAACAATAGAGGTAATGTCCGAGTAACTCAAGGTAACTCGGAAAACCCACAGAACCCTTCAGCTGTCCAGAGCCAATAAACGGCACAATAAAAAACATCAATTTTAATCTAAGCATTTTTGTAAAAATTAATAATGAAAGAACAGGTAAAATTCTTACACTGTTACTTGATACTGGAGCAGATATATCAATATTAAAAGAAAATGTTGATATATTTGACAACATAAATAAAAATATAACAACCCAAATATCGGGAATTGGCGAAGGAACATTTTTATCAAAAGGTTTCGCCTGTGTAGAACTTACTACAGGTAAATACGTAATTCGACATAATTTCCATTTAGTTGATCAAAATTTTCCAATACCTAGTGATGGCATACTAGGAATAGATTTCATAAAACTATATAATTGCCAATTAGATTTTTCTCAAAGTGGCGACTCACTTATTCTTCGCCCAAACAACTTAAAATACCCAATTAATTTAAAAATACTTCATACATGTGACGATAATGACACAGTACTCCCAGCTCGTTCTGAAGTGGTCCGTGAAATACAAATTCCATCAATTAAAAATCAAGTTCTGATATTAAATCAAGAAATTGAAGAAGGAATTTACATTGCAAATACAATATCTTGCAATAAAAATACTTATGTCCGAATTTTAAATACAACAAATATTAACAAGATAGTTAACTTAAATAAAATCAAATATGAAACCTTAAATGATTATGAAATATTAAATGAAAATAACAAAGAAAGAAACAGCTTCGTTATGAAAAAATTAACAAAAAATTTCCCGCCATTATTCAAAAATCAATTAAAAGATTTATGTACCAGATATACAGACATATTCGGATTAGAAACCGAATCTATAACAACAAATAATTTTTACAAACAAAAACTCAGATTAAAAGATGATGAGCCCGTTTATATTAAAAACTATAGAAGTCCTCATAGCCAAGTACAAGAAATTCAAGCCCAAGTACAGAAATTAATAGACGACAAAATAGTCGAACCATCTGTATCAGAATATAATAGCCCACTTCTATTAGTACCTAAGAAGTCCCTTCCGGACTCTAACAAGAAAAAATGGCGATTAGTAATTGACTATCGTCAAATTAATAAAAAGCTGTTATCTGTTAAATTTCCACTACCTAGAATTGATGATATTTTGGATCAATTGGGTAGAGCTAAATATTTTTCATGTCTAGATTTAATGCCTGGTTTTCACCAAATTGAACTTGAAGAAAGTTCAAGAAATATAACATCATTCTCAACCAGCAACGGTTCATATCGCTTCACGCGATTACCATTTGGCTTAAAAATAGCCCCAAACTCATTTCAAAGAATGATGATAGTTGCTTTTTCTGGTCTAGAACCATCCCAAGCATTCCTTTACATGGATGATCTAATAGTAATCGGTTGTTCCGAAAAACATATGTTGAAAAACTTAACCGATGTTTTTGACAAATGTAGGAAATTCAACCTGAAACTACATCCGGAAAAATGTTCATTTTTCATGCATGAAGTCACATTTATGGGACACAAATGCACTGATAAAGGAATCTTGCCTGACGACAAAAAATATGACGTCATACAAAATTATCCAGTACCACATGATTCAGACAGCGCTAGACGATTCGTTGCATTTTGCAACTACTATAGACGTTTTATTAAAAACTTTGCCGATTATTTACGTCACATTACAAGACTGAATAAAAAGAATGTAAAATTCGAATGGACATCTGAATGCCAGAATGCCTTCGATCATTTGAAAACGGCACTAATACAACCAACCTTGTTACAATACCCAGATTTCACCAAAGAATTCTGTATAATAACAGATGCTAGTAAGCAAGCGTGTGGAGCGGTTTTAACTCAAAACCATAATGGTCTCCAACTTCCAATTGCATACGCATCAAAATCTTTTAGGAAAGGGAAAGTAACAAGAGTACAACTTAACAGGAGCTAACAGCTATTCATTGGGCAATAAACCATTTCCGACCATATATTCATGGCAACCACTTCACGGTTAAAACTGATCATAGACCATTAACTTATTTATTTTCAATGGTCAACCCTAGTTCGAAATTAACACGTATGAGGCTTGAATTAGAGGAATATAATTAGACCCTTTACTTTAAAAAAGTAAAAAGGGTCTATTAGTTTAGTGCAAAAAGGAAATGTGTGTAACACCCAGAAGGAGGCGTGGCAGACCCCACAAAGTATATATATTCTTGATCAGGACGACAAGACGAGTCGATATAGCCATGTCCGTCTGTCCGTCTGTCCGTCTGTCCGTCTGTCTGTCCGTCCGTATGAACACCTAGATCTCAGCAACTATAAGAGCTAGAGACACCATATTTGGGATTTAGGTTCTCCTAATCAGTAAGCAGCACGAGTTTGTTTTAGATTTTGGATATCTCCCCCCCTTCCCTTGCAAACCGCAGAAAGCTACTGCAGCCACAGTTTTAAAGCTATTGATTTGTAATTTGGTATTTAACTAGTTTACGACATTCTCTATCGACGCTGTGAATTTTGTTTCGATCGGATAAGAAACACCGAACATATGCCACAGACAATTTGCCGCACTAGGCAGAGGGGGGGTGGTGTGCCTTGCATACGCGGATAGGTTAGTGTGCGTGCCTTTGACTGTGTTTGTAAATGCATAAAGTTAAAGTAAAGGGTCTCCTACGGTCGGTTACGTCCGACTGTAGCTTCCGTCCCACTGATCTGCCCCGTCCCTATATTTTTACAGTGGAATATCTGAAGGGTAAAGATAATTACGAAGCAGATGTGTTATCAAAAATAACCATCAAAGAGCTACAAAACATAACAGCAAATATACTAAAAGTCACTACAAGATATCAAAGTAGACAAAAATCCTGCGCAGGAGAAAAAGAAATAGAATTGCCAAGGCAATCTATAGATAAAGCTTCCAAGCCCAAAGTATACCAAGTCGTTAACAATGACGAGGTACGAAAAGTAGTGACCTTGCACGTAAACAATATGACATGTTTATTTAAACATGGCAGAAAAATTACAGCAAGATATGATGTTAGCGATTTATATACTAATGAAACCATTGATGTAGATCAATTCTTTCAAAGGCTTGAAAAGCAAGCCGGTATATATAAAATCAGCCAACTCAAAGTGGCACCGTTGGAAAATATCTTTGAACATGTTTCAATAGATAATTTCAAAATAATGGGCAATAAGATATTGAAATCGCTAAGAGTAGCGCTACTCAACCCGGTGACCGTAATAAATTCTGAAAAAGAAAAATTACATGACGATTCAATACAAGGAGGTCATACTGGCATTATAAAAACCTTGGCCAAGGTCAAATGACATTACTATTGGAAAGGTATGACTCGAGATATTACTGAATACATACGTAAATGTCAAAAATGCCAAAAAGCTAAAACAACTAAGCATAATAAGACCCCATTAACTATAACTGATACACCTATAAGTTAACTAAGGTCAACGGTCTGTAGTTTGATGACTGCAGTTTGACTCTAGCCACAATTGCTGAATAAGCATTTGGGCCGGATGCCGTTGCATAGCCGGAAAACACAGCATATTTGCGTGGCCGCTATGAAAATGATTTCGTAACCATAAGTTGCGATTTCATTTAGCATTGCACGATTAATATTGTAAAAATTGCATTCAGTTCATTTTTGGTATAAGAGCGAGAAGACGTCTCCTCTGTAATAAACATATTGATCATAACTCAATCTTTTACTGTAAGATTTCGTCTTACACTGGACACTAGTATTTTACATTAACCCGCCCTGCGGTTATTCGTATTAACTTACAAATCTGTTAATTGGCGCCCAACTAGTGGTAATAACAGTTACCCACGCATATTAAAAACGAACAATATCCACCGAGTGCGAATTAGTGTTAAAGCAACTACACACGCGTTTCGGGTAAAACATTAAAGTGCAAAAAACAATAACTGTATTCGATCTATAAAAAAAAGTGCTCAAGACACAGCAACATTGACGAGCTTTGCAGTGAACACTCACTAAGAACTACAAAGCGTTGTGCCTGGTGAACGTGAATACAATCGAAGTTGCTGACCCCTATTAACACAGGTTGCAACAGTGACAGTGATCCAGCAGCCTCATTATTACGTTTGACAGAGGTGTGCGACTGTGTCTGTATAGTGGATTATGCAAAAAACTTTACAAGCCACCCTCGCAAAAGATTTAGTTCAGCCCGCGCTAGTCGTACAAAAACGGTGCTTCGCAAAAACCCGCGCTTTGCAATAGCCAATCGGAGGCGAATCGTATGATTGAACAGCAAAAGCTCAACTGTATAAGCTTCTGCACATGCGCAGCGTGATCTTTTGATGATTACATAAATTTTGTTGCACAAAACAGACAAAGAAGAGGTACACCCTGAACAGCTAAACACTACAGAGTGTGGCGCACTACAGACAGTGGCGCATTATCAGAATAACGTGCAAGTTATCTGAACAACATCGACTGCTGCGCGGGAGGGGATTTAAAACTGGACTTCGATTTATATTTTAAATTTTTCTACGCATATCCACACAAAACATGTAAGTGGGAACTCGAACCTAGTTTATTTCTGAATCTGCATTTAGGTAGTCAGTAAAATATATAAGTATATTCTGATTGACTTATAGAGTGTGTAAGATCCGCACGCTGTACGCTTTATTAGATATTTATTTATATAATCCACTTAGTACTGCTCGCTGCTGTAGCTCAACTAGAACTAACTTTATATTCGAACTGCCTGGAACCTCTGAACATTGTGTGACGTATATTTCACAGGTTCCTACATTCCTCCTTTTTTATCGCTATTAGAAATTCACCTTAAATAGATTTCTTCAAGTATGACACGTGTAATGTTAGAGTTCTTGTACCGTTTGACACCTCTACGATATATGGTTCAACAGTTCTAGTCCATTCTCTCTCACCAGTCCATTCTCTCTCACCCCATTTATTTTCGACAGCAGTTTCCTTTGTTTTCTTTCACGAATAATATTGTTATCCTCATCTTCAGCACTTTTTTTTTTTAGCAACCTCAGTAATTGTTAGGCTTATTGATTTAAATGACAAGACAGTCGTTTGTATGGGAGTCTAATCAATTACAATACTAGACCAACATTCGTTGCTTGGATGTGGGGAAACCCATAAAAAACCCAATCAGTCTAGTTTACGTGTGCTATTATTATCGTCGGCTACCACAATGAGTGCATCGATTTGCACTCTACGTTCTATCCGATTTACTGATTCTGTATTTGATGTTTCATTCATAATTTCCGTTTGTGCCATTATGTGTTCCAGGGTCTCTACTCTTTCTCTTCTCTGGATCCACTATTTTACCGCTATATCATGTTCCTTCTCTGATCGGAGCTGAACAAACACCAAACATTATTCTTTTATATCGAGATAAACCTCTTCCTTCGTTTCTGCCAATCTGCTTGGCTGCATAGATTGTGTTTGGACCCAGATGACCATCTTCATTGTCCTGCCGCCGACTTTGTAGCTCGCTCTCTCATTTAATTCCAGTTGGTGGTAAGTGTCCGTGAACTTCGCGTCTCTTAGTTGCTGCATGAAACGCTCAAATGTCGGTAAAGGATAATTCTCCCGCAGAATTGCCTTATTGCCTTACGCATGTCTATACAGAGACGAATATCGCCGCCTCTCTTCAAAAACCACTATCATTTGAGAAATCCATGGACTATGTCTCTATGGCTCTATTATATCCCGTTCCATTGTTATTGGAATGCGTCTAGTAGGTTGTTAACAGTCTTCCAATATATTATTCACTAAATTTGATTCATGTCCAATACCAACTTTAAAGCGTAAACCTTAAACTGTTTTTGTGAACATTCATTGAACGTCGTCGCCTCACATACTTTAACATGGTTCCAGTATTATAAAAGCTACTTGTATTCCACCAATGTGACAGTATATAAACTCTTCAACGTCTGCATCACTTGATAGTTTCAAACAATAGTTTCTTTTATCTTTCATCCTGGTATTAAATCTTTGGTGATTTTCCGGTTTGTTTCGAGCATACTCATCCCAGTTGTTCCAATCATGTTCATCACTCTCTAAATCTATCATCCGTACATTAAACCTCCGTTGTTTCTCTTTTCCATATTGATCATAATCATCGTCGTAACATCATTATGTCATCATCATATCATCGTTGAAATATCCGCATTACATCGTCACATCATTGTAATATCATCGTAACATCGTCATTACATGATCATTATTTCAACATTACTTCATCATTACATCGTCGTTACATCATATTCCTTGGAAAATTATTCAGTGTTCGTCATCGTTAGATCATCCATCATTGTCATTTTTCAATTCAGTCCCAGGAATCTTCCAATTCTTTATTAATGTTGTTTTCGTAATCAACCTTAACTACTACCTCAAATATCATTATCGTCTTCAGTCTCATTTATTTGTTCATTGGTCATCTCATACTCATTTTCATTTTCTGCTTCATTTCGAGGTGTCAATAACTTCAATTTCTTCATTTTCATCAGAGGTTATTCTTTTCCGCTTCTGTTTTTCAACTAATACAGCATATTATTCTGTATTTTATCATATTCCACAATTTCACCAGGTAACGAGAATGCTACTGATTGTAATCGCATTCCTGCCAAATGTAATAGTTTATTTGTCTTCTCCCTATTTTCTGTAATTTCTTCAGCATCTAGATAAATGTTAAACGAACTTAACCATCTCATTTATTTCATCCATTCATTACGAATTATAGCATTATCAATCTCGGTACAATCAAAGTTCTTTATAGACTCTGCCATGATTATCTGAAAATAATGTAATTTGCTTTAACAACCGTCAACTTGACATATACCATAATAAAACTCTTTAATAACCCTAGGCGCAATGTTATTGCAATGTAAATACCCTGGACCTTTACAGTTTGTAGCCAAGTTGTTACTGGTAAGGTAGACGAACCGTTCTCACAAACCTTATATCCACATGCAGTCAACCTCCCTCTAGCCATGGTGGAGAACTCTCGTTCTTTTGGAACGTCTTCCGCAAACGGAGTGGACATCGTCAGTCATATTGGTGTTTTACCCTCGACACTCTTTCAGTCATATTGGTGTACACCCTCACCCCACGCGCTGGCTAGAGTTCCAGTTTTCTTGAGACTCGCACTACGTGTAATACACAAACGTACAGTTGTTTAGACAAACGTAACGTTAAGATAAACGTATCTGTACGATCGTGTCTAAAGTAACATGTCCATTGAACTCAGAATTTTATACTTAACTTAATAATTCAGGTTCTTCTTCTTATTCACTTCCTTTCTTCTTCTTTATCTAATAATTTTTATTTTTTTAATTTTTTTTTAAAACAAATTTTTTAAATTTAAAAAAAAATTTTTATCCTCGTCGCCAATGTAAGATCCGCACGCTGTACGCTTTATTAGATATTTATTTATATAATCCACTTAGTACTGCTCGCTGCTGTAGCTCAACTAGAACTAACTTTATATTCGAACTGCCTGGAACCTCTGAACATTGTGTGACGTATATTTCACAGGTTCCTACAGAGTGTAATAATAAACTAATTAAATGTACGGAATCCGTGCATAATATATTTTTTAATACAATAAAAGCAACGCGTACACATTGCTTAGATTTGCAAGCGTTGCGCTTTTGTCTTGTTTGCTTTTTTCAGCGTTCGGTAATATGAGCCATCGAGTGGTTCATTGCCGTTTGTTGTTGTCCGATTAGTGTTATAAACACATGAATCCGCAGTTTTCGCAGTATAGAACCCCGCGTAGATGCTCTAGCGATTCAGAGTCAGACTCTGATATTAGGTTACAAACTTTAGGAAGTACTACTATAGCTCCTTTAGAGCCAGTTGCCATGAATTCTGAGCAGATTAAGCAAACGGTAGAAGCAGCCGTAGGCGCTGCTTTAAGAGAGCAAGAAGCCGCAAATCAAAGAGAACGGCAGTATTTAGTGCAAAGAATTGACCAGCTACCTAATCAAGTGGCAGCGGCGCACATTGCTCCGCCAGAAGTGCAAACATATGCCGCAATAGAAATACGAAACGATGTTATTTGTGAAGAGCCGCTTGATGCTATTAAGTGCTTGCCCGAATTTGCGGGAGTTCAAGAGTCATATGTCTCTTGGAGACAAGCGGCGTTAGCCGCCTACCAAATTTTTAAACCATATAATGGCAGTTCACGCCACTATCAGGCTGTCATTATATTAAGAAGCAAAATTCGAGGCCCAGCCGATGCAGTATTAGCTTCATTTGGCACAGTTTTGAATTTCGACGCTATAATAAGTCGTCTTGACTTTACATATAGCGATAAGCGCCCCCTACATGTAATCGAACAAGAGTTAGGTATTTTAAGGCAAGGGGGCATGCCTTTACTTCAATATTACGATGAGGTAGAGAAGAAGTTGACATTGTTGACTAATAAAGTCAACATGTCATATGAGCCAACCTTAGCAAAGGGTTTATGCGAGAAATTCCGCGACGACGCGTTACGAGTGTTTATCTCAGGGCTCAAGCGTAACCTTACTGATGTACTCTTCGCTGCAAAGCCTAGAGATTTATCGTCGGCTTTAGCTCTGGCGCAGGAGGTAGAATCTAACCATGATAGGTACACCTTCGCTGCTAATTTTGCAAAGAGCCTAGAAGACAAAGAGCGAAGGCCAACCGTGAAAACACAGGGTCGCCAGCAGGAGAAATATTCTCAACAGGCTGAACCACATGCAAGTGACACAAAGAATCCACATTTTCATAAGCAGCAAAAGCTTTAGGGCCAATCTGGCCAATGGCGTAATACGCAGCAAAGCTATAATAATGACCAAGTACCCATGGAAGTCGATCCTTCATTTTCAAGGATCCTTCAGCCAACCCAAGCCTCGGCCTACGCGAATAGGAGGCCGGCTACATCTGAGCGCACGGGCTATCAGAGAAAACATCAGAGGGTGAATCATGTCACGCAACACGTTACACAAGGGGCGGAGGCGTATGCCAGCGCTGCGGCAAGCGCAGAGGCGCAGGTCAATGAAGACGCTGGCTCAAGCTATGACTCTGATGCCGTTAATTTTTTAGGGGCAGATCCCTGCTGCCCGTCATCGGACGAAGAGTAGCGGGGACTGATATGAAATTGCTAATAGATACGGGCGCGTCTAAAAATTTTATCCGACCACACGAGGGGTTGAGAGGCGTCCGCTCAGTAGAATCCCCTTTCTCAATTCATTCAATTCACGGCACGACAAAGATTACACACAAGTGTTTTGTTTCGATATTTGGTCTGAAGGCAACTTTTTTCATTTTGTCCGACCTCTCGACTTTCGATGGCATAATCGGCCTCGATTTGCTTACCCAAGCAGGCGCTTCACTTTGCTTAGCTTCAGGTCAGCTCAAGTGGGGTACGCAGGTTGAAAAAATCTCATTTCACACCTGCGCCGATGTCAATTTCACTAATGTGGATTGCTCGGATGTCTCTCCAACAGTTAAGGATTCATTTTTGAAAATGTTGAGAGACAAAAAAAAAGCTTTTGCAGACCCTAATGAGGCTTTGCCTTACAACTCCGCGGTAGTGGCCACCATCAGGACCATAGATGAGGAGCCTATTTATGCCAAGCTCTACCCATACCCAATGGGAGCAGCAGACTTTGTCAATAAAGATATCCGTAATTTACTAAAGAATGACATTATTCAAAAGTCAGTTTCCCCTTATAACAACCCAATATGGGTTGTCGATAAAAAAGGAACTGATATGAACTGATATGGTTTATAGCCACCTGCAATGGTGCAACAACGGACCCAGATAAGGTCAAGGCCATACAAGACTTCCCAGAACCCAAGACGGTATTTAAGGTCAGGTCATTTATGGGCCTTGCAAGCTATTACCGATGTTTTATTAGGGACTTTGCGGCAATAGCTAAGCCCATTTCAGTTGTGCTGAAGGGCGAGAATGGTACGGTAAGCAGACATAGATCTCGCAACATTAAAGTACAGTTCTCAGAAGTGCAGCAACGAGCGTTCCACAAGTTACGCAACATTTTGGCATCCGAAGATGTCATGCTCAGGTATCCTGACTTTAAGAAGCCGTTTGATCTAACGACGGACGCTTTAGCGTATGGTATAGGCGCGGTGCTTTCCCAAGAAAGTCGTCCGATCACAATGATTTTTAGGAAATTAAAGGACAGGGAAGTCAATTATGCTACCAACGAAAGGGAGCTATTAGCTATTATTTGGGCATTGGCCACGCTGCGGCATTACCTTTATGGCGTAAAAGATATTAACATCTTTACGGACCATCAACCTCTAACCTTCGTGGTTTCGGAATCTAACCCTAACGCGAAGATTAAGAGATGGAAAGCGCGCATTGATGAGTCCAATGCACGAATATTTTATAAACCTGGAAAAGAGAATCTGGTGGCAAATGCTTTATCCAGGCAACAGCTTAATGCTTTAGAAGAGTAAGAGGCCGAATCTTGCGCGGCAACGATTCATAGTGAGCTTTCACTCACCCATACCATAGAAACAACGGATAAGCCGTTGAATTGTTTCCAAAACCAGATAATACTGGAAGAGG
>JAWNNJ010000372.1:0-115784 GCA_035045125.1 Hypselothyrea guttata | reverse complement strand
TTAACAATTAAATCCTCATACTGTGATATGGGGTTTGGCTTCCTCTTATATACTCACATGTGTTGTTAGGGTACATTCTTATGCTGTACACTTAATAAAATACATTTATAAAAAATTTCTTACGTTGTTGCCCAGTTGAACTTCGAAACTAAACTAAATAATATTGGGCTTAAAAACATAGTATAATTTAAATTGGGGAATGACAGGAATATCATCGGTATCTCATTCCCACAACTCGACTTTCTGTATATATGCATATGTATATAATAGTACGGGCGAGCGCGAGCTATGGTACAGGGTATAAGGCAGTCGGGCTTGCTCGAAAGAGGAATGCAAAGATTAACCGTTCTTAAGCGAAAGAGAAAAACGACAACCACTTTGTTTTTATTTTTATTTTCTTATTTATATAAATATTATATTTTATATAAAGTACTTTGTCGACCGTATTATGTTGATATTAAATAAATAAAAAAAATTTAGTTTTCGTTTTTTTCTTTCGCTTAAGAACAGTTATTTTGATATTATTTTGCATTCCTCTTTCATTTGCTTCTGCAAGGATCGGACAATGCAAACACCAACAATTTTTCACCTTTTCACTTTCCACAACAAAAACAACACGAGGCTCCGATTGTGAAGCAAGCACAAAACTCTTCGTTGCGCAAATAATAAAACGTAAACGAACCCAAATAATAAAGCAAATGAACAACGAACAATAAAACTTACGAAATTTAGCTCAACTTGCAGCGTTGTTTGCGTTTTTTCCAACATTTTTGCTTATTTGCTGACAGAAAATCAGCGAAACCAAAAGCCGCAAACGTTGTTGCGTGCCAGCGCTGCCAACTTGTCAAAATACCAACTAGAGTTGCGTCGCATGGTTCCGAATCAGTTCAACTGAACAGTTCCTTAAACTGGGTGCAGCGTTGCCAATTTGGCTATAGAATTTTATATATCCATATGATAAATAAAGCAATGCCAATTAAGCGTGCTTGCTAAATTATATTCATATCAATCATACATGTATTTGAAAAACATTAATATTTATTTAAATAAATCTAGTGATATTTTCTATATATCGGAACGAATTTTGATTAAATTTTTAATCGTCATATTTATTTCAATTCTACTTATCTCTGGCATCACTATTAAAAAATATATATTTGTTTTCAATATTTGATATTACATTAATATGTATCTGATTTATATTATTTCAGATATTTTCTAATAAAAACCTGGCTTCAATTTAGCGATGGAAATTTAGCTAGTTTCTGAATTCTATTTATGGTTATAGAAATGTTAAAAAAAATATACATTTATTTTTAATATTTTATTTTGACTTAGTTTTTGTTATTTTATGTTGTTTCATATTTGCTTTATTGGTTATATTTTGTTTTTACTATTTCAAATATTTTATTGTTAAAATCTGGCTATTTCTGGCAACACTGTTTCGGACGCAGTTCAATCCAGCATTGCCAATTCAGATAGTTCAGAATATTATTTATGCTTATCTATATTAATAATTTATATGAAAACAATTTATTATTGTTGCTGTTGTTTTAGATATTTTGTAAATAAAATCTAGCTATTTCTGGCAGCACCAACTTTAAAACCAGTTAAATACTGCAATGCGGTGTCAGTGTTGCAAACAGCGGGAAAAACAGTGTTGTGCAGCAGCACGCGTCATATTTTGGCGGCCTGCAAAGACGCAAAGCAAATCGAAAAAAATTCGAGAAAATCAAAAGAATTGAGAAAGGACGCATGCATATTTAAAAGGAAATAAAACAAACGAAAAGGGATTGAAAATGAGCACTAATGCGGCAAGGATCTACATACAAGTGGAGAGCGAGGCCGAGCAGCAGCAGCATCTGAAGCAACAACGCAAAACGCTGAAGCCTTTGCAGGCGCACGCCAACAACAAGGAGAACCGGACGGAATCCGGCGGAATATCCGTCGTGGATCAGCTGAGTCGCCTCAAGGCCGGCGTCCATGCCACGCCCGTCAGCTACGGCAAGCGCAAGTGCGTGGATGCAGCAGTGATAAGCACCAAGGATGCGGACACACAAACCGATCCGATTGATAACAAATCCCCAGCTGATAACAGCTGCCAGGCTGATAAGCCCATCACAGCGGAGGATCTGACCAGCGCGCAGGAGCCGGGCGAGAACTACTACAAGGCGCTGGCGGAGACGCGGCGGGTGGCGCTGGAGGATTCGCTGGTGGAGAATTGCCACCTCAACGAGCGCATCGAGGGCCTGGAGAGGGAGCTCCAATTGACCCGCATGGAACTGGACACGGCCAACGAACTGGCCAACATGCTGACGGAGATATGCAACGGAGACGACGAGCCGGAGGCAGCTGAGCAGCAGTAGCAGGAGGAATAGTTGCAGATGTTATCTTTATAATTTAATTACAAGTTTTATGCTTGAACTAAACTTAACTAACGTTACCAAAGTAGTTGTAGTTGAATGTTTTCATTAACCAATCTTCATTGAGTTGTAGTTGAATGACTTCCTTACCCAATCTTCATTATATATATTTATTGTTTCCATGTAATCCAAGACGAATCTTACCCAATGTACTGAGCTCACGGCAAGCCAGCAATAAATACAAATAAATCCGTCGTAATACTTGATAGTTTAAACATTTCCCATCGGTTTCCAGATTTTAGCCAAGTTTAAATCAAGCTGCTATTGAAGGGGCTGCAGAAGTTGGAAGCGAGCATCGAAACAGAAAAATAGTTGTAGATGTTAAGCAACCAATTATAATTACAATCGGGCGGAAGGCTGCAGTCGGACGTAAACGACAATAGGAGAACCTCTAATTTGTATTTTAATAATCACTCTAAAACAATTTCATTTTTTTCGGCGCTCGAATTCGCTTCCTATTGAAAACTAAGAGCCTGCATACTACCTTCTCTTTCGTTCAAGTCGAGCAAATTGTCTGTTGCATATCTTCGCTGTTTCGTATCCGATTGTTACAGTGAAACCTAACCGACAGTAGCAGACCCTGTACTGTGTGTTACAATAAATACGCAATGCGTATTATCACAAACCACTCTCTCTTTTCCTAATTAGGCAAACTGTCTGTTGCATATCTTCGCTGAGAATGTCACAGGCAACGAACATGCCAAATGACATGTTCGTAGTTTTAAAATTTCTATGTTTTTCACAGAGTTTCCCATATTTTCTCAGCCTCAACCAAACATTTCCATTAGGCTCTCGCTCATGAACGAGAGCGATTATTCTTAAAGCATATTCTCCAACGTTCTCAGGCAGAACTACTTTGTGTAATCCGCTCAGAGAAAGACAATTGAGAGGCAACAGATTTGTGGGGCGCCTATCAGCAGAAATCTCTGATCGAATTCCAGATTGATGTATTTTTGAATCTACATTCTGATCAAAATAAGCATAAATAAGCGCGTTTTCTGATCAGAAATGCTACTGTTGTCTGGAGAAAATGTTATGTTAGCCGCGACTCTCTTTTATGGCATATTTTCATGCAATTCCTATCATTTTCGAGTCATATTTTGATTGAATTGGCCTCGTTTTGGATACTTCAATCACCGGGATAAACAATTTTCAATTGCTTTACTTTTTTTGTATTGTTAGTTCATTAATCATATCGAGCCCTTCCCGCGAAAAAGACGTAACCAACATTTTTTCGATTTTCGGTTTTTGATGCAATTATGTTCATAATCACCCAACACATCTACACAAAAAATTTCATAATTATACCCTGTGCCCATTTGAAAAATGGGAAAAACAGGGTTAATAACTTTGTGCGAATGTATGTAACAGGCAAAAGGAGGCGTGGCAGACCCCACAAACTATATATATTCTTGATCAGGGAGACGAGCTGAGTCGATTTAGCCGTCTGTCTGTCTGTCCGTCTGTCTGTCTGTCTGTCTGTATGAACGCTGAGATTTTCTAAACTATAGAAGCTACAGAAGCCGTTTTGGTCTCTTTTGAAAGGTGTGTACCATACGCAGATCAAGTTTATTTCAAATCTTGGATGCCACGCCCCTGTCGCCTACAATGAATGAAATAAAATACATTCGCCAATTTAAGAGACACTGAGCCATTTACATAAATTCTGTCTTCAGTAGTTTGTAGGTCTATACCATACGCAGATGAGGCTTTGTTCAAATTTTGGATGCCACGCCCCCTCTACGCCTTAATCGATAAAAACCGAATAACAAGCGTAAAATTGAACATAGAATGTTGTTATTTGGAATATATACTCTCTTTCATTATATTTAACTATCCTGAAAAGCGCATTGAAATCGGTTAACAAACACAGAAGTTATTAGCGAAACAATATTGCAGGCGGCAACTCGCTCGCACTCTAGCAGCGCGGCCTTTAAAGCTGGACGCATCTATAACACAGTACGACGAAGAAGAATTGCTGCTACGTTTTGTATGACAACTTTGTATATATATTTGTAGCTTTGCGAGCGCGCAGCTGTCGTAGCTTTTTGGCACAGGGTATCGATGCAGTCGGTGCCGCCCGACTCGATCTGCTCCGCCCATTCTGGTTTTATCTTGCGTATTGGCTTGAGATATCAGCGCTGTCAACTATATCGCACAGTGCCAGGTGTCGCTGCGACCATTTGAGACGCGTTGCTCGCGTAGTAAATCAACGTTCTCCTGTAAAATTTGCTTTTGTTGGTTACTTTTTTATCGCGGGATAGGGCTCGATATATTAAGAATATTTACAATCATTTTCTGATTTTCTTTGAGTCGCGCATTATAACCAGGGTGATTATAGTAAACATTTATAGGAGAACCTAAGTAGCTAATATAACTAGCGAGAAGTAGGTGTTCATACGGATGGACATGGCTATATCAAGTTAGCTCGTCGTTCTGATCAAGAATATATATACCACATAGTTCTTTCTGCCTGTTACACTTAATAGACCCTTTTGCACTCTTTTGGTGTCGTAACTAACGTTACCAAAGTGCTTGTAATTATACGATTTCATCACTTGCTGAATGCTAATTATTATTATTATGTTATATACATATACTATATGTTATATGCATGTATTCCGAGACGAATCGAAGCCGGTAAATACACTTAAATCCACTGTAATATTTGCTATTTGCACATTTCGAATCCATCTCACCAGTCTGTGATGATCTCCTCGTTGTGAAACGTTTCCACATCGAACTGCAACAAATTAGACAACATTTTAACCAGGTCTATATCGAGCTTATGGAGGTACTTACCGCATCGTCGGACACTTCGATGCACTCCTCGTACTTGGGCGCAACGTCCAGATCGGCAGCTGAGGCGCCCAGAAAGGTGGAGTCCGTCTTGGCTGCTGCAATCAGCACCGCCGTCTCGGTGTCCGGCACAATGATCTCGTCCTCGTCCATGGTGGCCACCGTCGCCAGTCGCGTGTCCGCCCCGTCGTCCTGCTGCCCGTGCGCCGCCTTCATGTGCAGCCGCAGGGCAAAGGGGCGGGCGTACTCCGCCCCGCAGGTGACGCACCAGTACTTGTTGGCCAGCGGCTGGCTGCGAATGGAGGCGCTGCTGATGCTCTTCGTCTCCCCGGTTCGGTGGGTGGCCATGTGCGCCTTGACGCCGTACAGCGAGGCGAAGGGACGGTTGCAGACGGAGCACTGGAAGGGCTTCGTGTGCGTGTTCTTGTGCGCGTAGAGCTGCACCGAGGTGCGGAAGCTCTTGGGGCAGCTGTCGCAGGCGTACTCCCGGTCCGTGCTATGAATGCGCAGGTGATGCGAGTACACCTGGTACGATTTAAAGCTGCGAAGGATCAAATAATTAACTAAATTAGTATACACAAATATTTTTTGAAGTTTTGTTTCTTATAATAAGCATTTGATTAAATCATCTCTAGTTATTATCTTTTATCTCTAACGACTGAGAAATTGGTACGTCAAATATAAATATCAATACTATAATACTATATTTATACTAAAATACTATATCTATACTATTAATATGCTTATCCAATTCTAGTTAATTTTTCAAAGAATAGATTAATTTCGCTTTTTATATAATTTTCTTTTTCGACAATTTCGTGTTTTCGTAAAAAATATGTTTGGTTTATAATGCAACCAGCTGATAGAAACAAATAAATCTATTTTTCTTTGATCCCCAAAATTAAGTTGCTTTTATAAAGTCTCTGATATTCTAAAATAATTAATTTGTCACGTATTTTGATCCTGTAAAATCAAAAACAGGATAAACTCTATTTAAACTTTTCAATTAATTATCTAATCATTGATTTTGAACGCTCTTTTTCCATTAAATACAAAAAAATAGGATAAACGCTTTTGAGTTGCTTTTTTTAAGCCCCAAAATTAAAATGATTTTATAAACTCTGATATTCTGATATTCTGATATTCTAAAAATAATTATCTGTTCATTTTACATTAACTTTTATAAAATAGTCTTGATATTCTTTAATAAATTATCTATTCATTAATTTTGATCTCTCTTCTTTCATGACAAATAAAATAGAATCAATTCAGTTAAAACTTCCAGAGAATAGAATTACATTATATATGTATGTATAATCCCCAAAATAAAAAAAAAAAAACCAGAATGGGCGGAGCAGATCAGTCGGACGGGCCCGACTGTCTTATACCCTGTGCCAAAGCTCGCGCTGCGCGCTCGCAAATACAGTATAAAATGTATTTAAATATTTTACATATAATTGAATTTATTTATATTTTGTATTGATTAACCGATTTCAATGCGCTTTTTGAGATAGTTAAATATAATAGAAGAGAGTTAGTGTTCCAAATTACAACATTCTATGTTCAATATTACGCTTGCTATTTAACTAACTAACGTCAAATATTCGTGTGTTTGAATTCAAGCGCCAAGCAACATGCTTGGTATTGCTGTCCCTCTCACACGCTATTCCCACACGTATGGCGGCTGCGCTTGCACTGCATGCTATATTACGTCGCTTATATCTCGTTTGTTTATAAAACGATTTCAATGCGCTTTTCAGGACAGTTAAATATAATATAAGAGAATATATATTCAACAATAACAACATCCTATGATTAATATTACGCTTGTTTCTGAACTTTTAAGTTCAACTATTGTGAAGCTTATATCTCCTGTGTTTCTTAACCGATTTCAATGCGCTTCTCAGGATAGTTAAATATAATACAATAGAGCTTATGTTTCAAATAACAACCTTCTATGTTTAATATTACGCTTGTTATTAAACTTTTTGTGTTAAAAATTCGAGGTTATGTGAGTTTTATTGATTTTTGGGCGTAAAGGAGGCGTGGTATCCAATTTTCGAAATAAACTTGATCTGCGTAAGATAACTACCTATCTATAGCAACCAAAACGGCATCTCTAGCTTTTGTAGTTGCTGAGAACGACGCGTTCATACAGACAGACGGACAGACGGACAGACGGACAGACGGACAGACGGACAGACAGACAGACGGACAGACAGACAGACAGACGGACATCGCTAAATCGACTCAGCTCGTCACCCTGATCAAGAATATATATACTTTGTGGGGTCTGCCACGCCTCCTTCTGCCTGTTACATACATTCTGACAAAGTTATTAACCCTGTTTTCCCATTTTTCAATGGGCACAGGGTATAAAAAGTTGTATAGAAACTACCTCTTGATATTCTTAAATTAATAATCTATTCTTTTGTAACTCCATTTTTCCACTAATTTTCTCTAAGCTGACGTCTCGCCCTGCTCTACAAAAATCGGTGAATATAAACAATATAAAGGTCTATATAAAACTGTATACCAACCGCTTGTTGCAAGTGGTGCAGACGTAGGGGCGTATGTTGGTGTGCGTGCGCAGGTGCAGCGTCAGCGAGTAGGAGACCCGGAAGGTCTTGCCGCACACCTCGCAGGCGTAGGGCTTCTCGCCGGTGTGGATCCGCTCGTGCTTCACCTTCTCGTAGGGACGCTGAAAGACGCGCTGGCAGAAGCGGCAGGCAAATCCCGGTTTATCCTCGCTGCCAGCTGCGGGCTTTTTACTGCTGCTGCTGCTGCTGCCGCTGCCGCTGACGTTGCTGCTGCTGTTGAGCGCCTGCCTTTCGTGTATCTTGAGGTGCATCTCGTAGTTGGTAATGTTGTCGAACTTGCGGTTGCAGGTGCCGCAGAGGAACTCCTTCTTGCTCTGGTGCATCTGCTTGTGCACGGTCAGCAGGTTCTGCTCGAAGCTGCAACAAATATACGGAAATTAAAACCAGAATGGGCAACGATCAGTCGGACGCGCCCGACCTTAGAATACTCTATATCTGTATACATAAAGTTATTTGTCCTGACTGAGCGACTGACTGATGATAATTTTCACAACAATGTTTAGGCGCCATCTTAGCGTTAGAAAGTTGTACTAGAGAAATTCCTGGCTTAACCATATCTATAACCCATGAGAGTTCGTCAAACGAGAGTTCGGTCGTCGAGAAAAACGGCCATTGAGAGTTGAGTCAGCGATGGGTGGGCTGCGAGAGTTGGGCCTGCTAGAATTGACCTGGCGAGAGTTCGCCCTGTGGGAGTTCGCCCTGCGAGAATTCGGACAGTTGGGTCGGAAATAATTTAGACAGCGAAAGTTGGGCCAGAGAGTGTATAGAAATCGAGAATTCGGCCAGTGAGAGTTCGACCGAGAAGAGTTGTGTCGGAGAGAGTTAAGCTTGTGAGACTTGGTTCAGCGAGTGTTCAGAAATCGAGAGTTCGGCTAGCGAGAGATCGGCATACGTGAGTTGCACCAGCGAGAGTTGATTCAGCGAGTGTTCGGCAGGCGAAAGTTGCGCCAAAGCGAGTTGGACCAGTGGGATTTGGGCCATCGAGATTTGGGTCAGCAAGAGTTGGGCCTGCGAATGTTGCCTTCGGGAGTTGGGCCATCGGAAATTGGGCTAGCGAGTGTTCAACCAGTGAAAATTGGGCTAGTAAGACTTGCACCAGCCAGAGTTCGGGCATTGAAAATTGCGCCAGCGAGAGTTGGGCCAGCAAAAGTTGGGCAACCGAGAGTTCGGCCACGAGAGTTGGATCAATGAGAGTTGAACCAGTGAGAGTTTGGTGGACCGAAAAGAGTTGGCCCATCGGACATTGCCCTAGCGAGTGTTTCACACTAGTTAACCCCCCGGGGGTTGGCGTACAGGGTATAGAAAGTTCAGGTCAGGCGAACAACTGATCAAACTCACCTCTTGTTGCATATCTCGCAATAGAACTGGTCCAGCTCGTTGTACTGCTGGTGGGCGCCAATGGGCAGGGCATCCTGAATGGACTTGGGCGTCCGCTCGTTGTGGATGCGCATGTGGAACTTGAGGCACTTGGCCGAGCTGAATTTGGTCTTGCAGATGTGGCAGACGGTGCCGGAGCCGCCGTGATGGCTGCCGGAGGAGGAGGAGGCGGAGGAGCCTTTGGCTGGCTTGCGTCTGGCCGGCGTGGGCGTTTTGGCCAGCTGGGCGTGGCTCTGCTTAAGCTCGGCGGGTGGACAGTTGTGCTTGTCGGCGAGGTCGCGGGTGGCGAATATCGTATGGCACTCGTAGCACAGATACCGCTCCGAATTGTTAACGCTCTCGTCGGTCTCGTCCACCAGCTCGTAGTCGGGATCAAGTGCCGCCTCTGCCTCCGCCTCCGGCTCGCTGTCGGCGGGCTGCACCTCATCCACAACCTCCCACAGCTGCGGATCACAGACGTCATCGAGCTCCTCGATCAGATCTTCGTCCTGCATCTCCATCTCAAGCTCATCGGCGGCGTCCTCCGATTTGATCTCATTGGGGTAAGTCGCCGTACAGCCCTCGGGACCGCTGTGCGCCTGGTTATAGGCCTCGAGGCTGTGAAAATCGTTGCCACAGTCCTCACAGTAGTATAACTCCCCGTCAACCCCAAAATTGTCGATGCTCTCCACGTGGGAACTCAGGTGCGCTGGCTCTGCATTCTTCCTGCTGTGTTCTGCGTATATCGATCATTGTTAGCTGCAGAAAACCAATAATCATGGCTGGGAATTATGCACGAACCTGACATGGCATTATTTTGATTCTCTTCAATGGAAAATCGGTCTGCCCCTGATGCGCACAGAAGTTTGTTAATTTGCTTCTGTTCTGCTCGAATTAGAGTTGTGTCGTTCCGTTCCGACAGTTCAGTTGAACGGTTCCTCAAAATGAACTAAAGAACTGTGTTCTGGATTACAGTTCACACAGTTCCGATTGAGACACAGTTTACAGAGATACAGTTTACAGAGAAACACTTCACAGAGACAAAGTTTACAGAGACAGAGTTTACAGAGAAATAGCTTACAGGAACGCCGTTTACAGAAACACAGTTTACAGAGACACCTATTAACAGAGAAATAGTTAGCAGAGAAACAGTTTACAGAGCAACAGTTTACAGAGACACAGTTTACAGACACACAGTTTACAGACACACAGTTCACTGTATAGTTGCAACATAATGTGATATATAATTAAAATGAAATTAAATAAATAAATAAGTTTCAATTAATAAGATACAAATAAAGTGTTTCCCCCTGAACCGTTTATTTAAAAATGAACTAAATTCCCAAATTGAACTACGCTGAACAACACCATTCCGTTCAGCTCGACTACCTACACATCGATAAATTACTTTTTCAACTATACGATATTTTGGTGGTGGTCGTCGATAGACTATGCCAGTTGAAAATATACAAATACCGCAAAAATAAGTAAATAATGTAGGCAAACGAATTTCTCTTTTATTAAATTTGTATAATTGTAAATAATTTTAATTTTACAAACAGCTTTGCAATAACAGCAAATAAAAACCACCACTTTGGCAGCATATTGCGGCACACGATAAAATACTATTGCAAATAATCGATATTGTGTGCGTGCCGCTTAGTTGTTATCGTTATTATAGCTATCGCACGTCGCCAGTGGCGCCTAAATTTGAATTTAAATTTAAACGATATTCGTATAAAACATTAAATATATATAAATATTAAATATCAAATTAAAATTAAACTGTAAACTGAAGTATAACATAAATCAATGCTCTAATTATAAAGAACATATAGAATGAAAAACAAATACTCGCAAAAATACTGACAATAGTAATTCTCCACATATTTAGTATATACGCATAGGTACGATTTGCACAATGCTTGCTGTGTAGAGTATTATTCACCCAGATCCAAAAGCCCCTTATCTTATCAGAGATATTAGTATTGCGGACTGATAAGCGACCCACCAAGATTACAACACTCTACGCAACTTCGTATATACTAGGCGGGCACCTGTGCGTCGAAAAACCGAACAATCAGTTCGAACAGTTAAGCAGGTGGAACAAGGTAATACGGGAAAACCTCCGGACTAAACGGAATACATATCTAGAAACCCCTGAGTGTGCATAAATTTGTCATTAACTATAAATATAACGTCTCAGAAAAACTGAATTCGAAGTTAAACAGACAAATATATAAATAAAGTGTTTTAAAACTCTTCATAAAAAAGAGCAAACGCCCCAGTTAAATAATGGTCCTTAAATAACTTGAAAAGTTTATACTAACTGTGCTTGAACAATTAAAATTTTATCTTATCGCAGCGCGAAAAAATCGCAGTGTAGTGAATATATATAGAAGTGTACATAGTTCATAACTAAGTGTACGCATTGGCTAGGGTCTAGACGGCCAGAGCTAACTGTTCTATTTAACCCATACCAAGGCAGGTACTAGTCGTGACTCACGCGTACCGATACTAACGATACTCGTGCCTTTATGGTTGGGCAATAGACTAGTTCTTTGGGTGTTTAGAGTTTGTAGGGTGGGAGGGTACTACTGTGAAATATGAACAAATTCTTTGTGATACTGATAATAATTGATAACAGATACTGAATGTCCATATACTTGTATATACATTTGTACAAGGAAATTTGACTCATGATACTTACAGCGCATTTTGTTGGCCTTTTATTAGTGATATGAATTTTATATACATTTGATAAGCCCATGAGTGTTCGAATCATGACATCAGCTTCCGTCGGCTTTCAAGGAGTGGTTGTTTTAACAAAGCTCATCGCAATGAGCTTTAAGGCCCGTTCAAGTGTTGTAAAATGCGATAAAGACAGGAAGTGACGCACCAGTATTGGATACGTCATATGGGATATTTGTAAGATGTAGTGAAAGTTTGATTTGCTTTTGCTGAAGAAGAACTCTTCTCGTAGTAAAAATTATATTACTGCATCTTAAAATAATATAATCCAAAATTTTAGCTGTAGCTTTTTAAACTGATTGTATTTTAATTTCATTTTTATTCCAAGTTTATCTTTCATTTTTGCCTTGAACTTTTTATGCTAAATTTAAATTTGATTTTAACTAAATATAAGTATGACTTTTGGAACTGATACCTAAGCTAATGCCTAAGCTATTTTTAAATAAAATAAAATTGTTTGCGGTGTAGCGCAACCACTTGAAAATCTACACAATTCAAAAAGGCGGTATCTTAAAGACAAACTAATGAATTTACACAGTCGAAAGTTATCAGATCAATAGTCTTGCACTACGCACACATTGTCACATACGAAAAGCCCAACCTGTTGACTAGTTTGAATGTTTATTTTAGCGATAAGCAGAGTGTGTTATCATAGTTTACACATACGCGTAAATCAAACACGTATTACTGTTGTTGCTCTTGGCACTGATAAGAGCAAACTGTACGCAATGGATACAATGCTTGTACCAATACTGAGACGAGCTCTTATCAGTTGGGGCATTACTCTATATTCTACCGACAGCTGTAAGCCCAACGAGCATGCTGACTCAATGCGATTGGTATTTCTCTGCTCCTTTTATAGAGTTTTTTGGGCCAGGGCCAGCTCGATAAGTCGCGCTAAAGTTTTGTAATCAAACGGTGTAATTTTATAGAGAGCACTAACCTGCCCGAAAGGTTCAGATTTTAGCATTATAATTAATATAAAATTAATGCTTTCTTGCAGCTTCCATAAACGATAATAAAACAGACAGATCACAACCAGAAAGCATGCAGTTTGGAGATTGGAAGGCAGCCGCTGCCTGCCTTTGCCTGATCTTTGTGTTGGGTTCGGTGCAGGCACAGGAGAATGCACAACTTCAGATACCACCCTCGCTGATCGAATGCTACAACACCTCCTACTACATGAATCGCGATAATCGCCTGCCCGCGAATATGGATACGCTCATCTCGCTGATTGAGAAGGTCGAAAATAGCTATACCGCCACGGGTTATCAGGTGGACATCAGGCAGGTGGCAGTGGCGATTTTGCATCGATTCCGTCAGGATGGCATCAAGCGCGCTGCGGGTGTACAGGCGGCTAGTGGGGTGATACCGTACAGTCCGACCGGCTTCCAGTTTCCCAAATTTCGCATACTGCTCTCTCGCCTCTTGCCCGGCAATGCCAACAATTTTCCGAACAGCTCGTTGACCAGCACGGAACGTTGCTCCCTGCACTTCATGCTGTCGAGCACCTTCGACACGAGACAGCGTGGTGATGAGAACACGGTTTGCAACCAGTTGTCGCAGTACCGGTCACAGCGTCTGCCTCGTGCTCTAAAGAAGCAGGATGCCAACAATTTCATTGGGGATGCCGAGTGGTTGGACAGCAGACCGAAGCGTGCACGTTCCGGTTCGAACTATGTGCAAATGGGGGAGCTGGATTACGAGACGGACTGGGCGTACGCGGGCACGGAGGGTGTTAGCCAGTGTCCGGTGGAGGACGGTCTTGTGCGCACCCAATGGGGCACCGTCTCGGCAGGCACACTGCTTGCAGGTATTGCAACCGGATTGCAACAACAGAATGTTCTTGTCAATACGCTGCTCTCCCTCTCCACACAACGTGGACGTGGACGTCCACAGCATCAGACCACAGCTTCTACCATTGACAATCGTTGGGCCGCCACGCTATCCGGAGATCTGGCTGAAGTAACACTGGTCCAAGTGCCTGTTAGTCAAAACAATGCGGCATCTGTGGGTGCCACTGGCGGTTGGAATGATACCGTCCTGCCCCATTGGTATTTCCTCTCGCAGCGCACCAATCTGGAGGCAACCGATGCCGAAATTCGCGGTGGACTGGACGGCCTCATCTTGGCCAAGAATGTGGCCAACTGGAAGACGCAGGCGTCCGGCTTGAAGCTCTCCCAGCTGCTTCGCATGTACTACTCCACCACAGGCGTACTGGGCTCCGGCATACAGGCCTGTAGTCGCCAGTCCCTCTTCCCCACCGTAGCACCCACAACCGAGATGCAGGGACAGACGAGCGCATTTGCTCAGGTGCTAGATCGTGAGATGCAGCTACGGGTCACCCTAACGGCGGATTCGATAGCAACGTTTGCCCAAACCTCATCCCTTTCGCTGGTGACCTATGTGCGTAAGTAAACCCCATTAATACCTAGTACTTATAACAATTGGATCCACTTTGGGAAACTTAGTTGAGCATTGAAATTATTTTAATATTATATGTTCAAACCTTTATTATCTGCCCGCGCTCTCAACTGCTTCGTCTGCCCCTTCTCTTTCTTATATTTATCTCCTTTCTAGCGCAATCTTTGAACGACGTCAGCTGCACGGCTACCTACAACCAGGATCTGTCGGACATCATTACGCCCATGACCAATATATATGTCTTCCTGGATACCTCCTGGCAGTATAGCTCTATTGTCGAATATATTGCGTAAGCTTAAAGGTTTCATTTGCATGAATTTATAAGATTAAATTGTGGTTGTTTCCTTAGTTATGTGCTGCAGCAGTTGAATGTTCATCCTTATGCCAGTCAGGTGACGATGCTCTCTGCCATGGATGGTTCAGTTATTGTTAATACCACCAACTATATCACCGATCTTTATCAGCAGTGGAATGTCACCACACAAGCACAGTGTAAGTTATCATTTATTTATAATCGCCATTAGTAATTAGGAACGCAGAAAAGATAAGTTTCAAATACGTTACGAACTTGTTTCGATACTCTGACAATTTCTATCGGTAATTAATGATACTAAAATCGAACCACGTTCCGACTGTATTTAAAAAATCAAAACTGTTTTTGACCTTTTATTAATAAGGTAAATTTGTGGTTTTCCCGTTTCGCCTACAGATCAAACCGGCTTCAATCTACCCAATGTACTACGAACCGTTCAGAACCTTACTCAAACCTTGCTGAACGGCGAGAAAACCAATTCCAGTGTGGGTGGACGCTCTCTGGTGGCTCTGATTATTCCCAACCAAGCAACTGTGAATGATGGCGACTCCAACTATGCCAAGACCGAGCTGCAGTACATCAACGAGCAGATTCCGGACCTGCGTTTCATCTACTACGGCGGCGGCAACATACAACGATTCAGCAGCTTTGTGCGCGATTCATCGCAGGATCTGTTCTCCCTTTCCGTGGGCAGCACGGTGGCGACATCTGCCGGACCCGTGGCGAAGCGCATAATCAAGAGTACGTGATGGGTTTTAGACCTGTCTGTTATAGTTATTAATATTATTTTGTACACCTTGCAGTTCCACGCCGCATCATCAACCCACGCTGCGGCTCTGCCTGGTACACCACAACCTATGGCACCGATCAGATGTACCAGTATGTGCGTCCGGGCACCGTTAACTTCTACCGCGTGGCCTCCAACTACTTCTATGGTTCGGGTAGCAACCGTGTGGTGACCATACAGTCCCAGAACGGCGGCAGCTTCACCATCTGCTCATCCCGCACCTACGAATGGCCCCAGCAGAACTCCACGACAACCTCCACGACGACCACGGGCACCGTCGAACAGAACTGTGTGCAGATCAGCGGCAATAGCTACTCCTATGATCTGTCTAATGCCTGCAACGGCTACTACACCATCACACAGTGTCCTCCGCTCTATCTGTCCGTGCAACCCGGAACCACAAACACCACCTCCTGCACCCAGGACGAATGCCAGACGCCCGATCAGTGGCGTTACGTCGTCTCCTCTGTCAACATGGGTTGCTACAGTGGAGTGTCGGGTCTGGCGGCCAGTCTATTGACCATCATGCTGGCCTTGCTGCTGCATCAGTCGTTGCAGTAGACACGGACACACACAATTGAACTAACCTTAGTTGCAGTTCAATTACAGAGTTCAAATTACACACACCCACACCCACACACACATTTACACACACATACTGTATGTCGCTTTAAATTATATTATACTATAATTTTGTATTTAAGTTGTAAGAAAACTTCACAAATAAAGTCCGCCCCACAAACAACAAGAACTTTAGCTGTTTATCCAAGATTTCCTGAAGGGGTTCCAATTAGTTATACGCATTTTAAAATAAACTCAACTAACTTAAACCACTTACATTTACAGAGATCATGGATCAGTTTCAATTCGAGCAACACTCGGATATATCAAATACGACTACAATTATAGCTGATGTCTTTGTTTTCGTGGACACTAACTGGCCGTATAGCTGGGTTGTGGATTATGTGGAGTAAGTATTTGTAATTAGTAATTAGAAATTAGTAAGTAAGAACCTACTAAACCGCTTGATTGAACCGTTCAATCGTACCACGTCCGATCTACTAAAAACCTCATTTCAATTTGTAATACCCTGTCAATTCACTCCCAATTCTCCTGCCCCTATTTAGTTATGTTTTACAGCACTTAAACATACATCCCTATGCGAGTACGGTCACACTGTTCGCTGCATCGGATTGTGCAGTTATAGTCAACACCACCGACTATATAGTCAATGTCTACGAGCAATGGAACAGCACCTCGCATTATTGGCGTGCGTATAACACTATTCCAACTCTATAGCCAGGGCCTAACCCTAGTATTTTATAGATCCACCTGGATTTAAGCTGCCCATTATACTGAACACCCTAAGCACTCGCGTCGAGAATTTGCTAGCGGCGGAGCGAGATGTCGGCAGTCTGGGTGGACGCTCTTTAGTGGCTCTGATGATACCCAGTCCGGTCTCCTATGTGGATGAACAGGACTATGACTACAGTCGTCGCTATATGGATCGTCTGCGTTATAGTCTGCCCAATCTGCATTTCATTTACTACGGCGGCGGTGCCTTGGTGAGGTTTCACGACTTTGTAAGAGAGCCCAGTAGAGATTTATTGTTGCTGAACATTGAAAAGTCGCCAGAGCACTGTGGAGCTCCGGTTGTTAGACGTCTACGGCAGGGTAGGTAACTCCAATAACTCCGTTAATTCTGCTTTGATTGAGTATTTTCTTTTAGTGCCACGACGTCTGTGGAATCCCCGTTGTTATTCGGACGGTCTGATTAGCGAGTTTGGCAGCAATTCTTTGGTGCAGTACGCCCGACTGGGCAGCATCAATTTCTACCGTCTGGATGCGCTCTATATGCCTGGAAGACAGAGCATGCGCTACTTGAAGATCGCTCCCATCAGCCAGATCACTTTTTCCGTTTGCTTTTCCCGCACCCTAGAGCTGCCCTTCCGTAATCTCACCTCACCCCTGCGACAGGGCGAGAGCTGCGAGTCTACGGCTCTTGGATCGTATAGCTACGATCTTACGGATGCCTGTACGGACTACGACTATGAGCCGTGTCCTCCGCTCTTCTTTTCCGTACAGGCTCAGGGCTTTGGCGATGTTTCCTGCACTCGGGATGCTTGCCAGACGCCCGATCAGGCGCAATATACCATAAGTCTGAATAATCTCGGCTGCAATGGAGCTGCAGCTGTGCAGTTGGGTGTAGCCTGGCTTTTATTGGCTGCAATTTTTCCTAATATCATAAACTTTTTTTCATTTCTACATTTCAACTAAAACCAAATTTAATAAAACTAAACGTAGTCAGGGGGTACAATAGATTATTCAGTTTTAAATGCACATGTACTTATTTCCTATCGTCAGCAAGAGTTCGGCCAGTGAGAGTTCGGCCATCGAGAGGTCATAAGTTGTTTGCAAAAGAAATTGTAATACAGAGCGATAGATGTTGCTGCGGCTGTTGATTACAACTTGCATAACTTGTATTGCAGAAGGTGGCATCTTTAAAATTATTTTAGAGCAAATAGAGAAAGTGCATTTGAAGAGGACAGTGCGTTTTTTAAATGTTGAAAACACCGTTGTTCAACGCCATCTATGTTGTGTGTTGTAAGTGCCATTTGTTGTGATTGACCCACAGAGGGCGCTCATAATTTCGCTAGCGCCAGCTAGCTGTGGACGAACAAGTTTGAGTTGGCGGCTCGAGATAAATTTGTTTGCGTGTTGTAGTTGAAGTTGCAATCAACTTAGCTGGCGCTGCAGTTGAAAAAGTAGGTCGGATTTATTTTAATAAATTTATTTAATTATTTAATTTAATTTTTTTACTTGGTAGTCAGCACAGCTTTTGCCAAAACTTTTTACCTTATCATACAATTTTTGTGTTTCGGTTGGCCTGCTGAGATAAATGTATTTGCGTATGAGGTTCGAAGCGAGTTCGATCGCGCTGAAGTTGGTAAGCATGAGTTCGGACGTACGTTCATACTTGCCTACTAGCCGTGCAGTTAAGTAAATTTGTTGTTGCAAATAAGTTGCATCGAACAGAGTAAATTTTAAAAAGAAGCGCCAAACAATTTGTTTAGCTGCCTTTTTGATTTGATAAATTAAATTATAGCTGTGACCAAAAATGGGAATTTGTGTTGATGCAATTTTATTTTAATAATCTCTATCCAACTGGTGATCATTTTATTATTTAATTTTTGCATAAATTTCGATTATTTTTCAAACAATTTGATGAGATTTAATCAAAGTTGTATACAGTATTTACGAGTAATTCGGCAAATGAAAGACAATGGGACATTTGGCTGACAGCGTTATTGCGCCCGACCAGAAGAGTGTTAAGTGAGGGAGGGGCAGAGTTGTGGGGGAATCAAAAATCAGCCGCAAATTGTGCGGCTCCAAACCATGCCCCATGCCCCATGCCGCATGCCGCATGCCGCATGTTGACTTAACGTGCCGTCAACAAAACTGACGTGTTCTGTCTGCACTGATTTTGCATTTCATTTTATGCGCACACTTTGCTTTTTATTTTGCACATTTTATGCATGAATTAATATTTAATGCAAAAGGTGCTGGAACAATAAGAACAAAAATCCAATTGGAATTTGGGGTGGGGCGGGGAAGTTAGCAACAGTCACAGCTCACTTTAATTTGGCAAATGTCAGACAATATGCCAGCACATCCTGCTCTAGGAGTCCGCATTCTCCTCTCATGCTTGTTGCAGATTTTTTAATAATCTAAAAATCTTTTGAATACGTATTACACTACCCTAAAACGCCGATGCCGATGCCCAAAAAATGTAATGCAAAGAAAATATCAAGCGTTGTCAACCCCTGACTACTTCAGTGTATTTTGATTTTATTTTTTAGATGCTGCTGCTTCAGCAAAAAATACAACTAGGGGAAGTATACACAGAAAAATTCAGAATGATTCGTTCTACAAAATAAAGTTCTTAAATTAATCTAGAATCTAGTAGAAATCGGAATAAAATCGTTTATGAAATCAGATTAATTACAGATTAATTACCGGGTTTCCCTTTGCTTTCTTATCAGTAAGATAACGGAAGAACACACGCTCAGAGGAATATTTCGTCTCTCTTTGTCACACACACTTGCTTAGAGAGCCAAAAAAAGAGAGCAAATAGGAGAGCGTTTAAGCGCTGCAGAGGTCGATGCAGCTCTGCTTGTCAGTGGTGTGGATGCTGTGGAGCGATGCGGACGTGTGGTGCAGAAGTTTGGAGTCTTGGGTTCCGATGAGTCATCAGCGCAGATAAGGCTGAACTCCCGCTGGTCAAACTCTCGTTGGCTGAACTCTCGTTTGCCGAACTATCGTTGGCTGAGTTCTCGCTGGCCGAACTCTTGCTGACCCAACTCTTGCTGGTTTAACTCTCGCTGGCCCAACTCTCGCTGATCCAACTCTTGCTGGTTTAACTCTCGCTGGTCCAACTCTCGCTGCCTAACTCTTGCCAGCCCAACTCTCGCTGATCCAACTCTTGCTGGTTTAACTCTCACTGGTCGAACTCTCGCTGATCCAACTCTTGCTGGTTTAGCTCTCGCTGGTCCAACTCTCGCTGATCAAACTCTTGCTGGTTTAACTCTCGCTGGCCCAACTCTCGCTGCCTAACTCTTGTTAGTCTAACTCTCGTTGATCCAACTCTTGCTGGCCACACTCTCACTGGCCGTAATCAGCCAAATAAAATTGGTAAACAGCAAATAACGGTATTCTATGAAAATTCCAATGTTAAATGCAGATCAGTGGGACGGAAGACTACAGTCGGACGTAACCGACAATAGAAGACCCTGTACTTTCTGTTTCTATGACCACTACACCAATGCCTCACACACAGAGGCCAGCAATGGGCGTATGCATAAACCACTAAAACTCCAGAATAGTACAATTAAACAATTTAAAAATCAATTTATTATTTCCAATTGGTTTTGGTTATATATTTTCAGTCAGCTGAAGCCGATAAGAGGAATGCTTGTAATTGTAAAAATTGAACTAAGCCCAGTTATTGGTCCTGAATTCTGGACCTTTAATTTCGTGCAAACCACCCATAGGATGTATGTAGTTCAAGTGTGTTAACGCGTGGAACAAAAGATAGGCTAAGCAGAGGAATAGAAGATAGAAGATGAGCGAGAAGCGAAACTCATAGCCACTCATCGAGATGTAAACGGTTACAGCCACAAAGATCACACAGGTGAAGGTCACACAGGTCTGCACATTGGCGGTGCTAATTATCTGTGAGTAGGAAATTTAATAAAGTTATAATTTTGCAGAAGATACTTACAAATATGTTTATATTGAAACATTCGTTTAGCACCAAGGTTGGCAACGCCATGTATATGGAGTAGGTGATCATGCCAATGACGACGCCAAAGGCCGCGTCGTTTTTTTCATATTTGATCAAATGGGAGAGCATTATGATCGCACAGACTCCATCTCCGGAATCAAAGAACAACATTGCTATCATATCAGGCGAGGGGGCAAAACGCATATTGATATATTGCCAGTACAAATTATTGAGTTCTGCACCCAAAATATTGACTGTAATGGCGCTCATGGATATGCCGATCGACGAATACACTATCATCCACATGCGGCTTGGTTCTCGCAATGAGCTCGTGGAAAACAAGACAAAAAATGACACAGTCCAAAAGCAGCAGATCATAGTTATCCAGATGGGAAGTGACGGATTAAGTCCCTTAAGGAGAAGGGGGAATACGAGTAGGCTGATGCATGTGACAGGCTTACACCAGCCATTCATCAGTCGATCCTTATGTAACACAGGTACTATGTTTGCCAAAATGAAATAATATGGGAACTGTAATTGAGTAGTTTAAATTAAACAAATATAAATAGATAATTGAATTATTCGACCTCACTTTGGGCGCGATTTTGTTATATACATGGCGCCCAACGTGGGTTTAAAGAACTGGTTAATTAGTTTCAAACTATCATTTGGACGCAATCTGAATGTATTCTGTTGCCTTTGACATGATTTGGTATCTCTAAATTTTATAGTTTCCGAGATCTATGAATTCAAGACAGAAATCGGATATAAAGAATACAGTACAGTTCGGGAATTGCCACGACTGCTCCTACTTGAATATATTATTATAATCAGGCACTTAGCTGGACCTACCATTGTTATTTTAGTAATCTTATTGAAGTTAACCATTTGCTTATATCCATTGACTGTTTTCCACCAGATTTTGAATCTCGACACATTCGTTAGAGGCTGGGAATTTGCACCTATATCATCTTCACTGGACGGATTCTCATCCCTTGTATCGAATGTACGAGGTTCCGCTTTCAGCACATTCTTTTTGTTGGTTTGATAGGAAAATATGATCATAAATGCCTCTTTCAAACAGAATATGAACACAAATGCATAGGCATTCAGTGTGGCCTTCGTTGAGTCAAGATATGGTAGATCCTGTCTACCAAACAGTTGGTATTTTGTATTTACTACAAAGCATAGATACCAATAGCCAAAATATATAAACACCATATTGGACCAGAGATTGAGCCCATTTACATGATATCCATTAATACACAAAGCCAATATGCCGACGACAAATATTCTTAGAACATTACCAATACAAATTGCATAGGTTAGAGAGACCACAAAGCTGCTTGTATTTAAACAGGTAAGAAATGTGACTATAAATTCTGGTAATTTGATAAAGAATCCAAAGCACACAGAGCTATAAGTAAAGGCGGATATCGGCACTAATTCCATGATCATCATATAATTAGGCAGAAAACTGAGTATGCATAAGTAATTGTCAAGATTCTAGAATATCAAGCGATATGGGTATGTTGACTTACAAGTATTTAATCGTGATGTAGATGAGTAAGTATATCACGATACAGATAAGAATCATAATGAACGAATACTTGGTATCCCAATCCAAATGCAGAGTGCAGAATAATATTTTCAAGTAGTCAAAATAGTAGTTAAAATAGGAACATTCCGGATTGTTTTTTACAAATTCACACATTATGTTTGCATTGGGCTTATATATTGCTGGGTAATAGCATTTTGTCTGTAATATAATAAATGATCAGCTGTTTCGGAGATATTAAAGAGTTTAATACTATTTACCGCATTCCATAATTCTATAAAGAACAAATGGCGCTTGGAACGGGACAATGTCTGATTCATTACCGAAACTACTTCTTGGTCAAACATGATTTTGGGTTTAAATATTTTCAGTTATAGAAAATATATGTCGAGATTGCTGTTAATTTATAAATATATACAATTCTAGCTGTTGATTCACGGACTACTAAGTCGAGCAAATTGCTAGTTGCATATCTTAGCTGTTTCCTATCCGACCATAATGAAATGTTTTGATGGAGAATGCAATAAGTTACTTAAATTCCAAATTGCAAGTATGTAGATTTAAATCAGTTTTTTGTAGGAAAAATATAAGGTTCCTGGGCTTTTTTGGTGAAGAAGGAGGAAAGATTTCAAATATATAAGATGCTTACTGCATAGGAGAATCTACATATCAAAAATGATGTTTCTAGTTCTTATAGTTGCTGAGATGTAGCTATTCCTACAGACATACGGACATGACTATAATGATTCGATGTCCTGATATTGTCCTCCTTCTGCAGGCTCCTAATAGACAGAGCCTTTTTTCCTTGTTTAAAGAACACGTTCTAAAAGTATTCCATTTAAAACTCAACTTGCACTCCCATGGCTCTCTGTGATGTCCTCACTGAATTCGTTGCCCTCGAGCGTTGCATTGGTCCCTCCTGAGCAAACAACGCAAATTTAAGTACAAATATGAACATGAAAAGCAAATGAAAATGTCATGCAACCAATTGGCAACACCATTGACCCCTGTCCAGGACAAATGGCAACCCCCTGCGCATGCAGGCTCGTGTCGGGTGCGGATAATGCTGGTGGTGGTTGCATTAGGGGCAAACCGGTTGGCTGCAGGCGCATAGGGGGACCGACAAACAGAAGGCGACTTTAGATTATGATCCTTTGAGCGGTGGGCACGCGCAGTAAAATGACCTAAGGTCAGTTTTAATGTTGCGGAAAATTGAAAACACGGGCATTAACAAATTGATCGGAGGTTGAGGGACAATGGCATTCAAGTGGTCAGCTCGGAGCGCGGTTGGTGGTCAGCCAAAGTCAAAGGCCAATTGTTTGTGTGTTGTGACACATGTTTAGTGGACAATGAACAATGGGCAAAGCATAAAATTCAAAACCGGTTAGCGGAAGTCAACGAAGCAACTTCGCCTCCCTTCAACTGGTTCAAAAACAGTTGAAAGTATCATTTGCAACAACTCGTCAAATAATCACTGAGCGAAACCAAACAAACTGTTGAAAAAAATGTGCAAAAAGCGTCAAAGGAGTGAAAAGTTTGCTGATTACCAAGCAGAAAAAATCTCTGAATACAAAAATTAAATTTTATAAAAATGCAAATAAAATTATAAACTTTTGCACACTTTACTTTGTTTTTAGGTTTTCGTTTTTTCTCCACGTTTATTGTGCTCTTTTTAGTTTGCCATTCTATGGCAGATTTCTAGTTTTGTTTTCTTGTTTATTCATTTTGCAATTCGGATGCTTTTTCATGCTCGCTGCTAATTAAGAGCATCTAAAATTGTACAATTTTGTTGTTTACAGTTTGCAGCTGCGGGCTGTTGAAGAACTTTTCAGTTTACACTTGACAAAAATTTGCTTTTAAAATTGCATAACATCATTTTGTATATATGGTATATATATTTTATATATATTTATATTATGCCGACAAAGGGCAGATGAAAAACAATAAAAATGAAATAAAAATAAAAAAACGGTATCAAAACTGATAATTAATATAAATGATTTTAAATAAAACGCGTAGGAGGAAAAAATTTAAAATAAAAAACTGGACTTATTTTAAGTTTGAGACCAAAGGCCGGATAAACCCCAGAAAGGAAATAAATAATTTATCAAAATTCTCCAATATTTTGGAACCCAGAAAAACTCTAAAACTAGCTAAATTGGCAACGCTGCTTTTAATATAAATTGCTGCTTTTAGAATAGAATTAAAGTAAGTCGCAATCAGCTCTATTTTTACCAGATATATCTACATCTTGAGACTTTGTTTTTCTTCAACATGACTTACTTATTTTTCCAGCAGGCAGTTTTCCGGCTGCAGTTAATCGTCAGTTGCCAAAGTCTCAGCGCAGAATTACAAGCAATTACTTAAGTAAGCACCCCACCCAGCAGCACCCTCACCGCACCCCTTACTCCCCACCTACTTGCCTGTACTTTGCATTGTATCTACAAGTTGTGTCTTGTAACTGACGCGTTAACAACACTCGCATACACACACGCTGACTGGCGTCTGTCGGCTTACACAATTCCCGTTTCAGTTTTTTGCATTTTATTTTTTTATTTTGTTGGCCCAACAGATTTCAGACAATTTCACCGCTTCCCTTGCGCTTTACGCTTTCTTATCTGCGCGCTCGTAAAGGCGCAACGCCAAAAAGCATGCAATGGTTTTTTAATCGAGCGCAACATTTATTGCCACATTACGTATACGTAATACAAGCTTGGCAGCAGGGAAAATTTGCAAAAAAAAGCAGAGGCAGGAAAGAAAAGTTGAACGTTTGCCGAGCCGTGTGTTTACCTTTGCCGTGCGCTTTCCCAATTTTCCACATTGCTCAGAGTTATTTTACTTGCGATTAACTTATTTCCGTATGGTTAAATTACAAGCAACTTTTGCCGGAATTCGCAGACGTAAAGCGGATTACGGATTATTGAGCTATTGAAAAGCTGTCAGAGATTCTTATAGTACTATATAAATTTAAATAGTTTTTGCGTTTATTAATTTAAGTCAGATATTGTAAGATGGGAGCTGTGGCATGTATCGCATTACTTGGCATTCAACCTGCCTCAAGACAAGCTGAACTTAATCAAATCCTTTTGTGAAAAGCCACAGCCCAACTCAAGAACTCTGGCAGTCTGACAAATGTCGCCTAGAGATACGCAGATAAGTCTGACTCGTATGCACTTGGCCAGGGGGTGACCACAATTCAGATGCTGCCCCAAAAGCTGAGGCAACTTATGCGTGGCATGCACTCAAAAATACGTCTAAGAAAATATTATTGCTGACTTGCCGAAATGCTTGAATAATATGCGACAAGAACTTGAGGCTGAGCCGCATATCAGTGGCCTGACAGGCTGCCAGCATATGCAGCCAGCAAGGGGTCGGGGGAGGGGCAGGGGCAGGGGCAGGGGCAGGGGGCAGAGTGTGGCATTTTCGGGTTAAAGCTGAACCCTTGCCCAACCGCAAATCAAACTCGTTGCGAAAACTTTTCGGGCAACATGTGATAAGTTTATTGTCTTGCCGCATGACGCACACACTCATGCCCCAAACGGTAGACAGCACATTGGACACAAAAAAGGACTCGCAATCGTATCGCATTTCGTAACGCAAAATATGTTTTCTTACTCTATAAATTAAGTTGTCTCGCCCACAAATATTAATTGCCTAATTAGCATATGCGACTGACATGAGCAGCACAACAAACAGGATATGGGATACACAACACAGGACACGGACTACGGCATACGGAATACGGAATACGACACACAATGGCAACCTTTAATAAGCTTGAATAGAAGTTGACATTTCAAAGTTTTTGCTGTTGGTCCAACTTGTGCTTAAGACGAGTTCCAGGCAAAAGCTCACATGTTGGCAAAGGACACGTGACCCTGTTTGACTTGTTAAGACACCTGGGCAGGTCTCAAATCATTCACAATTCGAAGAATTTAAATTTTAATCTTTAAGAAAATTTAACAAAAATGTAAGAAGTAAATTTTAAAATAATTTCGTTTATACTTTTTTTTTAATATTAAATAAATTATTATAGGTAAATATTTTACAATTTATAGGCAGTCAGACAATAAACAGACAAAATAATACTATTACTAGAAAAATTCATAAAAATTAAATACTATAGATCTACAAATAATTTAGTCAATTTCTACAATATTATAAATTTATTTTCAATTTTATATCAATTTTAGCATTATAGAAACATATGTATCTTTAGACTCGCTATAAATGATTTATAGGCAGACAGACAATAAGCAGACAAAAATTAGTAGAAAAATTAATAAAATCTAGAAATAATTTTGCTAAATTCTACAATATTTTAAATTTATTCTCAATTCTATACCAATTTCAGCATTATAGAAATATATTTATAGACTAATTAAATTTACTCTCCATTCTAAATGAATTTCAGAATTATAGTCTCGCTATGAATGATTTCAACAAACTCACTGTCAAAATTTACCTGTTTACCTTTTTGCGCTGACTTAAAAACTCTGACATGTTTGGATCTCGTCATTATCGAACGGTCCTTTGTGTCCTTTTCGGTAAGGATTTATGCGCTGTGTTTTGTTCTAATTAAAAAATACACACACTGGCAGCATACAGAGAGAGAAATTCGCTCTGTTGTAGGATAATTGAGGGGTTGTTATTCATGTTGTGCCTTAATTGTTGTTGTACTACATGTTCTTGGCTTTGTTCTTTATGCAGAGCTGAATATGTATATATAATATTTTTTTTCTGAATTATGCTCACGAGTAGATGAAGGTTTTTTTTCATGCTTTTGCTGAAAATGTAGGTTATCGATTTTTCGTGCTGGCTGTCTTAAATTTATGTTTAATGAGGGTGCTGAAACTTTAATTGGGGGTTGTGCGTGGACATAACGTTGGGCAGATCTTGAGGAGGTGAAAGATGTCTGGACAGTTTCTATATTGTACCATAAGTATTTTCAGTTCATTGTCTTAATCTGAAATCCCTAGATAAGCATAATGAGCCCGTTAATATGAATATGCTTAACAATTTAACAAAATGAGCCCAGCTCATGTGGCTGCAAACTTTTCGGCGACTTGCCCCAGACCTATTTGGAAATGACTTTCAAGGGGAGAAACTTTGGTAAATATGTTGCGTAAATATTTTGCTGGCTTACGCAGCTGTGGGCCTTCAAAGCACAAAAAAAGAATTAATATATGTGCTTGCAAGCACACTTATAACAATTTCATTAACTGCAAACGAAGCACAAGTGGCTACCAAGTGCTACAAAGTGCGGGAGGGGCATACCAGATAGGGATAAGCACGCGTTTTAATTGCAGACAAAGTGCACTGAGGAACAGAGGCGGCTGTGCCAAGGAAACCGCAAGATAACAATCCATTAACTTTTTGCCACTCGACTCGGAGGCAAAAAACTACAGCCAAAAGGAGGCAACTCTGGCTGCAACTTGAGGCACCTCAGGCGGTTGCTTTGCATATAAAATGGAAACCTTTTTTTTTCCAAGAACCATACTCGACCCGTGGCTCTTCAGCCAGCCATCAACAACAGCAGTGAAAATCACAACAATAAGAAAAATCCGTGCAAATTATGAAGCCAGAATACGAGTACCCAGATGGAAACTCACACACCCACAACCCATTCTCCAACACTCATGCATCATGCATACAGATTTGTGGCTTGCTTTCTTTTTTCCATACTCAAGTTTTTGCACATTTTTGTTTTTTTTTTTTTAATTTTATTTCTTGGTTTTTATTTTTGTGCAGTTTTTGGGCATCTCGCAGACTTGTTGGGGGAGTTATAATTTTGCAGACTGTTGTTTCATTTGGCTTTAATGTGGCGTACGGTATCACTAGAATTAGTTATTTATTATTATTTGGCGCCCAACGTGAGCTGGACTAAAACATGCAATTTTCTTATTAATATATTTTATAATATTTTATTATATGAATTCTTATTTTACTTGAAATTTAAATTTTATTTCTACATATTTTATAATATTTTAACATCAATGTTTGAACTCTATTTATTTTTAGAAACATGTTTAAAATCCTTAAAAAAAAGGCACAATAAATTCTTACACTTTTTTCTGTTTAACAAGAATTTTATTCTTTTTCATAGATTTTATCTTACAGATATTCACGCTACTAATTTCCAGCTGAACTTTAACCCCAGCTGTTATGCTGAGCATCTTTGCAACCCCATTAACCCTTTGCTGTGCATACGTGTTTTCTAAATAGACAAACAGCTGTTTTTTACTGAATGATAGGCCGAAGCGAATTGAAAGAAAGGATCGCTAGGCATACAATTTTTTATAATATCTACGTATTACAATAGGGCTCCAGGCGGTGCGATCCTCTAAAAACATATGCAAATGATACTTAACCTTAAACCCAACCCTCAGACAGGATGCTGAGTGCGTGCCTCGAAATAGAAATAGAAATTGAAAAGGAAACCTTTTCAAGTTGCGTGCAAAAGGGTTCCCTGCTTAGGCATGTTCGATAAAGCGATAAGATTCTAATAAAACTTTCCACACACACATACACAGAAACATACTCACACACATGTGCCTGACCACAGCTGATTAGTAGTATGTGTGTGAGATGTTGTAACCCGGCCACACTTGGCATTGGGGCGTGATTAATGAAGTGTTGACCAAATCAAAATTAATGCCAAACTTAAGGGTACGGCGTTAAGAAAACTGACCAAAGTTAAACCTCTGACTTGGGGCAGCATGTGTAGTATGTGTAGAGTGCGGGAGGGGGAAGGACAGGGACAGGGTCATTGGTGGGAGGGACAGCCAACATGTGCTAAGTGGCATGTGGTCAAAATGGGATTCGGACTTGGACTTGCAACTTGAACTCATTTGGCCTTAGTTTCAATTTTCGCCTTATGAGCAAACATTCATCAAATGTGTTTTTTGGGCAGCAAAAATGTGAAATGTCAAAAATACGAAGAACAAACCCCTTCTGAAATGCCATGCAGCTGTTAGTGCAACCCTTTTCCGGGACGAAATGGGTTAACTGTCCGGTTAGTGAGTTTGAGTGTCCGGTTTTGGAATAATTAATCACAGGCTCACATGCGATTTGTAAAGTTAATTGCCGTGGCGAAAGCGCACGTCGACTCCGTCTATCCGACCATCCGACCATCCGTCTCTCCGCCTATCTATACCTTCCATATCCAATTTTGGGATAGTTAGGGCTGTGTAGGCGGTTGGTGGAGTGGGAGCATCGCTTAAGTGCTCAGCATGTCTTCAATTACTGACAGTTTAGCACATATTCCACAACGCCTGACCAGTACAGCTTAGTCCTTGCTCTTGTTTACATTTAATATGCATGCTAGCCCCTGCTCCGGCTGTCCTCCACCCTTCACCCTCATCTATCTTATCTGAGGATAGCCCTGAGTTGACTGCAATGTTTGCTGACACTTTGCACAAACTGTGTGTTCGCAGATAGACAATTTCGTTATCCTTGCACCTGACTGTGCTGTGCAGCCCTTTGAAGTGTTTCAACTGCAAAAATGTCATGAAAAATTCATGCCAGGCACCACAGCCAGGTACTTACCAGCAAAAATAAACACAGACAGTTAGGTATCGTAATAATCGTAGTGCTCAAGGTCCTTAAGACTAGCGCAAGCCAAATGCAGCAATTTGAGTTAAACATGCTTGAAAGTGATCAAAATTTCAGCACTTTGAAATGTGCATGGAGAGAGGGATGCAATAAAATTATGAATTAAACTGTAAATATTTTTAAATCATTTTATTATTACAATATTATTTCAGTATTTATCGGTAATATATTTGGTTAGCATATTCCATATTCGCATGCTTTTTTAGGTCTTTCTTTTAAATTCCTTAAATATTAAGCCATGCATGTAAATAATTGAAAATATTGCAAAAGTAATACATAAATCAAATTTAAATCTCGCCAACCTTTCTCAACAATCCCCCGCCTAAAGTGGACCAACAATACAACAAACCTAGGGCAAAGTTGAGAAGTCATTTATTGATTTTATTACTTTAGCAAAAACTTTGTCAACTATTTGAAATAAGTCGGAGCGAGGAGAACAAAAAGCGGAAAACAACAGCAACCGTCTTAGCAATGGGGCATGACATTCACAACATGTGTGGGAATTAGTTTTCACTTTTAATTTGATTTTGAAAATAGTTTGGCAACTGCAAAGGCAACATGGTAGTGCCAAGTGTGAGTTGAGAGATAGAAGTGTCAGGTTGTAGCCCCAGGGAGGTGAATGTGATATGACTTGGAAATTCTATACAATTGTGGATGGTTTCAGCTGGACACCCTTCTGGCTAAATGCAAGCCATATATTATTTGTGTCGTAAAACCAATGAGTATATTGTTATTTAATTTAGAACAATTACGCACGATAAAAGTATAATAGAATAATTACTAAATTTCACTCATTAAACCTAAACTTTTATGGCAGCACGCAAACTGAACCCATGCGGGCATAAATAAAGTGGAAATACAACCAAATTTTCACACGAATATTCATAAATTAATCAAAAATATTGTTTACCCACTGTCCAGCTGGGCCAAGGGCTAAGGGCGTCAGAAGTGGTGGGGGAGGGGGGGGGGGGAGTGTAGCATGCGACAATTGACCCTTTTGTTAATTAAATTTCAAACAATGAAAGGACATTACGTGTATGTGTTTTGGGCATGATATGCAAACAAGCCGAGCGATATTGCCCCGTCTTGTTTGCCAAGCTAATAGGGAAAGTATCTATCTAAACGCACCATATAGATACAGATACATCAGTTCAGATAGTGTCAAGGTAAATTTTGGTCTACCGTCATGTTCGAAATTGCCCATAAATTTCGTGCACTATTTTTGGGACTCTGTGAAAAAAGGGTTGATGTTGACAGGCGACAGTTCCACCTCTCTCTCTGATAGAAAGAGAGAGTAGACCATGTCCTGCATATGATGTTTATCCAGTCGGGTCGTCTACTATTAGTGCACATAAATTATTAACGCGCATTCTCAATGTGCATGTAGTTTATTAGCACTTGAGACACGGCCCGAGCTGCGTGTGTCCTTTTGGTGTCCTTTGCATGTCCGGCCACACTCTCCAGCTCTCTCTCCGTCCCACTCTATAATGGTGTTTGTTCTACTCGTATTAATTTACATACGACACGCATTCTGGCACTTTGGCAGTTGCCAGTTGCCAAAGGGAATCCCCCTCGCTGAAATATGCGTGTGTCCCAATGATGTAGTAGCTGTGGCTGGCCGAGAAATGTATTGCCATATTTACTAATGACGACTTATTTAATTTCTTACCAAATATTATTAAATTTCTCTGGTATACGAAGAGTTAAGTCCTCTATCTGTCTGTTATAACATCTGAAAGAGCTAGAGATAAAATGTTTTGTATATAGGTTCTCCTATACTGTAAAATTATTTTTTCTATCTCCCTTCCCTCCAGCTAACCAAAAATAAATGTAATCGGGTATTTAACTAGCTTATTGGCCTTTCCATCGATGCAGCGAATTACATACCGTACGGACGAAAAAGAGCGAAGATATGCAGCAGACAATTTGCTCGACTATGTGTATATTATTCAAAGTACAAAGCACAGGCACAGGGTCTCCTACTGTATCCTTCCGTCCGACTGATCTGCTCTGTCCCTACTGGTTTGTGGCAATATTTGCATAGATAAAGCAGTCTGCCCATAAACTATGTGCCAAGTATTTCCTGCCATAGAAGTGTAGTCAATAAAAGTCCGCATACAGTATAAAATAATATTATCAGATAATTTCTTTTGGGTCCCAAATTTTAATGTGACTTGTGCGTGGAAGTCAAAGCAGCCGCAGAGCTGCCAAATCGAATCAACGGCCCAGAGGAGCGGAAAAATAAGTACTCGCGGCCACACTAACGAGCCCAGCACATTGACCAAGTAACGGAGAAAGACGGAGAAAAGCCGGGAGGGGAGGAGGAGTACTCTGAAGCTGATACTGGAAGCTGGACAAATGCTGCCGCTTCGAGCTGCTGGCGTTTGTCAATAATTCAAGTCATCACCGGCGGATATTAGAATGGAAAACCCAAAGGACAACACATCCGGCGCCGCTGGCAGGGCATCAATAAAAACACATTTGACTGTAGCATCTATATAGGACTCTCTCCTCTCCCTCTCTCTATTGAGTAGGTGTTCACGCTTATCATGAGTTGGAGTCGGGGTTCCCGTCCACTCCGGCACCATCTTAAGCAACACTTTTGAAGTGTATTCCTGGCGCACTTCAAGTTGAAACTTCGCTGTATCTCAGAGGGTTGTCTACGCTTTGAACTTTGCATTTGGCTTTTTGGGACTGAGACGCATCTTGCACTTTGTCAACCCTCCGTACGCGCTTTATTCAAATTGTAAAACCTCTAAAAAAAGCAAAACAAACTCCCCGCTTTCTCTACAAGTGGCTGCCTTTTAACCAACAAAAAAAGAAAAAGCAGAAGCAAAGAAATGCTAACCTTCTGAGTATTTACTTTCATTCAGTTCGATCTGTATTTGAGTTGTTTTGCCAGTTGTCCTGCCGGAGAAGCCACTTTAAAAGTGTCGCGTTGCTGGTAAATATTTAGATTGAACAAATCTTGGTTCCAAAGGGAATATGCATTTGAGAAAAATATACTATATGCTTTAAGATACACTAAGTTGTAGTTTAAGGTTTGAATTTCAATATTTTTATTAAAACATTTAGTAAAAAAACAGCACAGCCTGTATCCAGAATTTAGCATTATTATATTCTATAATTCTCAGAATATACCAAAATGCAGCTCAACTTTTGACTTGTCAAATTTGTATATTATAAAATATTTACAGAACACTAAAATTAAATATTTGCGATATTTACTAAGACCTAAAAACACAATTCAGCATTAATAGGATTTATATAACATTCAGAAAAATATAAAAAATTTTTATAAAATTTTTAAATAAAAAATTTGTACATATTTGAAACTAAATAATTGTAGCTTAAGCCATAATTAAGCATTAAATATGTTTATATATTTATTTAATATTTGAATAGAATTCTTTAAAAACTATTGCATCTTGGCTTAGCATTTCATTAACAAACTGTGCTGAGTCAGCCTCTGTATAAGTTCTCACAGCACTTCCAAGTATTTAAGTTTAATATACCATTCCTTGGCTGCCTTCGTTCATCTCTTTTAGGAGCACACATTAAAACAGAAATTACTCGCAGACAGTGCATATAAAAAATATGCTAAAAAATGCGTTTTTAATATTTGTAGCAGTCATAACAATAATAATAATAATAATAATAATAATAATAATAATACAAGTACATAGGTATAAACAATGTGGCTGCCCGGTTTCATTTTCCCTTGACTATCGACGCGAATCAGTCAAAGGTCGTTAATTTTTCAAATGAGCGTATAAATTTCTGTACAATCAAATAAAGTGAAAGAGCGTTTTTTGTCTATTTATGTTCGGTACTTCTGATAATGCACTGGGGACGAACACATAAAATATTAACAGCAAATGGTGTAAAATTATGCTGAAGATGGCGTCGTCAAACCCTTCCACCCTCAAGACTCGCATATGGATAGTATTTCTTATAATATATACAGCGAATTTGCTACAATCCTGTTGGCCGAGGGTTGCCAGCTTCCATGTGGAATGTTCTTGATTGTTTTTCAGCATGTGCGCCATTTTTATGCACGTTCCATAAATTTAATGTCAAGTATTTATAAATCAAATAAAGCACTCGCCCCCACACCCAATTGATGGCTCAAAAGACGAGGAGTTTTTGCAGGCACTATATTTTATGTTTGCTTCGCTGAAGTTCTGTTTATTTCCGCTTCCGTTTTACAAGCATTCTCCATTAATATGGTGGGCTGTCGCCTTGCTTTATGCATAACATGCCAAAAGTATTGAAATTAAGAATTATTACTGATATTAAGGTAATAATTCAGCAATCGCTGAAAAGGTAAGGGGGATTTTGGCAAAAACACTTCTCAAGTGTTTACTTAAATTTTGCAAAAATTATAGGGTAAGTAGGGCTAATAAATCTTGCTGAAGGAGAACATTTCACTCACATATTATGCAAGCCTCCAATCTTCTCATGAGCTTTTACTTGATGTTAAACTCTGATTGTAGTAGCTCTGTGCTTTTGCTATATCAGATAAAAATACTCACTAGTAATATATAGTAAGTATATTTTAGAATATTATTACAGTTTGTACTACTTTCATTGATGCTAAATACTTGCTGGGAAATAATGAAAAATTCTCCTCTAAATAAATAAAAGCTTTTGAATATGGAAATGCAATTTTGAGAGGCTCGAGCTCAGCTTTCAAATTCCATACTAACACTTGGTTTCAGTTATATTATTGAGCTTTTCTGCCTTTCAACTGATAAAGTTGGTCTATAAAAATGTATTATATCTGTGAATATGCATAAGGAAATAAATTTTAATTCCAGAGACGTGCTGATACACTTTTTGGCGCATTTAAGAAAACTTTTACAGTTTCAGCGTTGGCTATAAGAACTCAAGTTTTCATAAATAAATCAACATTTATCGGGCTTGACTGGAAGTAGTATTATCGGCGGTTTTTGACATGTTGCATGCGAGAGTAAGATTCAATTATTTTAGCTATAGTCGATTTTCGATTTTAGAGCTAATTTCATTTATTTCAGCTCATATTCTTGGCGCTGCTGCTGCTCTGTGGTAGTTCGAATGCCGCCTTGAAAGATTTTTTCGATCAAGCGGAGGAAACTTCAAAAGCAATTAAAACGGTTTCCTGCTCGCCAGCGCTATTACTTGAGGCACTATTGGAACCGTCAGGACCTCAGAATCTGCTGTATGCCACAATGATGTTTGATAAATTGTCACCAAATCTCCTCAGATCTGCGCTTCAACCTAGCCTGCCCACATTTGCATCTAAACTGCCTTTAGATCCTGCCGGTGCAGTCGTGGAGGAAGTCAAGTCAAAAATGGAAGCAGCTACTAAAGGCCTAGTCCAACAAGCTCTGTCACTGACTAAGCAACTGACCAATGGATTGCAAATTCTGACCACAACTGAAGGCCAAGACAGCCAGGAGGTAGCTGAGGAAAGTAGTACGAAATCCAATATAAAATTGAAGACAACTCCGACAAGAAGAAATAAGAAATCGTCTGCTAAACCATCGACTCAACGAACAAATCCCAATGAAAATCTATTAGATAACTTCCTTAGAATGGTCGGCTAAAAAACAAAACTAACTCAACAAAATTAGGTTACAGTATTTGCTTTTGTAATGCTTAACGAAACCTACAAAAAGTTGTTAGACTCAATTTGCATACGTGCTATTTAGTAAATTTATGTTGCTTAAAAATACCTATTCGAAATGTTATGACTAAAGTGCCGAGTGTCAAGTTGAATAACTTATTAACTCTGATCGGTTGAGGAAAAAATCTAACTCAAGCTATACATTCAAACCAAAACCAGTAAGATCGTAGCAGATCAGTCGGAAGAGGCTACATTCTATATTAGTAGACCCTGTGGTCTGCTCGACTGAGCAAATTGTCTGTTACATATCTTTGCTGTTTTTATATCGACTCAACTCGATAGACCCTTTTCTTCTTTTTTGAAGTACAGGGTCTAATTAAGTTACAGTATTTGCCTTTATTGTGCTTGACGAAACGCACTAAAAGTTATTAAACTGGCTTAGGTTCTATATACATTAAAATTGCACTGAAATATTAGTTCGAAATGTGGCCTTATATAGAGCTGTTCGCGTTTATGGCGACAATAGTTGAGCAGATTCTAGCAGACGTGCTGCGCGTTTGGGTAAAATATTTCAACAATTTCCTATTCTATTTGTAGCTATCTTCTTTCTATTAGATACTGATGTTAGCCGGGTTGTTGTTAATAGGCACTGCTCAGGCCAATCTGCAATTCTGGCAACGTGTGTTGGGTGCAGCACCGCAGGATCGAGTAATTGCTGTTGCCTCGCCATATCTGGTACTGGAAGCTTACGAATTTAAGGTGGCAACCGGAATGGGTTAGAATGTTGTATATGAAATTGCAAATAAAAGTAACAAACACTTTCCGCTGTTAAAATGCTGCTAATTAGCATATGAAAAGCGATTGCGACTTCAAATTATGCTAAATTATGCAGTAGAATAGACAAAATATTTGGAACGCAATGGAAATTGAGCAGATTATGCGGCGTCAGTTGTGGCGAATGTGAGCAGGGGTTTCACTTTATCTACAAGTTGTTGCGATATTCATATTTAAGTTGCGCCTTTAAATGGCTCCCCACTGACCCAACTGAACCCGTTGGCCCCCTTGCTATTGCTGATAAAAACCCATCATATTCATTATGAGCTTTGGAAAATGGCCTACAACAATGTGCCCTGAAGGAAAAGCTTTAGTTGCCAGCTTGAATGCGTAATGTTGACCCTTTCACTTTCCCTGCGCCTCCCGTTTGCTGTAGCTATTGCTGCCCCCCGATAAGATGACACAAAATGTAAAAATTGACACATAAAATGTAAGTTGCTCTGACGTCGTTCGCCATTTTACTTTTGCCACCAAAACCGCCAACACGCGCCATCAACATCCCCATCCCCATCCCCATCCCCGTTCCCGTCCCTTTCCCCATCTCTTTCTCCATCCTTTCTCCCATCCTTTTACTTTCTCTTCGTGTTTGTGTGTTCTTATGCAGATTTTGTTCACCCACTTCGTTAGCTATGTAAATGACTTTGTTTGTCTTCTACATTGTTCTACGCTCTGCAGTTGCCTTGCCCAGATAATTCTGTTGACAAGCTGGCAACTCTGTTATCGCACACACACACACACACACATACGACTCACGCATGTTGACGCAGCTCGCGCGTAGGCACAGATTTTTAACCCTTTTTAGCCGTAAACGCCACCCCAAAGTTTGTAAGACTTCGCTGTCCCTTATTTACTACTCGTTATATACTCAAAGAGGGGAAATTTTCACGCATGAAAATCGCGTTTTCGTGCTGTACATAATAGCACACACACACACATATATATACAGCGTTTGTTTGTCTGTGTGTATATAGATAGATTTATACTGCGTATGCGTGCGTATCCTTTCGACTTTTCTTTGCGTCTTCCTCAGCATTTTGTCTCTGCAAGATTTCTCGTCAAAGATATTTTATGAAAAATTGTTGGAATTTTTTTTCGTGTCTTGCGTTTGCTTTCGGCTTTGTCGATACAAATTATACGTCATCTGGATGTAGTAAAACCCCCGTACCATGCTGCAGGCTCAGCCTAAAGTCGAAATTCTTTTTATGATAAGTTTAATTAATGCTTCGGTTATTTGTTATGCTAGGGGTAATATTTTTGATGGAGACGGAGTAAGTAATATGTAAATACTAATGATATCAATAAATTCGCTTTGAAACATTTATGAATCGATTGTGAAAATGTTATGGAAATAGCAAGAATATTTTTAAGCAAAAACAAATAGTTGCAGACGAATTGTCTGGCTTTCGGAAGATGTAAGAAAATTATTTTTAGACTGATAGACAGAGGACGAGACACATGCTGGGTAGTAGATCTATTCAGCTTGTAGTGCTGATATTAAAAATATAAACTTTCTCGGTTCTTTATACCATTCTTCACATATTTTTAGTTTAAAAAGAAAAGTTTAGTTGGTTGAATAACCCACCAATATACTATGTGGTTATTTTCCTATTGGTTTATAAAATCTTAAAACTTATTGTAAAATTAAATTTAAGAATAAGATAGATTCAATAAATAATAAATAAACATTCGAAAAAAAAGTTAACTAAATATATTACATATAAATGTTGCAGAATTGTAACTAATTTCTAAGCTATATTATTTAATATTTAATTAAATTTATTGCATACTCTGAAGCAAATATTCCTTATAAAAATTATAGCTAAGCTATGCCAATTTTCAGGCGCTCGAATAAACCTGAACTGAAGTACTCCAAGAGCCTTTTCCGCTCCACATGTAATTAATGAGAAATTGTTTGCTTGTGTCAAAATATATGTATGTACTACTTATATATACATACTATTTACATACATATACTTATCGTACTGTATGTAAAAGTGTACTTCATTTGGGGCTGGCAGCTCTAAGTAAAATGTAGAAATTTAAAAGAAATTATACCCCAAGGACAATGTCTCTGTTTATGCTAGTTGTTGTTGCTGTTGCTGTTGCTTTACTGAGATATTTTCTTGTATTTCTCTATATTCCGCTTTGATTAACATTCGTCGCTTTTGCTGTTTTGCCTCGCTGCGTCGGCGTGTCCATGTTTTTAATTACTTTTGGGGGTAGTTTGGAAAAATTTCATTTCTCGCCGTTGCCCATTTTCCCATTTTCCTTAGCTTTCGCTTTGCTTTCGCTTTGCCCAGACTGACAAAATAAAGAAAACCTTGAAAAGTGTTCAAGCACAACGTTGAACTTTAAGCGAAATAATTGCAAAAGAAATCACATATTTTTATTGGCATATGTCTCTGCTGCTATAAAGCTGAGTCGTTTTTCAATTACCATTTTCCTGGCGATTTTCTGTATGTAATAGAATCCAGGGAATGTGTGTTCTATGCCCGAGGGGTACGGATCTCGGCACTTGGCCACGACACTTCAGTGGCTGCTTGTTTACTTTTTTATTTCATTTTTTATTTACTTACTGATTGACCACATGAAACCGGAAATAACATAATTGACCTCAGGGAAAACTGGGTGAAGGCAAAAAAGATATCATTGCAAATCGCATCAACTGACCGGAGCGTAGCTTAAGTGATTTGTATCTGCAACTGTTGCGCCGGACAACGCGTTAACAATGAGGGTAGCAGCTGGGAGAGGGGCGGCAGAGCACAGGGGCGGGCCCAGGGGTCGGGGGCTACTGCTGGTCAGTTTGGCTTTCCCCTTGGCTGCCCGACCCTCTGTCTGTCCGTAGAACTGGTCAGTCGGTCGGGTTCTAATACCCATTGTTGTTGGCTTGTCGCGTGTGTGTTTGTTGTGTTTGTTGTGTCTGTTGTGTGTGTTGTGTGTGTGTAAACAAATCAATTTACGGCGGTTAAATGCATTTTATTTATGCGCCACTCGAATTTGAATTTTAAATTAGCCGCCTGTTGTGTTCCTTTTTTTACGGTCAGCTTTGTTCACACCTCTTGCGGACACTGTGCACCTTCAACTGGCTTCAACTGGGCAAGGGTCAGTGTGTTTAACGGCAATTTAAGTGGATTTTAAACAGCCTAATGGCCAGCTCGAACGCAGGCCCTAACAACATAATTTAGGCCTTTGTTTGTACAGAATCAATGGAAAACTCAAATACTAATTGGTAAAATATTATAGACCTTTCTGTCATGGGAAAGCTGTTAATTGCTTTGAACATCAAATTTAAGAAACATAATAAAATAATCAAAATAATAAACATTATTATAGAAACATATTTTTATAGTTTAATAGAAAATAATAGAAAATACTATATTATATCAGAATAGATAATACTTTAAAGGCATACAAATCTTAATAAAAGCAGATTCGGATATGCAAGCGGAAACTAAGAAAATCTGTGGGAAACTATGATAAAATCTGATGCCAAATTAAACTGTAGGTCAAGAAAATAAATAGAGGCTGCCAAAGTGTTACCAGAAATAACTGCATTGAAAACATAAAACATCTAAAAATCGCTAAAAATAAATATTAAAGAAATTCAAAATAATAAATACTACAAATAAATAAAAATGTAAATCCTAAAATTAAACTTTAGGTCAAGAAAATAAATAGAGGCTGCTAAAGTATTACCAGAAATAGCTGCATTGAAAACATAAAACATCTAAAATTTGCCAAAAATAAATTTAACCAGTAAGGACGGATCTACAGTCGGACGTACCCGACTGTAGGAGACCCTGTACTTTGTGTTTTCTTCGCTGTTTCTTATTCGATCGTAATGTAATTCACAGCATCGATGGGTAATTCAATAGGCTACGTACATTTCAAATAACAAGTCTGTAGCTTTGTTATTGTGGCTGCAGTGGCACATACATGCATTTTGAAAAAAATTGTCTCTTGCATATCTTCGCTATTTCCAATTCAAATTATAAATAAATTAATAGCATCGGTGGAGAATACCTTAGGCTACGTACATGCCAAATTACAAGTTTGTAGCGCTATTATTGTGGCTGCTGTGGCGTTTATAGTTTTCGAGATTTTTGAAGTAGGTGTAGATTTTTTATTATTCGCGGATGAAGGAGGCGCGATAACCAAAGTTTGAAACAAACTTGATCTGCTTGCATTAGCTGACTACCTAAATCCGGAAAGGTTGTGTCTTTATCTCTTATAGTTGCTGAGACACAGACGGACAGACGGACAGACGGACGGACGGACAGACGGACATGGCTATATCAACTCAGCTCGTCGTCCTGAGTCAGAATATATATACTTTGTGGGGTCTATCACGCTTCCTTCTGCCTGTTACATACATCTGTCATTTGCACTAAATTAATAGACCCTTTTACTTTTTTAAAGTACAGGGTCTAAAAAAATTCAAAATAATAAATACTAAAAATAAATACACATGTAAATCTTAAATATGCCAAATTGGCAACGTAACGAAGAAAATAAATAGAATCATGGAATTTAAAAATTAATTGCGTATTGAATTAAATAATTAGCTATTACACCTAATTATTATTTAAACACAGATCAACAAAACTAAATTTAAGTGATTTGAGCCTAAATTGTAGTTGCCATTAAAATTCTACAGTAATTCTCCTAAAATATAGTTAATAAATCTGAGCCAATTAGTGTGCTAATTTAGCTAGTTAAGCTGTTGTGCCCCCGATCCATTGCAGTTCATTATCTTTCAGCCCATAACCACTTTGTAGGAAGGTGCTTAACATGCATGTCCTGTGCATATCCTGCCTGCCTGTCTGCCTGTCTGTCTGCCTGTCTTTTCATCAGCCTTTGTTACCTGCCCCAGGCTGTGGCAGTGCAGACCCCTGCCAACCCAGAGTGCACTTGAATGCAGGCTCAAGTGCGAAATAATACTTTGCAACAGCTCATGAGCTCCTCGTCTGCTGCAGCGCCTGTGAATGCAATTCTAAATAGTCCTTTATTACAGTCAACTGCGAGTCAAACGAACTGCAGCAGCCACATGACGTGTTGCTGCATATGCCACAGCCTGAAGCCCTTGTCCTTGTGCTGCCCCCTGCCCCTGCCACATGCTGACTGCAGTTGCAAGCGGTTGCATTATCCTTTTGAATTCGCATGCGCTTTGTGTTTTATTTTGCACTCGACTGCACGCCAGGACGAGCAGTATGCAGATGCGCTGCAGCAGCAACTGGGAGAGGTGGGGAGTACGGGGGCAGTACGGTAGGGAAGGGGAAGTCCTTTGAACATCACACACATACCTTTTGCAGTTTTCACACTTGGCTGTGGCATGCAACAGGTTGCAGCACTTGAGGGGCCCATCAAGTGTTTGGGCACAAGAGGCAAGGCCACAAAGTGTTTCGCATGATTTTGTTTAATAAATTAACAATGGAAATAAATACGTGGTAATGGGAATGCAATTAGCCAAAGCCAATGGCCGAACTCCTTAACTATTTATCATCTTTTCCGCCAAGCTGCGCACCACATTCTCGTCGTACTCCTCGATCTCCTCATCGGCATCGTCGATGTCCACATCGTTGGGCCTCACCGGATAACCCTGCTCGGGAGGCACAATCTTAACGCCATGGTCGCCAAATAGCAGGCAATCAAAGTTGCTGCAAAAAAAAATTAAATTAAAATTAATACCGATTTTGATTAAATTTACAGAATTGTTAGATATTAAGGGGCGTGGCATCCAACATTTGAAATAAACTTGATCCGCGAATTAAATACGCCTTCCTACATACCAAAACTGAATTCTATAGCTTTTATAGTTCCCGAGATCTATGCACTCAACCAGACAGACGGACAGACAGGAGGACAGGGTTAAACTGACTCAGCTCGACGTCCTGTTTAAGATTACATATACTACTTTGTGGGATCTGGCACCCCTGCTTCTGTTTGTTAATACCTTCTCCCAAAGCTATTAACTGGTTTTACCTAATTTCAATGGGTAAACCAGTCCCAAATGTTTACTTACCGTTCAAACAACTCGAATCCCTGAAACTCTCCTGACAGGTACATGCAGACATGCATATTCCTGCCGACAAACCAGATATCATGGAACTGTATGCAGGCGCGGGCAAAACTGAATCTTGGCGGCCTGAAGCACATGGGCGGAGGATTCTGTCCGGACACCTTACGGCGGAACCAGATGTTATTATTCACCCGCATGCGCAGCTCAAAGGAGAACTCCTCCGGGCGATAGGCGATCTCTGTGCAGCTGTTCATGCCAATTACAGCCAGGAAACCTAAGGTTGAACCATTTTTATCAAATATTTCCTAAATTTTCACAATAGTTTTCTATTTACCTGCACAGCATTTGCATAAGCCCGTATCACAATTACAGGGTATGCGACTAACTAGATTGTTTATGGTAAAATTTGAGATGCCCAGTTGACGCGCTTGCTCCTCATTGGCCAGCTGATTGAGGCGATGATTCAGTAAACCCAATTGTAGGGCTGCATCGTAGGCCAAGTCCTCGGCAGGAGGCTGTAGGGGCACTGTAGGAGTTGTGTTCAGAGTTATGGGTGTCAGTATATAGATGAGCATGATAGTTAGTGAATTTAGCAATAAAAAAAGCACAATAAAATAACACTTAAATCTTCCGAGTTGTAGCTTCGATACCATCATACACTAACTAATTATCATAACAAGCTAATTCCCTTGTTCCAAATTTAGACAACTTCTAGGTCTTAAAAAAACACAAAACACGCCAGCAAACTTCTTTGAACCAATCGAGATTAGTAGCTCAAGTTCTCTACGAATATTACTGCAACTAAAAATAAATAAATATTATAAAACTTTATGTTATTTTCGCTTAATCATGCTCGCTGGAACTTCCGCATTTTAAATAGTTCCGCATCAGAGTCACTGACGCAGCCGGCGAGCGTTAGGCAAACAGCAAAAAGAAATACACGAAAAATAAAAAATAAAATAAAAACGAAAACAAAACAAAAACAACTTAATTTAAGCGTCTAACAGTTTCAACTATTAACCTTGACTGCCGCCAAATGAAGCGAATTGAGCAGCCAAAGAGAGGCCCAGAGAGCAACAATTTTGATGTCAATGAGACCTGCAGTGCGAAGCTGCAGAGCGATAATGTCGTGGTCAAGATCACGGACAAGAGCGACAAAGTATTAGCAGAGAGTCACAAAAAGAGAGAGAGAGCCTCAAAATAAAACTGGTATCTCTCTCTGAACATTTGACGCTCTATTGATAAGACATTGACTTTTTTACTGGCGGTATGTTTAGGGTTTTTGCTCTTTGAAGAATGCTTGAAATTATGATGGAAATTATGCCCGTGCTAATTAGCTAAAGCCACAAAACGTCAAGAGACAAATACGCATAAAGCTAACCTTCAATTACCAAGCTGAGAACGTGCATAGACCATTAATGAGTTAGAGTTGTAGCTAGTATTATAGTTTTTAGTCGGGTTTTGCTATTGTCTTTATCGGTTTGTTATAGTTTTGACATTGGCTAGACAACATCACGTTTTCCACTGCAAGCGGTTGAGCGCACTTTATGAGCTATATAGTAATTTATACTATACGTATACCTGGGCTGATTTTATCGGCAATCTGACATTCGCAGATCTTTGTTGTAGCAGTAAAAATATTACAAAAGATAGGCAATTATTTCCATATAACTTAAATAAATTATAGAATTTGTATAACAAATAAAACACCATCACAATTATATATACAATAGATATTTTATTTCACAATTTGAATATCGGAATATCGAAATTGCCTCCATTGGAAGTTATCACAAGTTTGTTACAGGTACGCAGACGTATGCATAGAATGCTAACCTATTAGCTAGCATATAGGAAATCCATTTAAAAAACTAACTATACGGAGGGCCCAGTCTTAAGTTTAGCGCCAAGTATTTACAGTTTGAGTTAGACATAGTAGTAGATAGGTAGATATGTACACAATATTTACATTCAAATTCGTTTGAGAATATTTTTACCCTCTCTGCGTTTAGGTTAGACAAACTTTGACAAAGCGATAAAATATTGGCATGGCAAACGGATTGATAAAATTAATAATCAGATAATAGAAATACGACATGATATAAGTGTTCTTTGTACTACCGGTATCCGATTTCGAGACAGCCCAAAGCGATGCCACGCACAGCAGATAGAAGAAGACTCTCGACTGGGAACTCTCGCCAGGCATGGTTGCTATAGTTCTGTTCGATCCGAGATTCAGGAACTTGTTAAAGTTGTTTTTTGCTTGTTGTTGGGATTGTTGATAAGGGAAGCTTTTGTTTCTTTAGCTATTTGTTCGTATTTTCGTACAGTTTTTGGTTTTGTTTCTTGGTTGTTTTGAGCATTAAAACTCCACTTGGCACGCAACTTTCGCTTTAGTTTTTGGAATTTTTCGCAGTTAACTAAAGAAAAAATAAAAGTTTAATATCACTTTTAGTTTCCATATGCTAGCAAAGAGGGTACTCGACTCGAAACTTGGACTCAGACTCGTACTCGCATTCGTATTCGTATTCGTATTCGACTCTGCTTCTGACTTCACACTTGAGGCGGCTACAGCTCCAGCTCCGAACGTGCTAATGGCTAAAATACAACTGGCCAAGAAAACGGTAGCGCATGCGCATGCTAAGTGCCAGCAGCGGACTGCGGGCCAAGCCGGTCTGACAGAGAGACGGACGGACAGACATACGGACAGACGGACAGACTGACGGGCAGACGATCAGCAGCTAGCGGCTAGCGACCATCGACAGGCCCCAAAGCCAAAGGTGTACTCTTGACTTGTTAAGACTGAGGGGCAGAGAGCCGCCTCTTGCGCTTGACAGTTTTATGTTTCAGTCTGAAAATAAAACCAGTATTTCTTTGTTATTGTTATTTTTAGACCCTGTACCTCTAAAAATTACAACAGGGTTTGTCAAGTCAGTGCAAATGTGAAATGTGTGTAACACAAATACAAGAAATACGAATAAATTCAGCATGAGGACGTTGTGCTAAATCGTTATAGTCGATATCTATCCGGCTATCCGGCTATTCGGGTGTCCGTATGTTCGTCCGTAAGATCATCTAGATATCGCAGACTAATAAAAATACGTACATTTTCGATATGTAGGATCTCCTATGCTGCAAGCTGTTCCAATCGGATTATTGCGAAGATATGCAACAGACAACTGTGTTTGTGTTATTGAATTGAAAAAAACAGTGTCTGCTATTGTAGTTTACATCCGACTGTGGACTAACGGCCTACTGATCTGATCCGTCTCTACTGGTTTTCGTTTAATTTGTATTTACATTGTATATCTTTTGAAGTATGGCCAATATATTGGCTCTGGGGCCTCTGTTATAATTTCTCTTCGTGTCGCCGTCTCCGTTGTACTCTCACTTTTTTCACTCTCTTTGCGCATTTGATATTGTGCGATTTTAATTAACTTGTCATCTCGAAATGGTGTCGACATCTTTTGCAGTTGCCACTCGATTGAGCTCTGGGTGAGTTTACAGTTAAATCGTCTGTCCGTCTGTCTGTCTGTCTGTCTGTCTGTTTGGTTGTGCCTTTGCTTTATGATTCTATTTGCACTTCGATTTCAGCTGATTATTTTGGCATTTATGATCAACTGGTTCTACCACTTTACAAATTGCCGCAACTCGATGCGTGCGAAAGTTTTACGATGTTGTAGGTGAAATTTTGCAGTTCCGACTTTGTCAACATACGAATTTAGATAACAGGTTAGCTATAATTATTTTTATAGTAAATAAAATATATATTTTTTTGATATAGCTTTATTTTATTTATTGAATTCATTCTTTGTTCTTTCATATAATTTAAATTAATTCAATTATTTTTTTATAACAAATTGTAGTAATTTTTATTTTTCTTTAATTTTTTTTGAGCTTTTTACTTCATGAAATTATTGGCATACTACCATAACGTGATGAGAATATGTACGTAAAAATAGTATATTTTATTTATTAGTACATTGTTTTGATTAATTTGAATATTTTATAAAAATAAGCTGCAGTATGCGATTTATTTGGATATTAAATAGATTGACTAATTTATATATTTTAATAAAACTATTTGTTTTATTTGATTTATGTATTTTGAATTTGTTTAGAGCTTCAGCAAATCTGAACAATTGCAAGCCCTGGGGTTGTTGATAGACCCCAATTTCTTTTGTTGATCTTGTTTTCGCTGGTATTGATCTTGTTCTACATTCATTAAATTCGCCAAGTCATTGACTGATGGGTGTGTGAATACTGAATACGATTCATTTTTGCATACAAAACCCGTTTACCATGTGAACGCCAAAAAATTGAATGCAAAAAATAAAATGAAGCATTTTTTAACGTATTTGTTGTTTAGTTTTTTGCTGGCTTTATATGTCAACAAGGCATTAAGTAAATAAGCCAGAAAATTAAGGAATTTATGTCTTTACGAATGGGGAAGCTTATGGCGGGATACCCTATATTATTGGATGTTGGTCTTTTGTACAATTGATTAATATAAAAATAACTATAAATATAATATAAATATAATTAAATTATTTTAAATCAAATATAGAAAAATTCTGACTTCTGATTAATGAATTGTTAGATCTATTTGCACATTCTTGTTTGCCGTGAAGGGAACATTTTGTTGTATTTCAAGAGAACTGTGGCCTTTAAGCCGACTAAACCGGTTTCGAATGGAATAACAGTATAACAGTATACAACAGTTATGCATATATTATTTGGGCATACAAAACCCATACAAGACTCATTGATTATGCAATCTCTGTCTACATTATTTGGCAAAACTGTTTAGTTTTTTGTTGCGTTGATTTATGGCTCTGTTGACATTGACTTTGCCGATGCGTCTGCCAAATGAATTTTAAATGCGAAAATTATTAGGAAGATTCTGCATTTAATGCATAATATAAAAATTTTCAGTAAGCGGGTCAATATGCATTGCATGCATATCAATTTGTTGAATGCAACTTGAATGATTGCAACACGACTCGACATGGTGCACTAGCGCCATCTATCGGCTGCTTAACGAGCTCAGTTGTTGCTCCGGCTGTGGCATATGATTATCCGTTTTGTTGTTGTTGCTGTTGTCGATCGCTATTGATTTGTGATCTGATCGATCTACACTCTGAGTTAGCTGACATGACATTAGAAATTATTTTGGGTAGCTGCTGCTGCTTGGTTTCGATGTTGTTGGGAAAACCTGCACGTAAATCATGTGAAATCAATTTCTCTTGCACAATTTTCCACTTTTGGCAAATATGACGAAAAACCAAAGCCCACAAAGAAAGAGATAGAGCGAGAGACAGAGAGAGAGAGAGAGAGAGGGGGAGAGACGACTGTGAAAAGTCGTGAGCAAACATTTGGTTAGACTGATGCTCAACTGGGTTTTCCTTTGCTTTTCCTTCAGCTTTTCCACTGCGATCGCAGTGGCTGCTGTTGTTGTTGTTGTTGCCATTGTCTGCAGTTGTTGGTAGCATCTTGTGGCCTAATAATAGCATGTTAACTCATAACATGCTATCAATCACTCCAAAATTCGTATCCATCCATGGCAACTGCGGTGGGTTATGCTGCAAACTCTCAGCCTAGGCAGGGAAGAGGCAAAGGGGGGACTCTGATCATAATTCGCATGTGAAAATTGGAAAATTGTTCAGCAAACTTGTTTGTTGTTGGTTGGATGGAGTTATTGTTGCATGCATGCTCCAAAAATTTAATCTCATGCGAGTGTGTGTGTCTGGGCAGTATGATTTATGTAGTCTTCATGGCGCCGTTTGTCTGCGCAGTTGGCAAACATTTTGCATGCAGCACTTTGGGGCATTATAGTTGGCTGAAGCTATGGTTAACGTGGCCTGCATTTAACTATATTAATTCGAGCAATTCATTTTAGATTCTGTTCAAATACCAGTTCTCATTTAAAGTCAGCAAATTCTCGCATCTAATATCACTAGCTGCCTCCCTTGCTGCTGCTATTGCCACACTTAGCTCTCAGGCAGACCGAAAAGAAAGCAAATCGAAAAGGAATTTTAATTCAAAGCACCCTTTTTGCCACATTTCGCCCGTCCATGCCCCTTTTCCCCGTTTTTCTTTCAGCAGGGAAATGCATTTTGCGGCTGTTTTATTTCCATGCACTTGGGCATCGCGTTGTCTTTTCCTTTTTCCGTGCTTGAAACATTTTCTTGCCTTTTCATGTGCCTTTAAGTATGCAACGAGTAGACTATAGAAATTTTTATACAATTTTGTTGTTCATTTGTTTTTTGTTCGCCGCACAAATGAGAAATGCCAAATGTAAAAATGTAAAAATATGAAATGCGAAATGTAAAACACAAAATAAAATCTAAAAAACATAAATCTTTTTGTCTGATTACGTTCCGACTAGAGGGAGCTGGCATTGTGAGTGCTGGTTATTACTTTTTCCTTCTATTTTATCACATTTCTGCAACTCACAGAACTCTTTTTCCGCTCCTGCTGCCACTCAGGTGGCAACACAAGATGCGGGTTCAGCCACAGACCCTATCCGCACTCCTCCCTACCTCCCTCACAGCTTGCTTTGTCATCGCCTTGTATACTTGGATTTTTTGCTTCATTTTGATGGCGTTGCCAGAGTTTTTCGGCATTGCTTTGTTGTGTTAATTAAGCAAAAATGTTGTTAAATATGGGAGCATAGGGAACGCAAACAATCCTCCACACCGCACTGGGAATATGCCATAGAGTAGAGTTCATTTCTTCTTTATTCTATGGCATATTAAATAGAGAAGGTTGGCAATTAAAGCTAAAACTATTTGCAATAGGAAATGTTTTTGTTTTAATTTTAATATTTATTTCTTAAGTAGTTTTAGCTTAAAAACTTTATAGTATTTTATTCGTCTTTTAAATAATGAATTCTTTTGAATCATTTTGAATTGTTTATGCCAAAAATGCTGTTGATATTTGCAGTTATCATCTATTGCCGCGTTGCCTGCAGAAACGTGCACAATCAAAGGTTTTGTGTGTTATAATTAACCCTTCACATGCAACTGCCGCATGCCTCAAGAGCTGCCCCCCTTCCCCCCTTCTGTTGCTGCAAACCCTTCACAGAAATATACATTTACGAGCACACAGCCTCAAGAACAATTAGTTTTTCTCTATTTCGTTTTTTGGGAATTGCCAAAAAATGAAAGAATTGCAACATGCAACATGCCGCATGCCACATATTCTCCAAGGACACTTGACTTTCAGCTTGCGGGGTCTTTTAGCTGCATAGGCGTAGGGTTGCCAGGGTTGCCATCGCTTCTTTATGTTGTTCTTTATTTCTTGTTGTGTGTTGTGTGTTGACAGCTTTCTTGTTGCACTTTTGGGGGCTGTTGGAGGCTGACAGGTGGGGGCAACTGTCATCGCCTTCTTTTTTGGCTCATTCGCTCTGCTGCCAATTAATTAAGCGAAATAAAAGCCAACAAATCCGCAACGGGACCTTTCTAGCTTGCCTTCATTAGCACATCGAGGGAGACAGCAGCAAGGGGCAGAGGGGAAGGGGGAGAGGGGAGAGAGCGGGAAGCCTGTACTACACGCCTAATTCAATTTGGCTGCTCTCAATTTGTTCGCCTTGAAATGCTGAGCTTTAATACGCAATTAGTGCAATTCAATCAGTGCACTGCCAGCCATCCAGCCATCCAGCTCTTGGGGGCAGGATAAGCCGCAGTTGCAGTCGCAGTCGCAGTCGCCCCCGCTCTTCCCCACTGCCCCACCCCAGCTGCCGCCCAAGAACCGCACGAGCTGAGCGCCGTTTTTACCACCTGCGGCTCGCGGTGATTACGTGCAACATGAGCATAAAAATTGCTTACGCTTCATAGGCAAATGCTGGGCATTTCTTTGGCATGCACTGCCAGAAATTTCGGTGCAGAAAATTTTTGAAAAATATGCACGCCAAAGTTTCAATTAAATAGAATATTAATTTTTATATAAAAGTCATAAATATTGATATATAATTTAATTTATTAAATAATTTAATATAATTTTCACCGAAAGTTGGGCCGGTGAGAATTGAGCTAGAGAGAGTTGGGCCATTGAGAGTTTCACTAGCGGGAGTAGGGCCAGTGAGAGTTGAGCCTGCGGGAGTTGACTGAAGGAAATAGGTATATCACCAAATTTTAATGCACATATACAGTAGAATCCGGTTATAACGACGCCGCTTATAGCGTCCGTCCGGTTATTGCGTCGAAAACTCGATGGCTTGGTTGGTCCCCATACAAACTTATATGAAAGGGCCTCCGCTTAGATCGTCTCCGCTTTTAGCGTCAAACCGCTTATACCGACGAGATTTTTCACAATTCAACCGGATATTGCGACGTGCCGAACAAAAAAAAAACTTCAAACAGGAAAATTTGATTTATTTAACAATGCTAAAAGAAGCAAACAAAATCATGGATTTTGTGTTTTTTCAATACGAAAAAGAACCAAAATCATGGATTTTGTCTTCCGGATATAACGACGTAAAATCGTCGGTCCCTTGAATGTCGCTATAACCGGATTCTACTGTACTTATTTCCTATGACGGTTTTATCTTCAAGAAATTTAGTTAGTTAATAATATCCTGTTTTATAGTCTTAAGTACACCAATAATACAATATACCTTACTGGATTTGCTTCAGTTCATATACTTTTTTGTCAATTACCTTTGAGTACCTTGAAGTACTCTACGTATTTTAGCAATAATTTTCTGTAAGCTTATACAATTACAACTATTTTTTGCAGTGTTGCTACAGTGTCCAAAGTGAACTTTTAATTGATTTTTAGATTGTTCAGATATCAATGCTATGCAAATACATTTTTTTCGAGTGTAGGGGCAATCTGCAGCCCGCGTAGGATCCAGGAAGCGCACTTGCCAATGCGCCAATGGCTCTCTGGTGTTGTTTTATGGAGTTGTTGATGTAGTTGTAGTTGTTGCCTGTTTGGGATCATGTACTGTGCTTCCCAAGTATTACATATATATATAGAAATATATTTATATATTGCGGCGCATTGTCGGCGCCTTGCAACTTGTTTATGACACATGATGCAGCTGATGGAAATTGCGGTTCAATCGCTGGCCAGGCAGCAGAGACAGACTCCGAGGCCTTTTCTCTTTCGCTCTCTCTGGGTGCGCTTACTCTCTTAATTTAGATTAAACGACTTACGGCCTACAATTTATTGGCATGGGGTTTAATTGAACAACAACAACAGCGGCGAGAATAACAAATATTTAAGGTTGTATAAGTTGTAGGTGGTCAGTCGGTGCATCGGCACATCGGCATATCGGCATGCATAGCAGGTTGCGGCATTTCGTGGCTGTTGATCACGACTCTATTAACAGAATAGCTGCTCCTGTCTTCTATCTCCTGTCTCCTGTCTCCTATCCTGTCTCCTGGCTCTTGGTTCCATGCACTCAACGGCACGGTCAATTATTGACCCTCAGCGCGACATTGACGAGTGTGCGGCACATCTTGCCATCATTCGGCCATATTTCTCTGGCAATCTTTGTGGCGCCGCGCCGCTTCGCTTACCGCCTCCCCTGCTCCCTTCCCCCTTCGACCATCAGCTGACATGTTCTGCCAATTGCTACATGTGGACAGCTCTCGCAGATTTCTGTGTAGGAGCTGCAGAGTCTTACCACCTGTTGCGCCAGCATGTCGAGGTCATGTACTCCACCTTCAGAGCGCTTGTCGAGGCGCCTCAATACATTTCCTAGCCATAATGAGAAGGCATTAATCTCGCGCAGAGTGTATGCAAAAGAGGCCAGAACTTAACTGCAATTGCAACCAGGTTTTCATATTTTCATATTAATTTATATTATTTCATATTCACATTTTGTTGCTGTTGTTATTCACATTTCTTACTACGAACTTGGTGCTGCAGTCATGAATTGAATTATCATCTCTTGTACAGCAGGCATTTTCAGATTAAAATGGATCGATAGGCCCTTCAGCACCTGTTGCAGCATTAAAAGTATCAGCGATACTGTCCACCAAGTGGGTTTTAAATACTTTAATTTATCCATTAAGGCAATTTTTCAATTTTAAACGTTGCCAAACTAATTAATTCTCTAAATTTATAAAATACTTTTAAGCTTAATTCTCTAGGCCAACCATATATTTATTTTACTTTTAAACAATATTTAAATTGTAACTTTACATTGCACATTTATATTTAAGTAATATTTTTCTAAATTGCTTTGTTGACTCCAATTACTTGACATTAAATAAAATAAATAAATTAAAAAAATATTGAAAGAACACTTCGGTCTGATGCCTGCTAAAAACTTGATCGGATTCATCCTCAAGTGATGTAAACATAATATTGTCATATGGTATAACATTTATAGTACTTTGCGATAATTATAGCTATATTATAAGATCTATTAATGCATTAAATCAAATTTTAACTTAGTTAAGATAAACCAAAACAATATTAATTATATTATTCAATCATCATTAATTTGTAATCTTATAAACTAGCAGTTAACCGATAATAAAATAAGAACTGAATAAAAATTGTTTTGAATTATGGCTAAATTTTGACTGTATTGTAAAGAACTTCCCCTCTTTACTAGAAAACTAATATATTCAGTTTACTAGTTTCTAACCATTAATCATTTGCTTTAATGTTTTTTTTTTTGCATATTAGAAATCATTCTGTAATATTGTTCTTGAATGCTGGCCTTGTGGAGAGGAATATCAGTATGTTTAGTATGTAGGCTTGTTGCATATTCATAATCGTAATCATACTCGAAAGACATATTCGATGGCTGCAATCAGTGGCACAGTCACGTCGCATATGAAGCGATGATGGCAATCGCTACCCAATCTCTGGCAGCAGTCGAGGCAATCAGGCAGCTGGGAGTTGGGATAAGACAATCTATCACGTATGTAATTCCCATGAAAAATGTATATACCATCTTGTAGCCCAGCGGGGTGTGGGGGAGGGAGACGTGGTTGGATTTGTGCAAACGGGAGCCAAATTGTTGTAGGTGAAATTAATAATTTCGTGCAGGATTGAATGCAATATCGAATATCGAGTATCGAATGAAGTCACATATTGAACCGGCAGTTGGCCCTGAGGCATGGCAAATCGATTCGACAAACGCAATGCACATGATAGATAGCATCGAGTATTTGTTGCAACTGCAACTGCAACTGCAACTGCTCGAGTTGAACTACTTTAGAATTGGCCAAGTTCAAGTTGCGGGTTCAGGCTGTGCCACAATTTGTGGCAGAGCTAATGAAATGCTATCGCACGATCTCGCTTGATTGTCGATCGGGTCTGGAATGGAGTGGAATGAGTGCGTTTGGGGCCAACACGTAGAGTCCAATTTCGAAAAGCAGCCGTTTCAGCCGTGGCAGCTACTACTTGTTACAGGTCACAAGACGACGCACAGTGGCACAATCGGCGAATTTGAGATGCCAAAAATCGTAAATCCAGAATGTATAAAGATATTCCCATGAAACAAGTTGCATTTAATAGAAAAGTGTTGACATTTATTATCAAGGAATAATTTATTTCCCTTTATTAATATATGATAAAGTTATTTGCAATCAAAGATTATAAAAAAGTGGGAGAATTATTTTTATACTTTTTTGTAATATCGTCAGTATTGCTATAATTTGCTGGTATTTCAAAGACTAATAGCTCACTAAATCTTCATAAGATTCCAATTATTAATATATGAAAAAGCTATTCGGCCAGTGAGAGTTGGGCCAACGACAGTTCGGTCAGCAGAAGTTGGGCAAGCAAGAAATAGTCAGCAAGAGTTCGGCTAGCCAACTAGGCAGTGCTTTACTACGTTCATTACTTGTAATGCAGATGGTGGCATATCAATAATTAGCTCAAACTTAATAGAGCAAGTGCAGTTGAAAAGGAGAGCGCGAGAGAGTTTGTCAAAAAGCTGTCTGCTGGAGATGTCGTAATACAAGTGCGTATACTCTGCATTACAAGAGACGGAATTGTAATGCAGAGCGGAATATGTTGCTGCGGCTGCTTATTACAACTTACATTACTTGTAATGCAGATGGTGGCAGCGGCAGTTCGGCAGGCGAGAGTTGGGCCAGCGAGAGTTAGACCAGCGAGAGATAAGCCAGCAGATTATTAAAATATGTGAAATTTATTTTGACAACGGGAATTCATTTTTGGCAGGTCAAATTTGGAGGAAGACTCACTGTCTGACGACGAGACTGTTGCAACTGCAACTGCAACGGCAACGGCAAGGCAAGCTCTCATAATGCCATGTTTGTTTGCATTAGGCACCGCAGACAGGCTGCAATTATGTTGTTGCATCTGTGGCTCGTCTAGTGCTGACAGGAGCTGCACAGTTTGGCTGCGGTTTTTGGCATTTTGATTGCCGCAGACTTTGTGGCGCATATGAATTATGGGGCTGCTGAAAGGGTAGAGATTGAGAGGGATCGAGAGCGCAATAGTTTTCGGGAGTCGGATCGCATTCTTTAGGGTCTGCACTTTGGCTTTGCCATCGATTGTTATTGCAATTGCGTTTTTTTATGCCCATTGTCGGTTAGTGGACCATGGGAAACGCAAAACGTGAGCTTTAAGCATTGCGCGTTTTAAAACGCACACGAAACGCGCTCGCGCTTCGTTGCCTGCATTTCATTAATGGAATCATCATTTTTTTGCTTTCTGCTTTTTATTTCGCGAAATTAACACTTGGCTAGACTCTCACTCTCAGCCACACCCCCTCCCTCCCACCAACACATGCATAAATTATGCCAAAAACATTGCCAACCCTCGGACGGTTTTTGCGGTTTTTGATTCTCACATTTTTTCCTATTATTTTCGTTTTTTTCACTCTGCGTCTCATTAATGAGTGAAAAGTCGTGTTAAACATTTAAGACACATGTTGTGGCTGCATTTTGTTGTTGCTGTTGTATTTTAGCCAAGTCTGCCCGAAATTCGTGTGTTTTGTTGTTGCGCTTTCATAATTTATGTGACTGAAGTGCGTGGCGCGTTTTGTGCGCGTTTTTTATGCCAACTTCGGTCGCGTGTTGCCTGCTACAGCGTGGGGTAATTGAATTACTTTTGTACCGCGTAGTTAGTAGTGAAAGGGTTGTATAATTTTACGTAGATATATACACGAGCATTTCCGCATGCAGAATATTTGAAATTTATTCGAAAATATTGTGTTAAGAATATCTATAAAATGTTGTTTAAATTTGTATTAAAACAAAGTTTACTTTTAGTAATAATAATCACTATAAAAATATTTACCATTATCTCCCTCAATGCATCACACAATTTAATTAATTGCCCCATGGGCAGATGTAAATAAAGAATATTTTAGGAAAAACCAGAATGGGCGGAGCAGATCAGTCGGACGGGCCCGACTGTCTTATACCCTGTGCCCTATATTTTTTATAAAATTTTATAAAACTGTCATACGTTTCCTAATGTGCCGCTTAATTGGCCGCGCTGCTAGTGAGCGAGCGTGCAACGCCTGCAATATTGTTTCGCCTATAACTCCTGTGTTTATTCATCGATTTTAATGCGCTTCTCAGGAAAGTTTAATATAATAGAAGAGAGTATATATACCGAATAACAACGTTCTATGTTTAATATTACGCTTGTTATTAAGTTTTTATAAATTAGGGCGTAAAAGGGGCGTGGCAACCAAAATTTGAAAAAAGCCCTATCTGCGCCTGATATAGACCTACGAACAACTGAAAACAGAATTTATATAACTCGATTTGTGTCTCTTAAATTGGCGAATGAATTCTTTTTATGCTCGTTGTGGGCGGAAGGGGAGTGGCATCCAAGATTTGAAGTAAACTTGATCTGCGTATGGTATTCACCTTTCAGAAATGACCAAAAGCTCTTATAGTTGCTGAGATCGACGCATTCAAACAGACGGACAGACGGACAGACAGACGGACATGGCTATATCGACTCAGCTTGTCATCCTGATCAAGAATATACATACTTTGTGGGGTCTGCCACGCCTCCTTCTGGCTGTTACATACATTCGCACAAAGTTATTAACCCTGTTTTCCCATTTTTCAAATGGGCACAGGGTATAAAAATTAATAATAAGCACAGCACACTCGACTGGCGTTGGCTGCTTCTACTGTTTTTGTTCCTTTTTGGCTGTTTAAGCGAAGCATTTCGGTGTTGTGCCTGAAATTGGCTTCATTTCAGCAGCCCTTTTTAAATGGTTGCCTTTCTTTTTGGCACTTTTTCTACTTGAGCGATGTTTTGTTCAGCTTTTTTATGCCATAATCAACTGAATATGATAATGATGCTGCATGCAAAGCACTTTAAAGAGCAGCGAGTTACATTTGCTGATTTCAAATCGAGTTAGGCCGAGGGAAACACAATAAACTCTAACTTAATAAAACTGCGAATTATTGCTGGTAATCTATTGATTACTATCGATTTGTGACTGAATAAGATTTTCAGTCAAGTCATCAGTGGCAGAAAATCATCAACAACGAAGTCTCCAAGGAGACAATTTCAATTTCAATTGAGTCCGGAGCACGAAAACTAGGGAGGGAGGGGCCGACTTACCACAGACGCAATGTCTAGGCGCGTTTTAGGTTCAGGCATGGGGAATAAAAAACAAATAAAAGAAAAAAATATGTATGTATATACTGAAACTGTCTATAAAAATGGTTAAAACAAATTGGGATAAATGCTTGAAATACTTTTGGCTCAGTGAGTTTTTGCGTTTCGCAGAATTCGCATTCAAGTAAAGTTCTGTGTAGCGCGAAAAGTTTTTGATTTTCACGCGGCAAATGAGTTTGCAATTTATTTGTATTTCGTTTTTCTTTTCTTTTGGCAAATAAATTGTAATGAATTTACAAAATCATTGGCAACAACAACACTCTCTGATCTATAGATAAACATAGACATTCGCATCCACATAATACGCTTTTAATGAGTATTTCGCACAGGTATGAGCCCGTCTGGGGAGCACCATTCGATAAGGGCAGGGTATACCGACTGTGTGGGGTAGTCCGCGTGCTGTCAATTAAATTAAATGCGAGACGTTTCTTAATTTCCATTGCGTGTGCCACTCCCCCCTCCGCCCCCTCAGCCATTCGATATGCTAACTGTGGAGTCATGCAATGACAATACTTGATTGCCATGGACACAGGCAGCAGACGCACAGCTTTCCACATGGAAAATGTAATTGCATTTGGCCTGTGCTGGGAAATCAAACTTAATTATTTTCTTACATGCAGCGCGATTTTGTGCGTTTCACTAATTTGTTTGCTCCAATTTGTAGCATGCTTTAAGGGGAGGTCTAAGATATTTTTTTTTGGGGTTTTTTGCTGCTCGATAAAAGTATCTGTCTAGCTAAAATCTTACACAGCTTTCTATTTACTTAACTATTATATTTTATTTATTTTTATCGTTAGAGTATACAAAATGAAAATGCGTGATAATGCTTTGAGGGGAGAGTATTTTTTGGGAAATTTTTACTGCTTATTGAAAGTATCTATATATCTAAAATTTAATATATGTATGCTGAATTTATTATACTGTTTCATGATACATTTTCTGTTTATTCTATTTATTTCAACTAGACTAGAAGCTACAAAGTTAGATAATTTAAAATTAAAATGCATTTTAAGGAAAGAGTATTTTTTTAAAGAAATTTTTAATGATTTTTTATAAATATTTATTTAGTTAAAATTTAATATAATTATGAATTATACTAAGTTTGCAATCGTATTTTCAGTTGGAATATTTTTATCTGTTTTAACAAAAAGTTTTCCATTTATTTAACTATTTTATTTATTTCTACCCACAATTGCTACAACGAAACTCCACTGTCGTTAGGGTACACGAAATTAAAATGCATTATGATATTTGTGAAATTATTTTGTGTGCTTCACTGCGCCTTTTCAGAGTCAACTTCAGACAAGTTTCTTTATTTTTATTCCCCAAAATTTTTGGCATTTACGAGCAAAACACAGAGTTCTATTAGAGGCTAGAGTTAGAGGCAAGCAATCCTGCAATCCTACAAGTGCTGAGCCAGACTGAGCTGCTTTTTCTTGATTTTGCTGCGAAGCCCATAGGAATTTCACAAGCTGAAAATTATCGCCACATGCAGATGCATTGGACAGGGAATATAGAGCTGAAGTCGTTGGGTTTTGAGTGTTTGCATAGCCTGCTCAACTTTGCCCAGCTGCAAGTACAAATCCAAGTGTCTATATGTGGAGTAGCCGCAGGCTGAGGGAGACAGGGCAAGAGAGAGAGGGACAGGGCGTAGGCGTCGCTCCTTTAGGCGTCTGCAAATCTCAAAAATGCACACAGACTTGGGGCCATCCGTTTCCGTCGAATTGCACGGAACACGGCAGCGTATATCTGTATTTGTATATATGAGATACAGCTACCTACGGATTTGAAAACTCCAGACTCCAGACTCCAGAATCCAGACTCTCCAGCCTCTCCAGCCTCCAAGTCGTCGTTGTCTGGCAAGGCGATTTAGCAAATTAAAAGGTTTTTAATGCATGGAGTGCGCTTTTACTTATTTCATAATTCAGATGCCAAACTGATGCCATACACAACGTGTAATTTCTTTTATTTTTAGCCAAGATTTCGTTTTTTGCCGTATTTTATTTGAGTGCTGCTTTTCATATGGCGCCTGTGCTAGGCGCTTTTGCAATTTCCGCCGGTTTTCCTTGAGGTCTGGGGGGGGCGAGGTAATACCCGATGTGGCGTAGGTGTACAATTTATGAACTGCACTCACAGGATATGAGAAATTCTTTTTAATTGTGCAATAAAATTGAAATCAAGTTCCGCTTTGAAGTATAAATATTTTAACACTGGGAAATGAGCTTTTAATAGCTATAAGAAGCATTACTAGTTTTTTTGTAAGTGATGGATTAATATATTAAATATGAATATTTAATATGCAAATTTCACATGTAATTAAGCACAATTTATTTAATTTATTATTTAGTTTCTGAAATTTTAAAGTTTAAAATTGCCTTTAGTTTATTTAAAAGGAAGAAAGTTTAGTAATTTGTTAAGGATCTATAATTATTGTTAATATGTAATTTGTTTTTAAAGCTAAATTAATTATGCAAAATGTATTTTATTTCATGATTATTTTCTAGAATTTTAAAGTGTAAAATTGCCTTTAGCTAATTTCAAACCAAGAAAATGTAGTAATCTCTTAAGGATCTGTTATCTGTGCTCCTGTCGCAAGCCACAAATTACGCACTTGACTGCGGCACAAGTGTTCATCAAATCGAGCATTAGCGGAAAATGGGAAATTGCGAAAACTTTTCGCAACGCTCTTGTGGGTGGGAAGGGCGAATGGAAAACAGAACAGAACAATTGTCACGTGTCGCTGTCGCCCTTTATTTTTTGCGCCTCTCGCATGTTTGTTTTGTGCGTCTGGAAAATGTTACGACAAAAGGCATATCAAAGATTTTCAGCGGGAAAATTTTCGCAAGGGTAGTCAAGCCATCCAAACCCCTCTCTGACAATGTCACTCCCACTCTTATAGGTATGTTGCGAAATTTTTAAAGCGAATTTTGGGTTATTAGGTATTTCACTTGGTGTGTACTTTTGTGGGTTTTCCCCCGGCACATATCGAGGCTTATGAATGTTCAATTGCGTGTCCTTTTGTGGCCGACTGGAACAATTTCGAACAGACCTACGTGATGGTAATAAATGACAGTTGAATTCGCTATTTTTTTTTTGTTTGATAAATGTCAACGCGTGTTGAGGTGGGTGGCAAACTGGGCTGGGTTTGACAGACGTAATAAGTTGATTGTTTGGAAAATGTGCTCTAGCCAAGTCTAGGCGTTGCCTTGGGCCATATTCATATGATTTAAGGGCGTCACTTGCCGCAAATGAAGCCAATTTGCAGGAAAATTTGCATGCGGAAAATTCGCAATGACTGCTTGAGTGTTTGAATGAGTTTGGCAGGGGAGTTTGCTAAACGCTGGCATGGATTTAATGAGCTTGAATGAATTAAAAACTGACTGCAGATGCTCAAGTATTTTATTTAGAATTTAATTCAAGTATTTTCTATTTTCTACTTGCAAATAATTTCCTTTAGCAGCTTGATTTACTGTGACTGCGGTTACTTGTGCTAACGAACTGTTTGCAAACCCCAAGCTGCAACTCCTCGGCACTTGAAGGGAGACCGTGGTTGGATCCATAACTTAACTCGACACTTTTTGACCAGCGAGAGTTGGGCAGCGAGAGGTGGGCCAGTGAGAACTTGGACTACTAAGATTTAGCTCTTTGAGAGTTAGGCCAACGGGAGTTCAGCCAACGAGAGTAAGGCCAGTGAGATTTGGACTACTAAGATTTGCCTCTTCGAGAGTAGGGCCAATGAGAGTATGGCCATGGAGAGTAAGGCCATTGAGAGATAGGCCAGTAAGTGATGAGCCAGTGGGAGTTTGTGCATCGAGAGTTGAGCTAGAAAGTATTGGGCTAGCGAGAGTTTGGCTTACAATAAAAGGGCCAGCGAGAGTTGGGCTAGCGAGAGTTGGGCCAGCTAGAGTTGAGGTTAACGACCGAGCAAAGCATCGTATTATATATTTTTAAAGATTTATAGTAATATTTGTATAACGATGTCTCCACTAAAACTGTTTTTGTCACATACTTCGATGGACCGACCACTGTGCAACGGTAAATTCCTGATTCAACAATAATAGAAATAATAATAGCCATGGTGCACAATAGTTTCTACTTCTTTCAAGTTTCCGCATCCCCCGACTGGCAGCAAAATCGCACTCGGTTTTTGTTTATGACGCAGTAATATTGAAATCTGTATAATTGTGCAAAAGGATGTGAAAAACCGCAAAAATACTAAAATACTTGCAACGTTCCAAGGCAACGCAGAACGCAAAACGCAGACCAGCCCATTCATAACGAAATGTAGATATCTTGAGCTAAATTTTTAGTGCGACAATAAGAGCAAGAAGTGCCCAGGAGTCTGCAGCAACAGGACCCCACAGCCAAGGCAGAAATGGTCAATAGTTGAAGTGAAGTGCCGAGAGGAGGAAGGGTTTCCTACCCTATGAAAAGCTCGAGCAAGCAGAAAGTGGTCAACATTTTTGCCAGTGCCATGGGCAAGAATAAAGGACAACGTCTCACACAAAATAAATAAAAAGTGCTGCCAGAATGGAGAGAATGCACCAAAGGTAGCAATCATAGTAGTTCCAGTTGAGAGCAATAATAATAACCTTCTTCTAAGTTCTGTTGTTGCCCTTGTTTGTGGTAATAAATCAAAAGACATTTCATTTGAACTCGTAGACTCGTAAATGCATTCGAGCTGCCTGCAAGTCATGTGAAAAAGGAAAAAGGAACCCAGCCTGCGCAAATTAAGCAAGAAAATTTTGGCATGAAGTGGTTAGAAAACTTTAAATTTGATTAAGTTAAACTGTAATTTGTGCAAGTCTTAATTAGTAATTTTAATACAGATAAAGGGAAGCTCAAGTCCGGTTATGCTGCTTAATGTTTGATTATATTTCTTAATTATATTTATATTAAATTAACCACTATCCTCTTAAAATGTTAGTTCAATTAAGCTGTTTGTATTTTATTTATTTGTGTTAGTTAATATTTTCTAATTCAAAATATTTTAATCTCTCGCCTCAAAGAAAGTAAATAATTATGCAATTTTTATTTGGAAAAAACTTCGTAAACCTAAATAAATTAAGCTGATTGTATTTTAATACTATTTTAAATTCTATATTTGTGTTTAATAATATTTTCTAACTGTACATTTTTTAATCTCTCGCCTGAAAAAAAAAGTAAACAGTTATGCAATTTTTATTTGGAAAATATTTCTTAATCCCAAATAAATTATATTAATCTCTCTTCTTATTTGATAAAATTTAGTATTAATAAATAGTATATAGATTTGTACCCTATAGAAATATATAAATATTATAATAATTATTTTAAACGAAAAGTTATTGCATGTTCTTCAGGTTCAGAAATGCTGATATTCTAACCTTTTAAACCTTCCAACCTCTCTTCTACTACAAAATATATATATTCGAAATGAAAACCCACAAAAAAAAAAAAGGAGAAATATATTCAAGTGCACCGAATATAAAAATTGCATTTGCTTTCATTTGAAGCAGCGGGCGCATAATTCAAAAGCAGCTTCTGACTTCAATCCAGGTTCTGAACCACCGAAAATTAGCTACAGAAGGCAGACTCTTGGCTCGTCTGTCATATCTCAAAGGATATGCACATTATTTTCGCTTAGGTCTCTTTTTTGGGGCATAATTAATGCCGGGTTCAAAGATATTTCTCCCCATGCTTTTGTCTTGGGCTTTTGTGCAAATGTCAAAAGCAACGACGGGCGAAAACAAAACGCGCAAAAGTGAAAGATTTTTACCTTTACTCTTTTTTATGATTTGCTGTCATATGCAAATGAGTTGGCAGTTCGCATCAAAATATCAGACACACTTTTTGGCGGGAATTGTGTACGAAAGCCGAACTAACATTGCAACTAGCAGGGTGCTGGCTGTACTTGATTTATTTACTCACGGCGTGCGCGTATTTATCAAACTCTAATTAATCGGTGATAAACCGATCAAGACGCTAAATGCTGAGCTACACGAAGCCGCCAAACAGCCAAACATCCAAACATCCAAATAGCCAAACAGCCAAATCCCGCCACAACCGAACCTCGCAGAGCTACCAGATGAAACAAGTTTCTTCTCCCAGCTGCCTGGATTTGCGGTTTACGGTTTGCTTTTTATTTCGCTATTCGTAGTGCCGGGCATCCATTACCATGTGATTTGTTCGCGCTGTGCTTTGCCCACTTTATACACAAATATATATATAGTTTTTTGCGAGTATTTTTGTTGTATTTGCTAAAGCAATTTGCTTCTCTTCCCAACCGATCCTCTTGGTTTGCGCCTCTCCCGTTGCTCAAGCCCAACAGCTGGTACGTCTCTCTCCTTCTGCGATTGGCGATGCAATCAATATATGCTCGTGTCCAGCAAATAATAGACTTCAAACTGGCATTTTAAGCGTTTTTACTCTGCTTATTTCATGCCCCACTGTACCTTGCTTCTGTGATTTGGCTGCAGCAGCAGGGGATTTTGGATGGCGGGGCTGGGTTAGTGGCATCTCATGTTTCCGCGTGCTTACATTTTTCCCTCAAATACACACATAGTAAAGCCAAAAAATTCTGTTGGGTTGAGAATACAGGGTGTGCTGTTAAATCAAGTTTAAGTCTTGAAAGGAAATTAAATTATTTAATATTAAAATCTCAAATAAATTGTTGTATATTTAAACAAATTTGTTCTAGATTTCTTTTAGTGAAAACCAGCACTCATACAGATTAAACCGTTGAGTTAAAAATGAATGCACCAAAAATGAGCAATAGAGGAAGACGGTAAAACTTGGGGGAAAACAGCTAGTCTTAGAAATATTCATATGAAGATCTCTTAATGATGAGGATGCTTGGCACATTCGAAATAGTACTATATGACCAAAGCCAAATTTTTCCATTAAAAATCTCCCATTGCTAGACGTAGAGCCCGAATTTCTCACCTTGAGTTAACAAATAAATATTAATTTATAGAAATGTTATTGAATAAAATATAACACTAAAGTGTATGATATTCCTTGTTTCTCTGCCGAAACCTTCAGCTGCAACACAATATAACTTTCAATGGAACACCCTGTATATACCTGTAAATACGACTATAGCAATGACCTCTAATCCACTTTGGCAAATCAATTTATTAGCCACGTATGACTTATGCCTTTTTAAATGTGCGCTTGCATGTGTTGCCTAGTTTAAAGTTGAACGTTTATAGGTTGCCCCTGGCCCGCCCCCTTTGCCCAGCCGACACTCTTGCCACACTCGTGTTGGGGGCAAGTCCGCCTCACCGAAGAGGCGCAACAAATTTATGTTAACATGCACTGCGTAGCGCCCTCTGGTGTGTAATTTGGCGTTGTTTAGGCATCACGATTAAAGTTGCTTTCAGCTCGAACCAGCTGCAGAGAGAGGGTGATCGAGAGGGGGGAATGGCGAGGGGTGCTCATAAAATATATGTGCGTCTAAAAGCGGATGCATGGGTGTAAGCCATGATTATCGCGGCTATAAATGATATGTGTGAGCCGTGTGGAACTGCAATTGAGCCGCAGAGTCTAAGAGTTTTCTTTTCCTACCATTTAGTGTCCAACTTGAGCGTGTGAAATGTGCAGTGGGCGTGGCAGCCGCCCAGCCCAAGCTGGCTCAGTTATTTATGTAAGCCAAGCCATGTTTGAAACTGCAAGTAGCTCGCATAGCGCCCAAAACTATAAAGGCAAAAGTCAACAAACTGCAGCGAAATGCAGAGAAATATATTTTTTTTTCAGTGTTTAAAAAGGAGTGAGATTAGCAAAAGTGTTTGTTTTTATGGCTGAAGTCTGGGCGTCACTTTGAATATAAACGTTAAGTATTAAATTGAAAAAGCCATTTTGCTGCCAATTTGGCAAACACTTAAACCAATTTCGCACTTCAATCCACCGACGCACACACAAAAAAAGCAGGAAAACCCTGAGAGATATTCTAGACTTCGGAAGTGTGAGACCTGCGATGGCACATTGCCAACAAAGTGTGAAAATGTCAAGTCGTAAAGCGTTCACAAGCAAGTTCTGTGGTCTCCATAGACTGGAAAAAAAGGAATGTAGTAAGTACTGCCTCAACTATCAGTTGGCTAGGCAAGTTTTGGATGTATGATGTCAGTGTAAAATTATAAACGAAAATTGATTGTGATACGTTTGTGAGCTCTCGATTTGTATTCCGACAGCTAAAAAGAATACAACAATTTGTCGGTTTAGATTAGTATTATTGCTTTTGTTTCCAAAAAAAAGTATTTATTTGAAAATGTCGTGTATTTGTCAGTATTTAGTCGGTTCGTCGCCTTGTTCCTCCAACTGTATTGAAGCTAATCCCGTGCCTGCACAGAATGAAGTTGAAGTTAGCCCCAACGAGTCGACATTAGATCTAGGATTGGTTGCTCCAGAAGATGCGTAGGTTGAATATAAAAGAATCAATTGAAATCGCTAATATTTCGCATAATTTCTAGTACAAAGAAGCCTATTTCGGATGACTCAAAGGTCTCGATATGCATCTCGGAGCTGGTCGACTCTCGTGCTGAGAATTGGTTGCTGAAGAAGAAGCTGCATCAGTATGAGCTCACCATTCAGAATTTGGAGGAACTAATGCGGACTATTATGAGTAAGCAGCAGGAAATCTTGAGTGAAATGTTTCAGGAGCGCCAAAGGAATCGTGAACTGGAAACCGAGTGTAGTTTGCAAAGGGAATATCATGATAAGGAACGCAATGCCCTTATCAAGGAGCTGCATGACCTGAAGGCGCTCTATCAAGATCGCATGGGCTCGCTTCTTAAGCTGTTGAAAAGCTCTGACCACACTGATGGGGAAGAGCCTGATGAAAACGCAGATAATCAGCATTCGGAGACAGATAGCGGGGACGAGTTCCAATCTGAGAATAACAGTGATGATAATGATGGTGAGGAGGAGGAGGAGGAGGAGGATGAAGAGGCACAGCCACAGCCACTGCATGAGGACGGCTTTCAGGCATCCGAAAGCTCCTCTATCTGCACAGAATGCTCTTCTGACATGGACAGTGAGGAGTACGATAATGAAGATGTTAACGAAGCAGAGTCCGATCATGATGATGAGAGCAGCGCGGGTACCGAAAGTGAGGAGGATTAGTGCAATTCATTTAAGTCAATTTTATTTTACACTTAATTTACACAATATTCCTGTTACAAGTCGATGAACAAAATTAAAAATATGGTAAGTACGTAATAGAATTAAAGCCAACTTTAAAAAGATTTGAATCCATCCATTCACAGTGCAAATCAAAAGCATTAAATAATCAACATCAGAACGTGACATTTGCGCAAAACAAACGAAATAAATGTGACAGAGAGCGACAGCACGGAATGCTAAGGACATGTATAAAAAACCTCTGCCAAAGTACTATTTGCATATCAAAAATATTGTGGATGCTAGAATTAAACAAAAAATACCCCTCCTCCGCAACTCCCAAATCTCTCATCTCTTGAACCAAGTCTCTTGATTGAATGCCTGACAAATAGACCGAGGCGAGAGTGTGTTAAACCAGACAGAAGACGACAGGAGATGCAGCGGGAGCTGGGGGAGTGCAGAGGCATTTAAATCACTGACAAAAAACGTGTTAAGTGTTTACCTATCGCAAAAGTTGAAACAATAAAAAAACATAAGCCTCCAGCTGCTCAGGTTACTCACATGCCAGTCTCTCTCTCTGTCTCTGTATTCCACTGTTGCCATATTCGCTTTTTTACCGCCAGATTTGGTTGTTTGTCGAAAAGTATATGCTAGAAAATATTGTAAAATCAGCTTTTTGTAAGCTTCTTAAATTTAACAAAATTCATTCAAAAATAAGGAATAATTATAGGTCATTTTGATCAATATTTGCCCATAACACCTTTTATTTAAATGATACTGTTTTCAGGGTTTTTCATAGTGTTGTAACTCTCATTCAATAACAACTTATAGTGAGAGATAGCTCACATACGGTTCATGTCTGAGAAACGGTCGACCTATATTTGTAAGCCCTCATAAAAATAATTAATTACAAATAAAATAGTCTTCCTGGATGGACACAATGGATACATTATCCCATACGATATAAACTAATTCTTGATTGCCATTATAACATATACATAATTTTTGATCTAATTGCCTAACAAGCACCAAAAAAGAACCCCTCTCCCTCCTTCAAAACAATGCCAATTTATGCATTGCCTTAAGCGAAAAGTCAAATCGAATAAAACCATTATTGACCACTCGAGTCTAATATGTTTGCTCGCTTTTTTTTTTCGCAAATTTTGTTTAGCTTTTTCTCGCAAATATGTGGCAACACTGGTCTATTCGGAGGCTGGCATGCAGTTATTTTGCCCGCAGCAAATCTGAGCTGTGTGTAAGTTGTTTGGGGGCAATTTATCAAGCCGCAAAAAGTTTTTAGCACAAATGAGTCGTGGCAGCAGGCAGCAGGCAGCCCGTAAGGTCCTGCCTCCGTTTGCCGCCCAGGATTAATGAGTCTCGTGTGTTTTCAGCTGCCCCTCCCCCCGACCCGACCCGGCTATCTCTGCAGCACATCCTCGCACCTCGACTAGCAACACGTACTAATAATCCATCATCACTTTCGAGTGGCAAAAACTTGTGGGTCTCTCAGATCGCTTATCGCAGATGTACGCGTGTGTGTGTGTGTGTGTGTGTGTGTTGTGGGTGTAGATATTCACACATACATACATCTATGTATGTATATTATGGTATGTGTTGTCTCAAGTGACAGCTTTTGTGGGTTTGGGACTGTGGCTTATCGTGTGTGGATCAGCAGAAGCTGCCACTTGTAACGCATGCTGAACTTCAGGAAGTCGGTTTAAGTTGGTTTTCAAAGTTTATATTGGCCCTAAAAAGTGTATATTCTTCAGCACAATGAGCCACGCCTTATTTACGCCCCAATTCATAAAAAAAAGTGAAGAACAAGCGTAATACTAAATGTATACGTTTAATATTTGAAATGTAAACTCTCTAAAATCATTTATATCTACCCTGAAAAGCACGTTAAAATCGGTTAATAATCACAGAAGTTGTCAAAGAAACAATCATGGCACAAACAAATTTTTGGAATAATTTTTTTCATTTTAAGTTAAATACGTATAATATAGGGTATTTGGGTATTTTACAGTCTGCCGATGGATATGCTCCTTTCTTATTGGTTTTGTTTTCATACATTATTCAAAAAAATTGTACTTTATATTATTTTATTTTAAATTATAATAAATGTATTATATTTAAATTAATTACAATTACTATTAGTTATAAGTATTTTAATTTTTTTTAATTATAATAAATTTGTTATATATGAATTAACTACTAATACTATTAGATATAAACTAATAATGAAAAGCTTGAAATTCTTTGTTAAAATTTATTATAAATTTCGGTTTATCAACTACTTAAAATTGCAGAATTTTCCTGGGCTCCACTTAAAAGCTAACATTCAAATTTCTTGAACAAATACACCTATGTTTTGTGCTGTATGAATATCATTTCCCTGCAAGTCGTTTAAGGAGCCAGGCCAGCGCTGTCTTATCTTACTTCTCACAATGCCAGTAAGTTGTTGGGCAACAATGGGCAACAATTATTAATGACCGGAGACAAGGACTCTATGCATATCGAGTCAAGAACTGTGTGCGATATCATTTATCAGCTTGAGAATTTGTTATGAAAAGATGAAAACGGCGAACTTGTTGCGCACAAAAAAGATTTTCATGTCACGTGAGAAACTCGAACTTGCATCTGAGTGGCATAAGGCTACCGGGATAGGAGTTCCATGGAGCTGCTACTACTCGAACCCGAAGACCCAAAGGGGTCGCTTGTAAAAGATGTGAAACCGAACATGGCATAAAAGGCTGGCGACTCCAAATATTAATATGCGACGTGAGGCGATGCGGCAACAGCTAAACGCTATGCAAATCGCATCATAAAAGGTAAGAGATACGATTCCAGTTAGTATAATGCCCGTTGTTGTTGTTGTTGTTGTTGGTTTTGGCCAGCAAAGGTGTTGCTTTGTGCCTGCTTTGTGAAAGGAAAGAGCAGCAGCAACAGCAGCAACAAGTAGCACAAATTGCATGTGACTAAACCGGAGGCGAAGGTTACGCCAGCTTCCTTGTGGGGTCTGCTGTGTTCGTGTGCGGGGAGCGGGGGGAGAGTCGTGTGAGATTAATGGATTTGGTTTTTGGACGACATTGAATTATATTGAAAGGCTTGTTAACTGCAGACATATGTACATACACCGCTACTTAACGCACAATCCAGTTGGGTTTTGATTAAAGGGACTTAAATATTTAAACAAATTAAAGAGAGATCAAATTGGCAATATACATTTTATAAATATAGAGAGAAAATAATTATTATCGAATTAAAATAATTATAAATATTAGTATAATCATAAATTAAATAAATCTTTATGTGATTTAAGTCTTTAGCTAAAAAATTATTATGGTCGATTGTTATTATATTATAATTATTAGTGTGGGGAATTCTGCACTGCGACCTAAAAGTTCTATTGTACCCCCTACAGGAGCCTTCTTGGAGCTCTCCCTTCAGTCCGATGTCCCGAACAAAGTGTTTTATAGGGATTGATGTCTGCTACCTCATTTGCTGAGCGAAGGGGTTTACCTAATCTAAGGTGTCTCCTGCGTGCTAAGGCAACACATATAGTGAGTATGTGTGAGGTGGATTTCCTGTCCTCCTGGCAGTATCTACATTTATTGTCTTATACTATTCCTATTTTTTATAGGTGTTTTTTAAGCCTACAGTGTCCCGTCAGTAACCCTGTTAGGATTCTAAGCGAGTTCTTTCCAAGCTGTACACATTGCTGAAATCTTCTAAGGTTGTATGTTCCTATGAGCTCCTTTGCCAGTTTGCCTCCAGTCGATTTCTGCCAGTATAGATTCCTACTTTGCTACTTAGTGACGACCCACACCACAAAATGGTTCAGGTGCAATCATGTTCTGACTCGCATCTTTTCTAGCTAGCTTATCCGCAAGCTCATCTCCTGGTATGTTTGCGTGTCCTGCGATCCATCTTAGGGAAAGATTATTGTTCTTACCTAATGTATCCATTTTTGATCTCACCTCTAGTACCAATCTGGAGGTGATGGTGCAGTTGCTTACTGCCCTGATTGCTGCCTGACTATCAGAGAGGATGGCGATCTCCCTCTTCCGGTATATATGTATTATTAATAAATTATAATCAAATAAACAAAGCCTTTTGTATTCAGAGCTAAGACTGAATTTTTATAGGCCTAATTTTTCGTTTCAATAAGTTAAAACAACACTACCTATTAAATTTTTTTTTTTTTTTAGAAATTTTTTATGGTATTTAATATTTGTTTACACATATTACCGTTTGATTTGATGTAATCAGCAAACGATTCGACGGATCAACGCCTACTCATTTAGTCGACCATAAAAATAAGGGAAAAGCAGAGCAAATAAAACAAGAGAAAGCAATGAAAGAAATGCCAAAAAAGGATTCACATGTAGGCACATACACTGGTATTTGCGTGTTCTAAGCAATTTGAAACCAATAAACGTTGGGTGTCTTTTAAATTAAGTAAGCGAAACCATGCAAGCCGAAAAAAAACGCCAAATGGAAGAACCTCAAGGATATCTCAACATGCGCTGCCAATGTTATGATGATAACAGTTGACGATGATATATACGTATTTGCAAATGCCGTAAAAAATACTTCTGCTCATACCGCATTTTTTGTATAAAGTATATTTTATTTGTACTCTGACAGTCCAAATAAATTCTAATCTAAAATTAAAATCATTTTGCGGGTGGCAAAACAAGTCTGCCGCAACGATAAATGTTGTTAGATAGACTGGATAAATGGATGATATATGACGATTGATAAATGCCAAACAGTTTACCCTTATTGGCAAGGATATGGATATGGATATGGATACGGATACGGATATAGATATATGGATATTTATGCACTAATGAGAATGACAAACCAACAATGCAAATATTACCAAAAAAGAAGGAAAATAAAGACGAATATCGAAAAACTCAATTAAACAAACACACGCAGACAAAAACAGTTCGATTGGCTTAGGGGTTGCTACCCTCTTTAATAAACAGTTTGATTTTAATCAATGAACCGCAAAGCCAAATACATGAGAATGCCATCCGAAAAAAGGAATAAATGTAATGAAGTTTCAGACAGATAACGAGAATTTCCTATGCTTTCTTCACGTTTTTGTTGTTTGTATATGGGTATATATTTTTACTTTTAATTGTAAACCTTTTCCGGTTAGCAGCAGTTTCTGTATGCGTCCGATTAAATAGCTTTCGTATTTGCCTACCACACGGCAACTGAGCAAATAAAGGGTAGAAATGCAGGAAAGCATTTCTTTTGCTCTAGAGGAGCACTTTTTTATTTTATTTGCTGCTCGGCTCATGCATATTTATGCCACTTAATTTTCGTTAAACGTATTCTTAGCTCTTTCATTTCTGTCGATTTTTTGTTTGATTTCCTTTTTGGTATACCTCATGCCAAGCGTCTACCGTAATTAGAAGAGCTCCCCCATTGACTTGCGATTCTTTGAGGGCCTCCATACATATTTATGAGTATGGATTTAATAAAAAAAATATAAAAAATATTCCATTTCTGTTGATTTATTTGTCTCGCTTTTGTTCAAGGAAAGGGCTTAGGAAATGAGCAGCTTTCATTTTGCCTAACGTGAATTCATTTTCAACCCAACTATGCGGAAACGCTGAAAAGTATTTCAATAACCATATAGGGGCCGGGCAGCACATGTTATGCCTCGGCCTCTGCTCTTAACTCTGCAATTTTGTATCTGACAGATACCATTTGCAGCCGCTGCCTAACAAGGCGAACGTACGATAAATGCGCTTACGCGAATCATACTAATTTGAGCAGAAGAAGCACAACTAAAAAAAAAACTATTTTCTAAATTAGAGAAAATAATATAGTAGATACACAGCAGTTGCGAGCGGAGGGGCCTAAGTGCAACATGTGTTGCACCTAGAGTACCGCTACGATTACGATCGTTATCACCAAATCAGCGGCGGGGGTTAATAGAGCTGTACGGCAACCCGAGCCAAGCCAAAGTGCGATTTCGATTAACGATCTTCGAGCTCAACGAAGCGGCACACATGGAGCCCCAGATGTTGTAGTCCCCCCTCTCCAGTACTGCTTAACCCCAAAGGCTAGGCTCCGCTGTGTTCGCCTTGCCACATTATTTACAGATCTCGCACCTTGGCTACCAAGTGTAGTTGCCTCAGATGCTTGATCGATACCCCCAACACAAATCCATCTTCGCTGGCCACAAAATGTTGTGATAAAGCACTGGCCAGGGCCTCGATCTCGTCGATCGTTGTGCCATACTTAGATTACGCTTAAATAGACAGCAGGCTGCTTAACCCGCAGCTAAAGCGGTCGACTTGATCACTGGCCATCTCTGCACTTGGAGAAATAAGCTGTAAGTATTTGTCGACACAAATTTTAAATAAATTTATCTAAAGATACATTTATTATAAATGTTATCAAAATAATAACATTACTAATATAACATTTAAAGTACAATTAAAGTTGCTTAAAATAAAATTAAATTTAAATTATATGTATGTATATAAGAGTTTTACATATAAATAAAGAAAATACTTGAAAATTTAAATTTTTTAAACTTTATTTTGTTTGGTCCAACGATAGTTGGGCCAACGGAATTTAAGACAGGGAAAGTTGGGCCAGTGTGAGCTCGGCCAACATGAGCTTGACCATCAAGAGTTGGACTAGCGATAGCTAGCGAGGGTTGGAATAGTGGGAGTTGGACCACCGAGACTTGGCCAAGCGAGAGTTCGGCCAACGAGAGATCGGCCAGCGAGAATTGGGGAAGCAATAGTTAGGCAGCCAGAGCTGGGCAGCAAGAGCTAGACAGAGAATGTTCGACCAACGAGAGTTAGGCCAATGAGAGTTCGGCCACCGAGAGCAATAGTCGGCGCTTGAGCGAAGCGATGACGAAGATGTCTTAGTCCGCTTGTAATATCAATTATTTATTTAAGCAAGGAAATTTATAATTGTAAAGTAAAATAAATTTAAAGTAAAATAATAATAATAATAAATAATAAAATAATAATTTGCAAGAACTTTATATAGAAGTACTAAACTTTAATGTAAATAAAATTATTCATTAACAGCCTGTATAACAGCAACAAACAAGTTTGCCAAATGTTTTTCAATTTTAGTTTAGCTACAAGCTTACTAACATTCTAAAAATTCAAACTTTTTTTTAACTTGCAAGTTATTTTGCGCAGTGCAGCGATCATTGTTCTTCTGTGTTCTTCGCTTGCTGAGCTTCATCTCGTTTTGGCTGGGCGTCATTTTTTTAGTAAATTACTTTAATAGTATAAACATAATCATTTGTATTATGTGGCTGCTGCTGCTGCGCCTCATCATGGCCATAGCCCGGCATATGGCACTTTGTGGCAAGATGTTACCAGTTGCAAGTTGCAGGTTGCAAAGTTGCAAGTTGCAAGTTGCAAGTTGCGCGTTGTTGCAGAGCTCGTGCCATGGCCTCTTTGTAATTTCCAGCTAGTTATGACGCTGTGCAAAAATCACAGTTATCTGTCTAACAGTGAAAAATTGAAAATTGTACATGTGGCCGAAGTTTCCCCAATGCCAGTAACTGTCCGATCTTTTTTTTTCGAGATCTGGCAGCTGTGATAGGCAGTGTACGCAATGCCAAAATGGCCAGAGAGCGCCTTTAGAAAGGCTTGTTAAATTTAATGTTTCGGAAGCCGAACAAAACATTTCGCTTCAAAAGTGAAGGGAACATAATTAGACAGCTTACATAGTAGAATTTGAATCAAACTAATATGAACTTGCTTTAAGTACAACAAAACAGACCAAAGTTTATGACTTTCTTTTGTACACACGATGAAGCAATTTGCTGCCGTTCGCTGCGAGTTCAAAAGGTGAACTGAATGTACCCTGAAAATGTGTTAACCGTTGAAGCAGATGTTCGCATTTTACGGATCAGGCCCGGTATGCCTCATTTAAATATTTAATCAAACTAATTTGCATATTGTGTATCGCTTACCTGAGTCGCTCGGATCTATAGAGAGGGCCAACTGATCCCTAAAAAGGGTGCAAGGGCTGCGTATCTGCCTACCCTCTGAGAATAGAGCCGAGGATGCTGCGGAGTACAATAAATATTATAGAGTTGCTCGTATAAATATTCTCTGTGAAATTTTGTTTATTTAGCAAATAAAAAATGCACACAAAATTTGAATAAAACAGCAAGTAAAAACCAGCGGAAAAGCGGGAAAGCGCGAAAACCACGAACATTTTTGCATAATTTATTGAAATTTCGTGGCGCAGACAAAAGCGGCAAGTGTGGAGGTACCGCAGGACCCTCTTTGCTCTTTGGCCAAAACTGCATGAAATGTGTTTCTATTTGGTTCGTGTTTGCCGTTGCTTCCTTCGCTTCCATCGCTTCCTTGGCTCTGGCTTGCATTATCCTTGCCCTGTGTGCATTTATTTTTCATTTGCATGAATTTTTCATTGTTTTCCCAGACAGAGACACAGTGGAGCTCACAGTGCACTTTACGCTCCGCGGGATCAGCGCAAACACGCGATATTTGTCAGCGGGAAATCAGCTTGAAAAATCAACTAGCACTGGCAAATATAATATAGTATATATAATCGCATAGCACTGACAGTTTCCTCTAAAAGCGTTTGCTTTGGCTAAAACCCAGAATCCAAACAAATATTTTACTTTTATAATGCAGTAAAATCTATAATGTATAGAACAGCGCCAGGGGCCTCTACTGCAGCAGCGGTAAACAGATTTTTATGCAATTTGTTGTCACTTGTTGGAAGTAGCCGCTGTTTATAGTCCTGGTTTGCAGATACTTTTAGCTGTGTTTAAGCAAACGCCAAGTAAACACAGCTAAGAGATTATACACCAGAAAACTTGCAACTTTCAGCCCTGCACCGATCAAACTGAAGGGGTTTATTTAGTTTGCATGAACAATACATTAGATGTAACATAGACCAAATTAAATAGTATATAGTATATATATTCTGGAAGAGTTTATGAAGCTGAAACCATATCAGTACTTCTTTTGTTTCTATAATATACATATAGATATTATTCAAATAGTTGAAAACAATTATAATTAATGTATTTATAACAATAACATCTATTTTGTATGCTGTATGAGACCAGTTGTAGTGTTAATTTAAATTATGTAAAAAGATTCTTTCAGTATTTATGAATATGCAATTCAGTTTTATGAGCAGAAAAATAAGTGGTATTAATATAAAATTAATATATGTTTTATCGTTTAGTAATATTAAAAAAAAAGGTTTTTATCTTCCAACTGTTAAAAAAGTTAATAAAGAAAATATATGTAGTAATTATATTAAATTAATATAAAATAAAAAAAATTAAATATTATGATCTGTTTTAGCATCAAATAATAATTAAAACAGTTCAGTAGTGTTCGACTGTTCCCACAATTTTCTAAAGGTAAATTTATTAATATTTAATTAGTATAATACCATATTGAATAGTAAGTTCCAAATTGTTCCATCAATTTTCTAAATAGAAAATATATAGTTTATTTTGGTGAAAATATATTCTTACTGTAGTGTGGTAATTTTTACCAATAAGTATAATAATTTCATTATATATACATATATATACAAGTGTATATATTTATTTCTAATAAATAGGGTTAATAGTAATATTGACGTTATATTCGTCTATTCGGCAAATCAGTTGGGCGTATTCTTTTCAGTCTTCTCCTCATCGTTATTCCGTGTTTAGTTCTCCCTCATATGTATAGAGTATTAGTATTATTTTATTTTGGTTATCAGTTTTGACTGTTCCGTCAATTTATAAATATTTAGTATAATTATCAATGAATAGTCGCGTTTTGCCAACGCCATTGTAGCGCTTCTGTAGAACTATCCTAGATCAGAACTAGCTAGTTTTTGGTCAGCCATTTTGTATGCACTTCTCGAGGGTGTAGCACGGTGTGCAGAGGGGGAATCCTTTGAGGCATGTTGCATATAGCAAATGTACGAAAAACAACAAAACAAAAGTGGCAAACGCATGTGCGTAATACACACACACACGCTCCCCCACCCCGCCATAAGCATAACCCCCTGAATTGGGTAAGAAAAACTTAGAGAGGGTGGGTTGGGAGTGGTTGGGGTGCTACTGGGGTTGGGGTTGGGGTGGTGGTGGTGGTGGCGGTGTCGGTGGTTGTTAAATGCAATTTATCATAAAAGCCAGAGATAGAATGCTCGAAATTGAAGCGCGAAACGACGTGGTGTGTGTGGGGGGCAAGTCAAAGTTCGTTCTAAGCAACACACACACACACACACAACTTAGGGCAAACATGCCACACACACACATACCCATCCACCCACACACACACACACACACAGAGAGAGCTCATCTAATAAGACGCATTTAGCGTTTGCCAGAGTCGAGTGTGAAGGGGAAGGGCTCGAAAATGTCTAAGCAAATAGGAAAAAGTTATGGAGCTGTAATAAATTGGATTAGTTCGAGTTCAAGTCCGCCATTTTGTACGTGCAACATGCGGAGAAAATTTATGCGCGCATAAAAAAAAAACAGTAAAGAAATCCAACTAAATATTATATATATTTTTTTCCTTCGCTGGCACACGCAGTGTTTCATTTAGAAGGGATTACCCAAAGACTTAAGAGGGCAGCGAGGGTGTGAGCGGTGAGGGGAGCCACTGCCACCTCACTGAAGAGCCCCACTTGTAGTGTGGAGTACAGTGAAGCCTGCATTTGTAGGCCGCCTACTTGGCACTGGCTACGTGCCAAATCAAAATCAGCTTTTTCATTAAATTTCAATTGTGAACTCGGCACATTTGCATATGAAAGCGATTGGGTTTTTGGTCCTGCGTAATATTTGCCACCTTTCGCTTTTTGTTCGTTAAATGATTTCCCATTTCCCATTGAATGTCTGCCTGTCATAAAGAGTAGCATGCAGCATCCTTTTTTCACCATTCCCACATGGCAATTGGTTTGATATATGCAAATTTTCCTCTTTCTCTATACACAATTTTTCATTTGTGCCCCTGCTGCTTTTTTTGTTGCAGTTTGTGAGCGCAGCTGCCTGAGATTTTTTCTGGCTACATCTATTTTTTATTGGGATGCTGCTATAGATTGCGAGTGCCCCGATTATGTATTTTTTTAACGCATACGGTGCAGATGGTTTTGTTTTGCCGACGGCAATGTTGTGAGATGTCTAGAAAAAGAATCCTTGAAAAAAGAGCCCTAAAAGAAGATTTTGTTATGATAAGACGTTTGTAAAGAATATAATTTTTACCCCTTTCGAATAATATCGGTCAATTGTGAACATTATTTAAATATAGGAGAATGACTCGGAAAAAGAATTATATATATATTTTATTTTTATATATTTTTTATTCATTATTTATATTTATTACCATTTTCGCTACAAAATTTTGTACGGCGTTTAATTGAAAATAATAATATATAAATTCTAAACCGAAATATGATAAATCAATTAAGTTGATATTTTTGACCCTTACTACTAAAATAAATAAGTTAAACAGGGTAAATAGCTTTGGAGAATTGGAAGAGATAAAACGAGACAAGGAAGATCCCACAAACTGTATATATTCTTTATTAGAACGAGCTCAGTTGATTAAACCGTATCCTAATCGATATATACTACAAATATTTCCGAATATCCGTACAGAATAACCCGCGTAATATTTAGCATAGAATAGCTTGTCATTTAAAATTTACCTTCAGTTGCATATTTATTAAATTATATTGAAAAGCACCTTAAAAACGAGCTATAAACACAGCTCGTTATATAAATAAATTCTGTGAAAATATTTTTAAACCATAACTGACACAATAATTGTGATTTATATTTGTTTTGTAGCTGTGCTACAGCTTTAAGCTTGCATTATTTAGAATGGCTTCCACTTTAATTAGACTGCGATATTTAATTCATGTAAATGGCCCTCAACCAGCTCAAAAGAGAGGAGAGAAAAGCGAATGGGAAGTTCCCCAGTGACAGCTACTGTTGTGAACTTTACTCTACCCACACCTGGAGAACTTTCCCCATTTCTCATGCCCACAAGGTTCATCAAACTAAGCATCCGTGCTCTCCATTTGCCCGCTAACTACGCAGAGCTGGCGGCTGTTAATTTATTTAACTAGCGCACGCCCAAACCACGTGTATCGCATATATCAAAGCTTCGTTATGCCATCAAATGGATTTCATTTTGAAATCCAATAACTGCCAAAAGTGGAAATGAAAATGAAACAATTTCGTGCACGTAGAGCACGGAGACAACCCTTTGGTAGTACATCGCCAGGGACTACAGCATCAGTTAAAATGAAACAGTTTACAAGTATATAGTGTATGTGTGTTGTGTGTGTGTGTGTGTGTGTGTTTGGATGTGTATGTGTGTGTGTGAAGTATATAAGCACACCACCAACACACGCAGTGAATTTCGCACTTTACGCAATTTTTCCCCGCCAGCGCGAAAAAGGGTTGAAAAGTGCGTGCATGTAAGAGGAATGAACACCCCAACACACACACACACACACACAACACACACACATACACAAAGTAACTGTTAGATAGCACAGCGTTGCCAGACTTCGGACGCCTGTATACGTTTTGGCTTTGCATCGCATCAGCGCCTAAGCCTCCGCAGCTTCCGTTTTGAACCCTTTGCCGACAGCAGCAGCTTTCGCTCGCCCCTCCGCCCTCCCCTCTGCTCAACCCTCTATCCACGCTTACCACACCCAATCCTCTCGCCCACCCGCTGCGCCCAGTTGCGTCTTGGCGGCCATTATTATTTTGCCTTCAAGCTCTTCTTCTTTCACCTCTACTATCTGTTGTTGCTGTTGTTGTTGTTAAGCCCACTTTCCCACCCACTGGGCGCTTTTCTTTTGGCGTACGCTGGTAATTTTCTTAAAATTATTTTGGGTAGTAAACTTTTCGCCCAGATTTAAGCCCTTCGCCTATTGAGAGAGCTTTTTTGTGGTTTTGCACTGCTTTTGGCCATCCAGGCGCCTGCCCCTTTGCGGTTGCCACACCCCTGCCCACATTGCCCGCATTGCCGTTTTTAATCTCATTTTATGAAATGAAAATTTTTCAATTTCTCTACAAGAGATAAACTTTTTCTACTTGAATGCGTAATTACTAGCCGCGTACAAGAAATACTGCGAATTTTCGCTGCTTTTCGCTTGACTTTCGGCAGCGACGTCGACGTCGACTGCGGCGGCTGCTGTGACCACTTTAACCGTTAACTTTGATTTTCAAGATGGCGTCAGTAGCGCGTAACTGTTATTAGGATTATGAAAATTATTAAAATGTACTGAAAATAAAAGCAGACTTATGATGTGGTTAACTTGTACAGTGGTAAACCCAGGGCTCAGTTATAAGTTGTAACGGGACCTATGAAGAGAATAGGGGGGAAGATAGCGCAGAGAGGGGCAGCCCATTTTGGTTAGTCCCTTTAAATACTGAGAGAGATTAGCGGCGAGTTCGCTCAAAGTTACAAGTAATTTTTGACAGCGCTTCTTGGAAAGGGTAAGGTCTAAATATAAATAGTAATCCCATTGCCAATTTGAAGGTCTTCTAGTATATAGATAGATTTAATAAGTGGGTATTCAATTTTATTTAAGTATATGTAATGGCCAATAATATATAGTTAATATAGCTCTAATCGACTAACATGTAGGGCCAAAGAATTTGAGTTTAATTAGCTTTATCAAGTACTACACTTTTGCGCATTTATGGAAAATATGTTAAGAATAAAACGTCTCCAAATGGATAACAAATATATAGCTAAATTATATATACATAAGTAATTTAATAAATATAATAGGTCAATATATTTTAAGTAAGATTGATGATGGATGGATTAGAGTTTAGCTTCCCGGATCTTCAACTACTTCTATAGGTAACACACATCTTAAAAATGATTAATGAAATAAAATGCTAAATTAACCGTTATAAATTTAAGAAAATGTGATATTATTATTACTATAAACTGACTTATAATACTTGATTAATACCTAATCGGATTAATTTTTCCTGCAAGCTTCCCGTTTTACTTAAGATATTATCAACTTTTCAGTTGTAAATTTTCTACTGTCCAGAAATGCTGTATGCAAATCTTCACTTTAACTTAGACAATGCGCATCCCTTACTAACTACCCCCCACAAACACCATCTACCCCGTCTCAGGCCTTGGAATGGGTATGGAGGGAAATGCTCAGGTTCAAGAAGTTTTGTACATATAGAGCTACAAGTGAGCACGTAGATAAACAAGTGCCAGAGAATATAAAATTTTGTATGACGTTAAGATAAGTAAAAATTAATGAGGGACCTGTGCAGCTAACGGTAGTTAAACAGGGTGCCTAGAATTTAAATAGAAGTAAAGCAAAAAGAAGTAAGAAGCAAATTGCATAAAATATGCCTTTAAAAATGTTTACTTTCGATGAAAGCAAAATAAATAATAAAGCGAGTTTTGTATTTTACTTACAGACAAAATGCAACACCCTGTATGCCAATTAGAAAACAATGGCCGCAAAAGACATGGACGAAAATACGAAATGAAAATAAAAATGGAAAAACTGGAAAAACCATGGGGCAAAAATGAATACAGAAAACAAACGTAAAACGGAAACCCAGCAAATGTCTGAAGATGTTAAAAAACTTTTGCTTTAACTTTGTTTTTGCTTAATGAGCAAATACACACACACGCACACACACACACACGCACACTCTCACACCCACACCCACGAAGCCAAACACACACTGAAAGGTCTTTGCTGAGCGCATTAAAAAAATGCGTTAAGGGCGCGTTGCCAGGCACCAACAAAAAATAAGAACAAATATTAATGTCTGGGCCATACACACACACACACACACACACACACACGCACACTCATTTAACTGTGCGTAGCTTGCTTAAAACTGTAAAAATGTGTCTCGAGTAGTGGGTGGGGGTAGGGGTGGGGTAGACCTAGGGGTAGCGGGTTTTAACATTCGAAAATTACACTTGCCGCAGGGGTTGGTGTTTTTCTTTTTGGGTAGAAAATGCCCAGATATTGTCTGGCTAACAGCACAAAAAGCAAAAAAAAAAAGTTAAAAAATTAGAAATGAGCAGATTTAACGCACGCACATGTCGCAGTTACTTTCCGGTACCCCCGCGAACCCCTCGCAATTCCGCTCACACTTTGCACTTGGCATAAATTATTTAGACTCATTTAATGTTTTTTTTCTTCGGCTGCTGCCAGCTTCTGCTACTTCTGCTTATTTCTTTTACGATTTTCAATTTTTATTTCGGCATTTTCTTGGCCACCCTTCGAGCGAACGTTACAGCGTTATTTTGGGGGAAAAAAGCAAAGAAATTTCTTGGCTGGTGAAATTAAAATAATGTGTCCCCTGTCGCCAGCAGATGTGGTATCCACAGCATACACAAATACATATAGAGTATATGCACGTGGGGCGTATCCAATCGAGCTCAAATGGAAAACAGTGCGACCAGCTGCTTTTGCGAACGCTCACCTAACCTCACAAATTATTACAGCTCATGCTCCGCGCTGTTTGTGCCATTAATTGAGCATCATTATGAACCGGTTTGCTGACCGCTGGTCATTTAACAAGCAAATAAACAAATCACCTACCTTCCCGGTTACCCTACACAGTCCTACGAGTCCCCACCCCTCGCTCATTATATAAACTTTTAGCTGATAATGCGATTTTTATGGCACTCGACCCAATGTCCAGTCGTGTTTGACACCCTTGTTTGACCACAGCGTTACGTATCAGACTCGAGTGGTCAGTTCAGCCCGCCCCGCTGGCTTTTTTAATAGTTTTATTTGATTTGACTTTTCGCCTTGGGCAGTGCATAAATTAGCATTGTTTTGAAGGAGGGAGAGGGGTTCTTTCGTTGCTGCTTGTTAGGCAATTAGCCAGGCTCGTAATTGATAGTTTAGGGTTATCTGAAATGAATTATCTTTATAATGACACTCAAGAACTGTTGTATATCGCATGCGATAAAGAACTTGCTTTCATGCAGGGAGATTATTTTATTTTTATTTATTTAAATTTTTTTATACAGGGAAAATATTTGTGGAACGTTTCTCTTAGTGCGTAAATAAGTTTCATTTAGGAATTATTTGCGCAAAGAGTCAGACATGAACTGTTTATTTGCCTACTCCCATTATGTGAGCTTTCTCTCACTATAAGTTGTTATTGAAAGAGCGTAACAACAGTTTCTTTAAGTAAACTCAAATGAAATCAAAAACGAAGAGCGACGAAATATTCTCCAGAGAGGAAGAGCAAGCGCTTATGTGTTTTACAGTTATCTTACTGATAAGCTCATAAAGAGATAAACTGTTAACAGTTATTTTGCAAGCTTTGTTTTGTATTGCTTTATCGAAATTGTTTTCATACTCTAATAGTTAAGAATTGATATATATCATCTAAGTAATAACTTACTGATATAATAATATACGAATCTTTTATTTAGTTTGCTTAATGTTTAAAGAAATATTTTTTAAAGAAAATCTTATACCTTGTTTAAAAATAAATAAGAGGTATAATTGTAATTATTGACGCTATACAAAATCTCGCTTAAAAAAAAAAACAAAACGTGATTGAAAAATACCAATAGTGTTAATTTTATTTAAAAGTATTTATTTATTTGAATTTTTTGTACTCTCTGATTAAATTTTTAATATAGTAGTTAGTTATTATTGAATATCATTTTCGGAATTGGCAAATATTTTAATGCAACTTTATATCTATTTGTATAATATTGTTTACTAATATTATTAACTATTTATGCAATTCAGTAACTTTTATTAATTCTATTTGATTATAAATATTTTATTATTATTCACAATGTACGATATTTTGCATTTTCCTATAATTTTAAAATATTTCCCTTATACCTTCAATCAATCATTTCATTTGCATAGCATCATTGATTATTGCCGCCCTTTAAGAAACCCCTATTATACCAGGTGACATAGCTTTACTTGAACCCCTTTGATGGCACTGTAACGGCATTTCTTGACAAATTCCCACATGTGCCATAGCTTTGCATATACTTTGCCAATTTACCCCGAATGTCGCTGAAAAGCGACAAGAACATGCCATTAATAAAATCCTCATGCATTATCCTTGCACAATTGCCGCCTCGTTGAGGCCTGTCCTCTCAGTGCCTCCCCTTGCACTTTTCCCACAGGGAAGGGTGCATTTTTCGCACATTTACCATCTGGAGAGGGATGCGAAATGAACCGTTGAAACATCAACAAGTGCCAAGGAGAGAAAATTCGCATTGTTTGGCATACGGCTTATTGTAGTCTGGGTGTTGCCGTTGTCCTGATGTGTGCATACATTGCAGCAGGGATAAGGATAACCGCAGTTCAAAGGGTATCTTATCACAATAAATGCAAAATTTTGCGCATTTTTTTGGGATGCATTTGCATGACAATAAGCTTAACAAGAGGGGTGCCGAAGCGGAGTAAGGGGTTTAGAAAGTATTCAAATTATTTAGATAAATATTTTTATTCGTTTCGCAATACATTTTGTAGCATTGATTGTAACCTAATACTACATTCTTTTACATTTTGATTTTTTATATTTTGTTTAACAATAAATACTACCTATAAAAGAATTTAATATTTGAATACTTAATATTCATCATAGAATGGCATAAATCATATAAAGGGTATTGAATTATAAATTACGAATATTTTTACATTTTTACTTTACTTGGTTTTAAAGCCATTTGCATTTAATTATTTTATATTTTAATGATATAATTTAAAATATTAAAATTGTCAAATAAATTTTATTTTAATTGAAAAAGAAAAATTGAAAATAAGAGGTACTATTTAATTTTCGTGATATAAATCAGCAAATACTTTTATTTTATAATCTGCATTTAAATTATAATAATTTCGATCCCCAATTTTTACTACAAACAGTAATAATAAGCTAGCGTAATTAATCCGAACCCAGTTCATATGAGGCTTACCATATTGCGATATTTGTAGCTCCGTTTCCGTTTGCCATCAGAAAGCCATTTGGCTGTCGTGCAGCATTTTCTTGCTCACCTGGGGAAAAAAAAGTTCTCATTAATTTCCCAATGTGTAATTTATGCAAATCAGGCTGAAATATTTAGTGGACATATACAAGAATTAAGGCAAGAAATGCCAAGGCTGACCAAGGGTAATTAGCAGCAGCTGAGTATGTGGTGTATGACCACAGCACGTGTACTCCCTCATTTGGCGGGAGGCTAGGGTATATGAGTCGGCGTTAGCACATGTAATGCTCAGCCTAATGACCGCTACGCACTTCCGCTTCAACTCAAGGACTCCCATGCGCTGATAAATATTCAAATTGGAAAAGCCTACGAGGAGAGCGAAAAGTGTGTCGCATATTAAAAAGTCGTTTTCTAAGCAAATGATTCAACACATTTCCCCAGCGAAAAATGAGAGAGAAAGCCAAACACATGCTGTTCGACATGAGCTTGACCGGAAGCGGCATACGTGACGGAAATGCGTGATTTTTGTTATGAACTCCATTATGGAAACTAATACTGCACATAACTTTTATAAACACACATTTATACTATACGTATGCCTGGCATGAGGGGCACTTGGAGTTGCCCAAAGTGCAAACAAGAAAAATTGTTCAATTTGTTTGCTTACGCGTAATTAAAATTAATAAATGTATTTAATTATATTCAAACAGCTTTATGAGCGCCATTTGTTCTCTAACAAGCCACTAAAAAATAATAATAAATAGAATGACTAATTTAAATAAAGATATTTTATTAGTACAATCATTGCCAGATTTGACAATAAAAACCAATTTAGCCACATTATTTACATTGGAAAAGAATTTAAAATTAAATTCTATTAAATTTTAAATAAAATCAATTGAAATACGTCCTATTATTATGTTATAAGCTGAAAAAATAAATAAATAAATAAGATTAGTTTTACCGACAACTTGCACGAAATATTCGGAATGTGGTGTTTGCCATGCATCATCTGGGGATTACATAAATTTTCTGCTTTCACTAAGTAACAAGTATGTGTAGTTAAACTTATTTAAAAATTCCGGTGCAATAGGTCTTTGTTAATGTCAGTAAAATGGTCCTGAACTCATACTTAAATCCTACTGTTGAGGTCTTGCGTCTGCCCATGGTGCCAGCTGGACACGAATTAATTTCAATGGCAGTGGAACCGCGCTTATATAGCTGCTGATCGGTAGCTTCATTTTCCTCTCTCTCACTCTCTTTCTCTCTCTCTCTCTCTCTCTCTCTCTCTCTCTCTCTCTCTCTCTCTTTCATTGCACGTACGGTCTCAAATCCACACATACATCCATATGAGCTCTAAGTAATATGCGCTTTCTGTCTGACTGAGAAAGATGCAGTCGCAATAAGAGAGCGTCTAAGCAAGCAATTAAAGACACCTTACATATGCAGATACATCCACCAAATGGACAATATACATATTTCTCTGCCTGTTCTTTACCCATTTCTAAAAATCTAACCCATTCTAGATTTTTATAGAATTTGTTAGATCATTCAACATTCAACCTTTTTTTTTAAGGCTTTTCCATATGCAAAGAATTTGCGATGAATATTAATGATTTTTGACTATTACCCAATGCTGTGGACGCTGCTTTTGGCTTTTATTTCTTTGCCTCATTCGTGTTTTAATTTTTTTTGTTTTCTGTGCTCTGTCAACTAGCAAATCCTTGAATATCATAAATATTCCCAGTACGCGTTGTCTTTCATTTGATGTCTGACAAGGATATGCCTGCAAAATGTTTGACGAGTGAGCAGCTTAAGGAGTTGTTTTTTTGCTGTTGTTGTTTTTTATTTATTTTTTTTTGGTTGTGGGTCCTGCCCACAGGCCGCAGTTGCTGCAGATACTCTTTATCCCTGGCTGGCTGTAAATTTTAATGATTTCTATGTAGCTGTTGTCTTGTGGCACATACACCTCATCCTGCCCAGAGTTTGGCTCTTGTTTGCGCTCTGTTGCTTTTTTATTGGATTTGTCAGTGAAGCGTCAAGCGGACAACCAGCTAGTGTTGGGACAATATTCGGAGGAAAATCGATATTATCGATAAGGAGTTGATATCGAAAATGCCGACAAGGTTTTTGCGCCTATCGATATAAGCAGCACTCAATATATTTGTTTTTTTTTTGTGTTTAAACATTTAAAAAGTTAAGAATTTAAATAATCGGTTAAGTTTAAAAATAGAATTTTAGTTCTATTAAAATATATAAATTGTAAAGAATTCAGATAATCTTTTATATTTGAATCTATTATTCTATTTATATTTATATACATTTATATTTATATGAGAATAAAAATAAAAGGAAAAATAAATTGAAAATTTTTAAAATCCCTTTTATTTAATTAAAAGGTACACAATAAGTTTTTAAACTAGTTCTTAGTAGTAATAGTTTTTATTGAAATTAAAAGTTCTGAATTTATTATATATTATATATCGATATACAATATTGGAAATATCGATAAGGATAGATATCGATATGGTGTCAACACTACAGCCAGCTCGAGGTGCCCTGAGCTCACACTCTACTCTGTCTCTCTATTTCTTTCCCTATGTGTGTGTGTATATGTGTGGCTTGTCATCTGGCTAAGCTCTAAAAATTAATGATGCGCAGCTCAATTCGAGCACAAGTTGCACACGCTGCCTGCCATTGGCTGCCTTTGGCCGTATATGCAAAAAATTTTCACATTTGCGCGGCTCAGTTCCGTTTGGCTCATTGATGAAAATTAATGAGTGTGCGTGTTTCGGCGCCTTATATGCAAACGCTACTCCCTCTCCTGGCCCTCTCTCTATTTACGACGATTTCGCTTTCGATATACCACTGTACACTGAACCCAGCATCCGACTCTGCTTCTGTCGCTGTATTAGACTCCGGCTCATGCTCAGTCTCCGGCTGAAACTCAACAACTAATTTGCATAATTACAGCCCGTAATTTTTTGTATTTTTATTCGGTGCGCATTGTGTGGCACAAGGGACGCAGTGTCCTTTGTGCGTCTGTATGTTTACAGCAAACACAGGCATACATACATACATATGCTTACGCACTCTTGATTTTAGGCAGAACGAATGTGTATACTCATGAGTCCATTTGCATATTCACAATCCACACAATATCCCTCAAACATACATACAAGAGATTCAGATCGAGTTGAGGCACATTTCTAGCTATGATTTGCAGTTCGATAAGGAAACTTGAGATTTTGAAAACATTTATAAATGTTATTTTATACAGCATCTTGTCTTAACTTGAATGAAATATTTCGAATGTTTCTGTAAAAAATTCAATTTAATTTTATTAATTTAATATGCCTAAATTAGGCAACTTTTATATGTATTTATTTAATAATTTACTATTTAAAAATTGAAATTGCAAATCATAGTTTACTATGCCTTATTCAACAACTTTTACATTTATTTTAAATTTATGTTGTTTATTTGCTTATTAGTTTAAAAATTAAATATGAAAATTAGGAATTTTTAAGGAAATTTATTTTCATTTTATTTGTTTTTAATTAGTCACAAAATATTTAAATATTTCGTATGAAGTAAAATATGTTTATTATTTTGTTAATGATACATTTATTTCTAAATTAAGAATGTAAGACTGAATTATATTACAATAGAAGTGAACTGCATTTATTAATTATAATTTAGATTTATATTTAGATTAATATTTAGTATATTATTTAGAATGCAAATAAATTTATTTGTTAAAAACGTTTTTAAAATTGGTTTTATTTATTTGTATTTAACATTTCATTGGGTATTAATCATTGTTATTTGTTATTATTATTTTACTGTGCTTTAAAAAAGGGTACAATATGAGAGTCCTACATTTATTTATTATAATTTAGATTAATATTTAGTAATTAATTTATTTAATAAAAACTGTTTTAAATATTTTATTTATTTTTATATTTTTATTTAACATTTCATTACGTATTAATAATAATAATTTGTTATTATTCTTTTACCGTGCTTCATAAAAGTTTGCAGTCATTCATGAATTTAGTGAAGAGATTTCAGAACTTTGCTTCTACTTTTTTAGTTTTTTTCTTTCCAACCGACTTCAACCCCTGGCATATAATTTTTTACAGCTAATTTCAAGATGCGCTTAGCTCTGCTGGAGCCACAGAGTTCACTGTTTGCCCATTTTTTATCGGACTTTGGGATATTTCTCGAGTTCATTCCACTCATTAGCATGTGCGCTGGCTCTCTCTCTCTCTTTTTTCTCTCTGTTCTCCCTTAGACTATGCTCCCTCCTTTGCCACTCCGAAGTTTGTGCTTTTCTTATGCTTTTCGCTTGGTTTTTCCTTTAATTTTATTGATTTTCCAGAGCTTTACCGTTAGCAGCTAATGAGCTGCAGTTGGCAGCTGAGTTTCCTATTTCGCACTGTTTGGCCAACGGGCTGCCTCCCAGAACCAGAATCATTCAACTTGGCTGCCTGCTGATTACAATCAACATTATAATGTGTACTCTCTTACACTTCAATAGTTCACGCCACGGATCATTGGAGATGGAGGTGAAGTTGGGAGCTCCAAGCTAATGGCGGCTCAGGTGACTTGGCTGCGTAGTCAACTAGATGTACCTGTGTTTTTGCAGAGGCTCTCTCGAGACTTATAGGCTCTAATACCCATAATCAGGTTAATGTTAACGTTCAGTTTACCCACTGATTTGCTGGCACTTCAGCTTTTCTCCTGTGGATCTGTGGAGCTCAGCTGAAACTCGGTGAATGTGTGAACATTCTGAGCAGCTTCCTAGTTAACTAGGAAGATTGCAATTTGCCCTCAAGTTGGTCTTCCTTTTTTTTTGTTTTTGTGCTTTTGTGTTTTTGTGCTGAGTTTTTTAATCAAAAGTCAGGCTCGATTGGAAAGACCTTTCTCCCGCACGTTAGCTGTTTATATAATTATGATATTTGATTTAATGACGACTTGCTTCCGAAACAATCCAATCAAAAAATTTGATTGAAGTGGGCGTACCGTCATCCCATTGCCCGCCAGGCGTGAAGCTATTCCAAAAGGTCAAGAAAACACACTCCCTCTCAAATCGTTTCAGCTGATTTACAATAATGGCACAGCCCAAGCCACAGCCAAAGCCAAAGCAATTTTCTAGTTAATTTACAAGCACATGGTTATAAGATCACATACCCATGCTCACATGGAACCCTGGCGTGTTAGTTCCATGTCGGTATTAAATTCTTAATTTGCAATCATTAGCAAAGCCGTAAGGCAAGGCGGCAAATTTAATACCCATATATTGTCCCAGGGATATCCTACGGTTCACAGATGCTCAGATGTTACTTGGATTAACTCGCAGCTCTCTGCTTGGGTAGCTGCTTTTGATTTTTAAATTGAAAATAATAATTTTGCGCACTCAATTTTCAGCGATTTGTCAAAACATTGTTTATAGTTCAACGCCAGAGCCGGCTAGTCGCCAGTCAACAGTCTGCAGTCAACAGTCTACAGTCTACAGTCTACAGAAGACTCTCTACAGTCTACAGTCTTCAGTCTACAGTCTACAGTCCACAGTCCACAGTCTACAGTCTGAGCTTCAGCTCATCCTTGCAGCTTGTAGCGTTGCGGCGGCGCACTTTAAGTTAATTGAAATATTTCAACCATTTTCGCCCCTTGCCGGTAATGCTGCCTGTGGTTTCAACCTGACTCCTTTCCTGTTTCCCCTTTCCCCTTTCCTTACGGTTCTCCTGCTCCTTTGCTCCTCCCTGCAGCGGCTGATCTTGGCGGCTTGGATCAAAGTGTTTTTTTTTATGGAGTTTTTTGCATATACCTTTTAATAGAATTCAATGCTCATTTCTATCGCATGCGATTTATTTGCAATGTATTTAAGTTCACGAATCTTGGCAACTTCTACACGCTTTCGTTCCCCTCCCTCGCTTTCCGATGGCATTTTTCTCTGGGTTCGAGTTCAATATTGATTTTTTATTGCCATTTGACCGCTAGGCGCCGCAATGCTTTTAAATTGAGTGATTATTTGACGAGCTACATGCTTTGAATATTGATATGGGAATTCTGGCAACAGCAGGAAATAATTCTGTAATTTGCCACTAGCAAGAAAATTATTTTTACTGACGAAATAAACCCTCAACTCTCGCTGGCCGAACTCCCGCTGGTCGAACTCTCGTTGGCCGAACTCTCGTTGCCAAAACTCTCGTTGGCCGAACGATCGCTGGCCGAACGCTCGCTGGCCGATCTCTTGCTACCGCAACTCATGATAGCCGAAAAAACTACACATGGGGTGTATATGTGTGCGTGTGGTCAATTTAGTACAGATCAGAACTACACTTAAAAAAATCTCGCGGGTAAGCCCGACTGTCTTATACCCTGTACCATAGCTCATTCTCGCCTGTACTAAATAAATAAGCCTACTCTGGATGACAACTCCGTGTTTATCTAACTATTACCAACTGTTCTTGACTGGTACTTATGTGTATCGTATGCTGCATACATTCAAAATAATGTCAAAATGAAAATCTTAAATTAATCATAATTGTTTTATTAATGGTCCGATTTAATTGAATAATAGATATTAGTCATATGTACAGTTTGTAGAAGACCGAATGTACATAAATGGATTTATTCCTTAAATTTGTCAATGTTATATATTTATGGCGATTGTTCGAGGTAGGGGCGTATTGTACACACCTTACAAAAATGGCCATAATGGCTGCTCTAGCTCCTAGAGTTGCTGAGATCGACACGTTCAAACTGGCGGACAGACAGGTCTTTTTATTTATTTAATGTATATATAGTAACTGTTTCGAAAAATGTGATTTACTGCCTACTCTGGCGTTAATAAATATCCACAAATATCCTTCCACTTGGCCATGGGCCTGCTGAGCACTTTTCCATGTAATCCTGTGAGCTTTTGCTACAAATTTGCTGCTCTCGGCTGACAACAGCCGCACAGTGGGCTGAAAGCCGTCCTTACCACTCAGTATCAGCGAGTATATGACTGTCATATGGACAAGTTTCTAGAAAATCAGGGGAAGGCGTAGGAGCAGGGACAGGGCAAAAGTTTTTCGAGTCTCTTGCTCGCGTAAATCTTTTGCATAATTCAGTGCCTGCTTCTATTTTGTGCGCCTTCTTCTGCGTACTTCTGTTTGTGCACGCTTTAAGGCGGTTTCAAGTGCCGCACTTACGTAGGAAGTGGCCTGCCCCTCCCACTTCCCCTGCTCTCCTTCACTCTTCTCTCCTCACCACTGCTCTTCACTCACACAGCAGCTGCTTGTCACACCAATAGCCTGTCCAAATCCCCCTGCTCGAGGTCCATTCAGTTGTACAAGTTAGTCCCCCTGTCTGTGCCCATTCCAGACCCAAGTCCCCCGCCATATGCAAATCCTTGGCTGTCCTTCATTGGCACCCACCCTTGTCCGCGTTCCTCTGGTCCACGTCTTCCTTCTGCTCATCCTCGTCGCGTGCGTTTTATAGTTAAACATGCCACCCATTTAATAATCATCCCTCCACGCATTGTCCCCGGCCACATGTAAATGATTTTTTTTTTCTCCGGCTTCTTCGTCTTCTTCGTCTTCTTCTTGTGCCTTGTGTACTTTTGCTACTTTCTCTCGCAGCTTCCGCTCCGTACATATCCGGTGCGTCTCTTGGCCATTGTTGTTGTTGTTGCTGTTGTTGTTGTTGTTGTTGTGCGTGTTGTGCGTGTGTAGCCTGTTGTTTAGTTGGCATCTCAGTTGCCCCTGCCCCGCCTGGTCTCTTGGGGCGTCATTTGTATTAACGAAGGTGAAGGATTTTTCAATTCCCTTTACTTTTTTCCTGGCTGTGCACACTTTTTGTTTGTTTCCTTTGTTTCTTTTTCAGTTGGACGCACAGTGGTCTACTATTAGAATTGATTCAAAAACAATTGAAGTTGAAAATTAATTTAATATGCTTATCATTGATCTATTTGAAAAATCTTTAATTATTTTTAATATAGGTTGTTAATATTTTTGTTATTTTTTTTTTATTTAATTTAATTTTAACTTTTTTTTAATTTTGGATTTAATTATTTTATTTCTTATACTCTTTTAAAGGTATTTTTTGCTTATTTTATATTTGAAAATCTAGCTGTTTTAGAATACACTTAATACAATGTGAATAATAAATTTTTGACTGCAATGGTTGTGTGTTGGTACCACTGTGGCTGCTCGCTATTCATCTTCATTTATGCCACTCACTTTTTATCCTGTGCAGACTCTAGCTAATGTTAATCTCTGTTGGCGTGTAAATATTTTGGCGTGAGGAAGCTTGCTTTGGATATACATATATATATTACTATATACTAGATATCTCTTAAAGAATATTTATTAAAGATATTTAAAAGTTATCACTGTAAAAAGTATAACATAACTAAAAATTGATTGGCTTTGTTATTTATGTGTACAGAATTCAAATTATACCATTTTCAAAAGCAAATAAAAACCATATCAAAATTATATTACTTTATTAGGCTAAAAAGTTTTAAAGAAAAGGTTAAATATCTTACTCTGCTCAGTGTTGCCAGCTTTCTTAAGTATGCCCATCTGAGTCTTCATCAAACTTTGCTAAAACTTCATATCCCTGTGTACTTTTCTTGCCAACGTCTCTGAGACTTTAACTGCAGCTCGATTCTCCCATAGTTTAATGGATTTTGTGTCGAATAGGGCAGTCAGCCGTCAGCATTAGATCACATGGAACATAAAAACGCCACTTATCAGTGCATCTCACGTGCAATTTAACGAATTTGGCAAAACACTTACAAGGAAAAGATGCCAAAATAAATAAAAGGCAAGAAGGAATGAAAAAAAAAACACGACATTGAATAGACAATAGACAAACATGAGCATAACTACGCAGCTGTTGCAATGGTATGCCAAAGACTGTAATTTCAGGTAATACTACATCCACATCCACATCCCCATTCCCGTCCATATCCCTGAGATCCAAGTTCCATGGCAGGCGGTGCGCGTGCGCAGTTGCCGTTCCGAGTTTTGCGATGATATCGGAGTGCAGGAATCGATGCCTGGCACGAAATGAGTCTGGGCATAAATATATAATACTTGTATGCGTTTTCGTAAGCCTAGTTATGACTAGGGACTGGGGCAGAGAGGCGAGTCGGGTGTGCTGTGTGGCAGCAGTTGCGGAAAGCCTCGTTAGCCTCGGCTTGACCATGGGCCTTGGCTAAAGAGGCATTGAGTTGTGAATAAGTGAAGTAAGCACTGATCTCCCCTCTTTCTCTCTCTCTTTTTCTCTCCATCTATCTCCTTCTCTCTCGGTCTGTCTAACGCTGTCTCTCTCTCATCTTGCTGACCGCCGCAGGTCATTTGGCTTCTTAAATGCAATTGAACGGTGTTCGTGCGGCATTTTGGGGCAACACTTTGCAAGTGATTCTCTAGTGTGGCTATGCTTCCTGCAAAAGGTGCAGGGTTGCCGTAGTGCTATGAAAAATATATGAAATTGACAACATTTTTGGTTATATTATTTACAGATGATTATTATTTCTTTTACAATTTTGAATAAAAGCTTAAGAATTTCGTTTATATTTCTTGTATTTAAAAATTGAAGCATGAATGTTTTTAAATATTATTAAATATTGTTATACTTTTAGTTAACAGAGTCATATAATATAGGGTTGTCTAATGTTTTTAATATATTGCATCAATGATATTTTGTGTTTAAAAAATTTTCAATATGATATATAAAAAATCAATTTAAAATATCGATTTTCTATATATATTTTTAATTCTTTCTAAAATATGATACACTGCTCCATAATCAGAATGCAAAATTTCAAAATATTATATTATTAAATTTCTTTATATCATTGATGTATTATCGGATTGACACATCATATGACTCATAAGCATAAGCTTAGAAATAACTGTAGGTCGTTTGGTTTTTATCGCAGTTATTTGCTAACTCTCATTATGTGAGCTTTCAATTGAATCTCTCTTCATGACTTATTAAAAGAGAGCAACAATAACAGCTACTACTGCATATGATCTACGGTTATAATACTGATGATATCGCAAAGAGAACATTAATCTACTAAGCTGGAATTCGTTTTGTATGATTATCATTATTACTTTTGATATTACATTCTATTATTATTACTTTTATTATTTTTGAAACAGCTGGCAACTCTGTTTGCCCAACACCTCCCCCACTTGCAGATTGATAACCGAGGACAGACGCCGCGCAAAGAATTCACAACAAATATCCAAACTAAATGGCCGAGCAGATGATCGCCCAAAGCTCAACTGCTGTCAATTTCATTGTTTTCCGGTGTCTAAATTGTAATCCCCTAGCTAGAGCAGGAGAGCCTTCTCTCTTCTGCTCTCTGCCCCTACTGCTCCCTACTTCCCTTCGCCTGAAGAGGAGCGGAGCTTTCACTTTGGCAATCTCTTGGGTCTGTGTGAGAAGCAATCGCCTGACTGCTGTCGGAGATTCTTGGCACATACGCTAGCTGTGAGATTCTCTTGCGCTCTTCTCCCCTCTCTTACTCTCTCTCTCTCTCTCTCTCTCTCTTTCTCTGACTGTTCTGACTTGTGTGTTCGCTGGTCGTTTGCGATTTGCCCGCGATTTGCGAGAGAATTTGTTACACCCACAATTGTTGTGGCAGTGTCTCACCTTTTGCGTCTGGCAGTTGCATTGCTGCCACTTGCGGCACTTTTTGCACTTGAAATGCGATCGACATGGATTACCCAACAACTGTCTGGGTGCCCCTCCCCCCTCCCACTCCATCTGCCACTGCCTCTGGCTCCTTGCACCGCGTCTTGGAAATGATTTATTTGAGCACGCGCGTTTGGCCAGTTTGCAAAGGCCACACTCCAATCCGAGCAGCTCAGAGAACTCTTGACTCTGCCCCTGCCTCTGCTGCTGCCTCTGCTGCTGCCTCTGCTGCTGCTGTTGCCTTATCGCCAAGCAATTAATCCGTGTGATTGACCATTTGACGCCCACATGCAATGAAACTGCTTCGAGCCCCAGACAGAACTCCAGCACAAATAGATACGCTGTAAACTGCTGGCCAAGTTTTCTAGCAGAAAGCCAAGTTCTAGGCATTCGCAATTGAATTTATAAATTTAGGAATATGAGGCTAATTAATATTATTTTATTAAAATTCAATTATCATTGATTTTATTGACATTAATTTGAATTTTAATTATATAAAAAATTTCCCATTTTTTATTTTTTTATTTATTTAAATGTTTAAAATAATTATTTGGCAAACTACACCCAATTTTAGAAGTTCGTTGAAAGTAAAAATCTTTATACACAATCTCAATATTTTTTTACAACTAATAGGCAGCTCAACTAAATCAATTTTGATAAATTTATATTTATTAAGTTTTGTTTTAATTAATTCTTCATCAATTTTATGAAAAGTGTTTTTTTTAAATAAATTGCTATTAATTTGTGTTAATATTATTGAAATTTATTTCTTTTTTGTTTAATTGTAATTTTTTGAAGTTTGTAGGAAGTTAAATTCATTTTATATATATTTTTTTTTAACAATTAATGAGCAGCTCAAAATAAGCAGACAAGTACTTCATACACTTGATATGCCAATTAACTGTGACAATCATTAGGAGAGCTTTGGGCTAATGCCAATTGCTGTGACAGCATCCGCATTTACTGTATGGAACATAAGCCCAATTCTATACGCATTGTGCTCTACATTTTGTATTATTTTTAAGCCGCAATAACTCGTTTTCAGCGTTCAAAAACTTGGCTATAAAATCGCTGTGTTAATTGAACAACAGCAACAGTTGCTGATACATCATCAATACAAACCAAACCAACATGAAAGTGAGTACAGAATCAAGCGGTTAAATAGTTCTCAATATTTTTAAAATACATAAATTAAATAAAATTGTTAAATCAACTGAGAGAAAAACTATTAAACTTATAGTATTTGCTTGAAAGTGTTTTTCAAAAGATATTATTTATTATATTTAAGGGAAATACATTTTTGTTTTGTTTCTATGATTGTCACTGTTATTAAGATTAGTACTAGTATACTAGTATTAATATTTTTCATTAATCTTTTTTTAAATTTTATTATTTATTCAAATGCCAACTTAGTGCAATTAACAAAAAAAAAAAAAAAAAAATAACAAATGAAATACAAAAATTCAAATATAATTAAAGTTGATTATTCAGATATTTGGCAATAAAATTAAAAGATAATAAATTGAAATACAATTTAACAATCTCCTTCTCTTTTTTAAGTTCCTCATCTGCTTTGCTTTTTGCGTGGCTGTGGCTCAGGCCGGTTATCTGTCTGCTCCTCTGGCCACCTACGCCGCTGCTCCCTTGGCTGCCACCTACACGGCTGCAGCCTACCCCGCTGCCTACCCCGCTGTCTACCCCGCCTACACCCGCAGCCTGTATGCCTCTCCTGCTCTTGCACCCGTGAGCACCTACGCCGCTGCTGCCTACACTGCGCCCTATGGCACCTATGCGGCACCAGCTGTTGTCAGTGCTCTGCTGAAAAAGTAATTTAATTTGCATGGAATGGACAGAACTTAACCGATTAATAAACGAATTTTATAAATATTATTTACAATTTTATATTTATTATTTTCCTCAAAGCTTTCTCTTTGCTCAAGCTAAGCATATCGAATAAAACCACTTACAAGATCGATTACTTTTCAGCCGATTGCACCAATCAAATGTCGTGTTTTGCCTCAGTTGCTTTATAATATACTAGTATATATCTTCCCTGCTCCCCTCGAAGCCAGTGACATGTTGACATTTCACGCATTTGACAGTTTAGCAGTCGCCAGGCAAGCAACCGCTAACAAGGGCAAAAAGCAAAAAGCAAACAGCAAGCCAGCACAAAGAAAAACTGTTTTTCCAGTGGCTTTTCCACGACATTGCGAATTTATTTTGCAAAAATCCCATGCACACGTCTCTCTGCCAAAGGGGGACAGCGTATTACAGGGAGTCAAGACAGCTTTTTGGTTGGCTGCACAGGCAGAGAGAGACAAGGAGAGAGGGAGAGGGGGGAGAGACAGGCACACACACACTTTCGCACACTTTCACCGCATGTCAACACGCTGTACTCCAGTCTGGCAACTCCCTCAGCACCCCCTCTGCCTTCTACCTCCTGCACCCGCATCGCTCGCCTCTTGCCAAAATGTTTTTATTGGAATTTTATTTTATTTCATTGGATTTTGATGGTTTCATTGTGTGTGTCGTAGTCGCAGTTTCGTAATGGAGTCACTGCGGCCACTTTCCGCCCCCCCCCCCCCCCCTCTCAACAGCCCAACCCTCCCAACCCTCCTGCGTTGTCAAACGATGCAAGCAAAATGCGTATGCAAATTTTTGGCAGTAAGAAACTGTTCTAAACGGATTTGGATTTTTGGCAACGGTTGTGGTGGGGTTTGGATGCTCAGAGGGTGTTGGGTTTGTGAGGTTTTGGGGTGTTTGGGCTTGAACCTTCGGCGTTTTGTTTGTTGTTATAAAGCCAACATACGACGCGTTGAACATTTGACATTTACTGCTAATGAAGTCAATTGATGTCATTTATCTTCTTGTTCTTGTGGGGAACAGGGTGTGTGTAGGATGTAGTAGGATGTAGGCTTGTCTTATGTAAGATATGCCAAAAGAAATCTGCCGAGATTTGATTTACAAGCTATAAAATGCTTTTAGAATTGCTGAATCTATATAGAACTTACTTTCCAAGAGTTTAACTGTGCTACCTCATCTCTAACAAATTTAGCTACATTTAATATTAATCAAAGTTATAGATGGTACAGCAGTTGAATATCCTCATTGCTATGTTTGGAGATACATCTTCACTCTAACCCTATGATCACCTTTGTCTCTTTTTCTTATTTTCTAATTATATAACTAAATAAATATAGAAACTTTTAGGAGCTTACCTCAAGAGCAAATCTTAAAATCAGAGTCTTACTCACGCCCTTTTTTTCAGTTCTTCAGATTCAACGTAACCTAACCGAATTATTCAATAAAAATTAAATGGTCAGCTAGATGTTCCCGCAATCTCGTCAAATTGCCATAACTATAGGAATCTCTGGACTCCACATTCAAGTTATTTGCCATCAATTTACAATCATACAAGGTCAATTTTTTCGGTGCATTGCGAATAAAATATAGCGCAAAGCGTGGCCACAACATGCATGCAAAAATGCTCCATTTGCTCCAGAAAAAGAGCAAAGAGAACGGGAGAACTGGAGTGGGAGAGGGAGAGGGAGAGGGGGAAAGAGACCCTCTTGCCTCAGTCGCATGTCTGCCATGCAGCTACAATTTGCACGAAACGTGCAACGACCGTCTGCAAAGCGATTACTCGGCATAATGTTACCTGATCTAAATACCCCGACCTCAGAACTGGGCAATCTGCCTACGGGCAACACATGCCCCAGACCTGCGCTTTGTTTGCCTCTTGTTGCATATGTGTGTGGCATACAGCTGTTGTATCTCTGTAGCTCAGTTGCATTTGCAGTACACTGAGGGAAAATTCAAGTGTTGTCGTACTTCAATCAAGAATTTCCGAAGTCAATGAGCTAGAAAACAATTGATCTAAGTACGAACATATTTATTTATTATATTTATTGTGCAACTTCTTAATTAAATTCTTATGGACATTTTGGGTTTTTAAAATAATTAAGTGGAAATAAAACTATATCATATAAAATATATAATTTAAATAAAATAATTAAAACAATAGAATTTAAATAATATAATTAAAGCAGTAGTAAAATTTCAATAATATAATTACAACAATGTATTTAGAAGAATAACAAAATTCAAATAATATAATTCAATTGATTTAATTCAAATAGTATAATTAAAATAATGCAATTTAACTATTTTAATAAAAATAATATACTTAAAAACAATTACAGCAAATTTTCATTATTTTGAAATACAGTAGAATCCGGTTATAGCGACATTCAAGGGACCGACGATTTTACGTCGTTATATCCGGCAGACGCACTATCCGAAAGGAGCAAAAAAAATTTTTTTTTATATTATGGATGCCATGTTCGTAATAGGTTTTAAAATAAAACAAATTAATTTTTTAATCAAAACAAAAAATTTAATACAGTAGAATCCGGTTATAGCGACTTTCAAGGGACCGACGTCGTTATATCCGGAAGACAAAATCCATGATTTTGTTTCTTTTTCGTATTGAAAAAACACAAAATCCATGATTTTGTTTGCTTCTTTTAGCATTGTTAAAGAAATCAAATTTTCCTCTTTAAAGTTTTTTTTTTGTTCGGCACGTCGCAATATCCGGTTGAATTGAAATGAAAAATTGAATTGAAATTGAAAAATCTCGTCGTTATAAGCGGTTTGTCGCTAAAAGCGGAGTCGTTATAAGCGGAGGCCGTTTCATATAAGTTTGTATGGGGACCAACCGAGTTTTCGTCGCAATAACCGGACGGACGCTATAAGCGGCGTCGTTATAACCGGATTCTACTGTATTTAAAATTAACCGATTTATATATTTCCCAATTTTTGCGTTAATTAATCTGCATTCAATAATGATTCAATATTAATTTGAGTGTTTTATTTCGTAGAATGATTCATTCTACATTTTTCTAAGTGTAGCTGTGGCTGTATTATGTATCAGCATCTTTAACTGTGGCACTCGCTACGTTTTGGCTCGCTTAAACATCACAATTGCACTTGATTATGAGTAGGATACCAGCATCTGAGCTCTGTGAATTTTTAATAACTCGTGAAAACACAGGGAACGTGACAATTGTACTTTATTTTTGCCCAAGAATGCAGAGCATCAGAGAACGGAAGAAGCATAGAATAAGTTCAATGTGGAAATATAAGAATCTACAAACTATAAATACATTATTTTGTTAAAATTACATAAAGATAACTTGCAACTTTTGTATAAATAATTTTCGATTATTATAGCTAAGGTTTACTGTAAAAATATTATTACATTTTTTTTTAAATTAATAAACTGCTTTATAAATTTTTTAGGATATTAAATTTGTTAGAGATAATATTTCGAAGTATTTATGTATTTATTTACATATATTGTATTTAAAGAGTTTAGTGTTTAAGAGATTTTCGGCATTTTTCTTAGATTACATTTATTTTATTTTTAATTATTCAGTAAATTTGTGGACTCGGTTGTTAGAATTTATTTTATTTCAAGAAGTCATGGTCATTATTTTAAGATTTGATTGAACTAAAACATAAATATAATTGTATTTATAAAGGAATTATTATTTTCAAATAAATATTTGTACAAAAAAATATTGAAAAATTTAAATAAAATAATATTAACGATACAACTTAATTCCCCGGTGTCTATAGCTTCTAAGTTCCTCCCACACCATGCCTTGTGTCTGTATGCGGAGTCAACCGGACACGAATTAATGGTAATACTAATATAGCCAGCTGATCGGTAGCTTTATTTCCCGCTATTTTATTGTACACATATAAGCTCTAAATAAAGAACGCTTTCTGCATGACTGAGAAATTGCATTGAGTAGGCACCAAAGCAGGCAATAGAACACACCTCACACCTAGTTTGAGCTGTTTTGTCAAAGCCTGGTTTGGTTCGAGGTTCGGTTTCGAAGACACATTCCTAGTGTTCTATTGTTCTATATCCAGCGAATCGGTCTAAAAGAAAAACCCGTTTAAAACACTTTAGATGTTATAAAATAATTAGAGCTACAAATTACAGCTTAATCTGAAATTGAGCCACAACACGAATGTGATTGAAGTAAAACTCGAAAATAGCGCAATAAGTGAAGCAACGGAAAGGAAAGCAAATGAGGGGTGAAGGGTTGAATGGTTGACAAGTAAAGGTCACTCAGTGGCCATGACGGCAGGAAGTAAGGGGAAATGGGTACAAGAATGGAACTGCTAATAGCGAATGAGTATGATTCGAGTATTCGAATGACGAGGGCGACCGACTGACCGCACGAACAAATGAATGGGCAACGGGTCATCGCCAAAGGTCAGTTTCGGTCTCTGTTTCAGCCACCACAATAACAATCATAATAACTCTATGTATATAAAAAAAAAACCTTGCACAAGGGTGTCGAATGAGCCCCGAATGAGTGCCCAAAAGGGTGAGTACCCGAATGAATGAAGAAAACAAGGCAGACCAGAGGCTACTCGTGTTCATTGTTATTGCTGCTGTGGCTGCAAATCAATTAGAGCCAAATTCCAGGTCCAGTTGGCAGACCGGTTAGGTCGTTGGCTTATTAGCAAAATTGACCCAGGTCGCGGCATCCGATGCGTTGGAAATCTGTACACCCATTAAATTAAAGCAACCGGAAAGGCAGCAGCTCAGCCAGCCAATTGCCAAAAGTCAAAGCAAAACATCTACAAAAAGAAATAAAAAATGGCAAAGTGCAAAACGGAAATGCCAACAACAAGGCACAAAAGCACTTGAGGGAGCCATAAAAATTGCGTTGTCTTTCTACATGAGTTTTTTGTGCGAAATAATTTCGCTAGATATTTTTATTGCATTTTATTTTTGGCTTTTGATTTTGAAGACTTTGCTAATAATATGAAACAAGCTGCGCGGACAAAGGGACGGGCGGCCAGGACAAGCGTGCTACTGAAATGTGTGGCACTGAATCCGTTGTTGCCTCTCGTCTTGCCCCATGTTGCACGACTTGTTGAATATTTCTGGGTGCAGCAAAATGAAGCTACTCAGGCAGAGGGCGTTTTAAGTAGCAATTTTGTGCGTGAGGAAGGCGCAAAAGAGGAAAATTCTACAGAAAACTCTTAAAAAATATTGAATTTTAATATTAAAAAAATAATTAAAGTTAGAACAGTTTTTTTTTTTTGTGAAAATATAAAAATTTATTTACTTTATTTTATGGTATACTATTACTGTTATGTGTAGTAATTTATACCATAGTGATGTGTAATATTTCAATTTATATATACAATTGTATATATTTACTCCTAAAATATATGGACGGGGCAGATCAGTGGGACGGAGGCTACAGTCGGACGTAACCGACAGTAGGAGACCCTTTACTTTAACTTTATGCCTTAACAAACACAGTCAAAGGCACGCACACTAACCTACCCGCGTACGCAAGGCACACCACCCCCCCTCTGCCTAGTGCGGCAAATTGTCTGTGGCATATGTTCGCTGTTTCTTATCCGATCGAAACGAAATTCACAGGGTTAATAGAGAATATCATAAGCTAGTTACGTACCAAATTACAAGTCAATAACTTCAAAGCTGTGGCTGCAGTAGCTTTTTGCGGTTTGCGGGGGAAGGGGGGGAGGTATCCAAAATCTAAAACAAACTCGTGCTGCTCGCGAAATAGGAGAATCTAAATCCCGAATATGGTGTCTCTAGCTCTTATAGTTGCTGAGATCTAGGTGTTCATACGGACGGACAGACAGACAGACAGACGGACAGACGGACAGACGGACAGACGGACAGACGGACATGGCTATATCGACTCGTCTTGTCGTCCTGATCAACAATATATATACTTTATGGGGTCTGCCACGCCTCCTTCTGGGTGTTACACACATTTCCTCTTTGCACTAAACTAATAGACCCTTTTTACTTTTTTAAAGTAAAGGGTCTAAAAATAGGGTTTTTACAAATATTAAGTTATAGTTATATTCGTCTGTTTGGTAAGTCAGTTGGGTGTATTCTTTTCAGTCTTCTCCTCATCGTTATGCCGTGGTTTCTTCTCGGTTAGAACAGTAGAAATATTAATTGGCAATTTATTTAAAATAAATGCAATATCAAATAAATGATATGTATATTAAATATAATTATATATAAATATATTAATTAATGAGTTAATGATGAATTTAGTCGATTAATATTTTGGACAAGTTCATTTAAAATATAAAAATAATATTTTTTTTTATTTGTAGAAATAATGCATACTTTCTTGTTCTATATTTGCTGAATTTATGGACAATAATAAAATTGCTAATATAAAAACTTGTATTAATAAAAGGTCAATAGTTTTATTATATTAATTTTCCGTTTTCTACTGATAAGTTTGCAAAGAGAAAAACGTTTCACAGTTATATACAAGCTCTGTTTATAGTAGAACTTATTTCTAGAACACATATAAAAAAATTTGGACAGGGCAGATCAGTCGGACGGGACAGATCAGTCGGACGGGCCCGACTGTAGAATACCCTGTGCCTTTTATTTTATATACAATTTTAGAAATCTGTCACACTAAGCGTATCAGCAGTACTTCCTCTTCTTCCCTTTTTACGTGCGCCAGCTGCGCTGCTGCTGCTGCTGCTGCGCTGCTGACTGCGCTGGCAATTGCGTAGGCTTATATCTCCTTTGTTTATTAACCGATTTTAATGCGCTTTTCAGAATAGTTAAATATAATAAAAAAAGAGCGTTTATACCAAATAATAACATTCTATTATTAATATTACGCTTGTTTTTGAATTTTTAAATTCAACTATTGTGAAGCTTATATCTCCTGTGTTTCTTAACCGATTTCAATGCGCTTTTCATGATGTTAAATATAATACAAGAGAGCTTATGTTCCAAATAACAATCTTCTATGTGTAATATTACGCTTGTTATTCAACTTTTTATGGTAAAAAACACGAGGTTGTGTGAGTTTTATTGATTTTTGGGCGTAAAGGGGGCGTGGCATCAACAATTTGAAATAAACTTGATCTGCGTAAGATAACTACCTATCTATAGCAACCAAAACGGCATCTCTAGCTTTTGTAGTTGCTGAGATCGACGCGTTCATCCAAACAGACAGACAGACAGACAGACAGACAGACAGACAGACAGACAGACAGACAGACAGACAGACAGACAGACAGGGCTAAATCGACTCAGCTCGTCTTCCTGATCAAGAATATATATAGTTTGTGGGGTCTGCCACGCCTCCTTCTGCCTGTTACATACATTCGCACAAAGTTATTAACCCTGTTTTTCCCATTTTTCAAATGGGCACAGGGTATAAAAATAGTTTATCATTTTCGCCTTTATTACTTCAACTCTTACTTTAAATAAAGTTGTAAAAGAATAAACAATTCGATATAAGTTTCTATATGTGCCCTCGTAAGCAATTATCTGCTTCTGCTTTGCTTAATGTTCGTACATCATATCCAGCGAACCCCACATTACAGCGTGTCTAATTTTTGATTATTTTGCAATTTACATATCAAATTGTGCTCTCTACACGAACTGCAGCAGTTGGAACCCAGGCAAACCGCACAGAAAGCGCCACATGATCAACGGGCAGGAAATCAAATTTCAGTTTGATATTTTGCCAATGAGAACGCACGGCAGGAGAGCAATTGCTGGCAATTGGAGAATGATGTTCAGGCGCTTCCCACAGCCACAGAGAACCAAACCGATCCAAACCGAACCGGAACAACAACAGTCACAACAACAACGAAAGCAACAATGAGGTGATCATGTGGCGCTACAAGGAAACATGGCAAAAGCTGGAACTGCCAAAAACTCAGTTGAGACTGGCGCTCAACGATTATCATCCATTATAAGCTGTTTTTTGTATCGCTCGCTCCTCTCTCTCGCACTGTATGTTTATGGACCCTGTACTTGGAAAAAGTGTTAAAGGGTATATTAAGTTAGTGAAAATAGGAATTGTGTGTACCAACCAGAAGTGGGCGTGGCGGATCTAGCAAGTTCATTTTATCCTTGTCCGTCTATCTATTCGATCCATCTGTCCACGCGCAGATCAAGATCAAGATCAGATCACTATATATTTAAATTCAATGCCACGCCTGCTTTAGCCCCCAATCGATAAGAACTGAATAACAAGCGTGATATAGAACAGGATAGGTTGTAAATCAGAATATATAATTTCTAGTATTATATTTATTCATCATAAAAAATTAAATCGTTAAATAAATACAAAAGTTAGTTAAAATATAGGTTAGAGGGTATTCTATCGTCAGGCGCATGCGACTGATCGGCTACCTACTTACTGCTTATATGTATGCCTTTTATAAATATGTTTGTTTTACTACGTGACCGATAAGTCCAACTGGAAGGGAGTTGGAGTATACGATGTGGGGTATACTTGGCCTCAGCGCCGGCTGCTGATGCACAGAATGTGATACACACGCGATGCTGGAGCTGAAGTTGGAGCTGAAGCCGAAGTTGGGGCTGAAGTTGGGGCTGAAGTTGGAGCTCCGGCATTGTCTGCACTTATTACTGTACTACGTCTGGCTTTGTTATTGTTGTTGCTGCTGCACAGATGATCTACATGAGGCTGTTGCAAGTGCTCCATTGTGGCAGGCGCTTGCAGAAGCAACACGTCGGGTTACAAAGTTCAATTGAGTTGACTCCATTCCCACTCCACACCATGACCATACCTGCTGTTCTCCCTTTTGTTCCTGGCTTTGGCCCGGGTTCAGTTCATATGCATTTGCATTGGTCACGTTCTGAAGCGTGTAATATTTTGGCTTATCTTCTCATACAAATATGTACAAATATGAATTTTAGTGGAAAGACTACCTACAGCTAGGAAAGGGCGAATTAGAACTGCAGATGCATTGTTATGGCCTCAGAGTGAAATGGGCTTAATAAGAGGCATTAGAAAAGCCTACATATATTATTGTTATCGTTATTGTATGAGCATTTAAAGTAGATTTCATGACTGCCAATATTTACAGACTCATTTTAATATTTTATACCCTGCGCATTGTAAACAAAATTCGCAGACCCTAAACAATATGTAGTATTTGTATTTTTATTTGCATCCCACATTGAGCGACATATATACACATTTGGCGCCCAACGTGGGCTCACTGCAGTTGCTTTCATAGTGCAATATCATGTAACATGTTTTCATGTTATTCAAAAAAGTATATGGACGGCGCAGATCAGTGGAATGGAGACTACAGAAGGTAATAAGCTAGTTACGTACCAAATTACAAGTCAATAACTTTAAGGGAGGTATCCAAAATCTAATCTCGTGCTGCTTGCGAATTAGGAGAATCTAAATATAGTGTCTCCAGCTCTTATAGTTGCTGAGATCTAGGTGTTCATACGGACGGACAGACAGACAGACGGACAAACAGACAGACGGACAGACAGACAGACGGACGGATGGACTTGGCTATATCGACTCGACTTGTGGTCCTGATCAAGAATATATTTACTTTATAGGGTGTGGCACGCCTCCTTTTTGGTGTTACACTCATTTCCTCTTTGGACTAAATTAATAGACCCTTTCTACTTTTTTTAAGTAAAGTGTCTAATTATAATGTAGGGTTCAGAGTATTCTTCTGCGCTCATTCTGATTAATAATTTGTTTAATTTCATATTTATAAGTATATATTATAATTGTAAAACACTTTCAGGCAAGAGTTATGGTCATTTCCAATAAAAAGTTGTAATCTATTCCCAAGAAGACCTTGTAATTTGTGTTTACTAATATTAAAATTCGTTTTTAGAGCAACGTTTATTTTAAACTATGCCTACTGAAGCATATGCTGCGCTTTTGGCCATGATGTCAAAACTTGCCTCATTGCCTGAATGATACTTCTAACCGCCTCCATTGCAGTCCGTTCGTAGGTCGGGCGGCTTGTATGAAAATCAGATAATAATACCTCCAAGATACAGGCCCAATTCCCTTTATAACCTGGGCCATATTCTGTGCCCAATTGCGTTGACAGCAGCCGCATGCTGCCGCCTCTGCTGAGCCCAAGGACATTGCAAATTTATGCTGGAAAAATTTATGACACGCAACTTGTACACCCGCTAAACACAACAAACAAATCCAGGCAACACACACCCCATGTGGCAGGAGGCAGGAGGCAGGAGGCAGGCGGCCAATAAACTAAACGCCAATGCCTGCCCCCTGCCACCCTGCCCCGCTCTGTAGACAACCCTCTTGCCGGCCATTTGTCGTGTGCTTTGCGAAAAAATCGGCTTTACCCTAATTTAGTTTGGCTTTCACTTTCATAATTTTTTCGCTTCGTTTTCGCAAAAGACTTTGGCTGCACCCCAAAGAGAGCAGTTACCCCTAGGAGTTTGGGGTGTTCCATTTCACGTCATCGCTTTGATTGCAATTCAATTGCGAAATTGGCAAAAACATCAATTTCATGCCGCCGCAGAACAATCATCAAGTGCCGGGCCATTACGTAATCAACCCCAGAGAGAGAGAGGGGGAGGTTCAATGCCAGGGGGTGGTGTGTGTGCATGATAGTACAACAAGTATTAGGCAAACATGTTGCCCATATCCGGGTACCCCATAAAAGCATACTTAACTCGACTTTACACAATCTGATTTTCGGCTTGCAATTTTCCCCAGTCGAGAGTTTTTCCAGCATTTGCCAATTTTCCTGCCTGTCCCTGGGAGGGTGGCTGCTCCTTGTGGCTGTTGCTGTTGATTTAGTGACGCGATTTGTGGGTTGTGCGACCCGCCCATTGTTGTTGCAAGGCAACCAGGAAATATTGATAAACGTTACGATTGCCAAAAAAAAAAAAAAAAAAAAAATACAGGAAAATTTGCATTAGAATATCGAACAACAGCCGCAACAACAATAACTAGAGCAAGTGCCTGGTGAAAGTGGCCGAGGGGGTTTGAGTGTGACCAGCTCGCGTTTAGTGAAAGGGATGCTCATTTAGCTGCAAATTAGCCAAATTGCCTGGCGAAAGGTAATTGTGGCTATTTTATAATGTAACTAGATAGTTTGGCTCATTAAAACCAAATTGTGGGCTGAGCCGAATGAATTAAGGGCAATTGGCAGTTAATGTTTGGCTTGTCAAAGTAGCAGCTGCCTTAAATTCAAAACATGCGGAACAGTCGGACGCAGCGAACAATCGCCACATACGATATCTAAAATATTCATATGTAAAATTATTAAATGTATCGAAAGTTAATGATTGAATTATTCTGTTTATAAAGGAGTTTCGAAGCTTAGCTTCAAATAATTTGAAATTGTAATTGTAAATCTTAGATATGGGCATTTCCACAGTCGCGCACAAGACATTCGTACGCGTTCAAAGTAAAAAAACGGTTAAAAGGAAGCGATATTTTTTTCTTCTGAAAGGCTTAACATATAGCATTTAATTAGCTCTTTCATTGGTGGAAAGATTGATTTTGGGTAACTTTTCATTTTTAAGAAAATTGAAAAATTCAAGACATTTGTCACCGGAAGAAAATGGTAGTGGCATTTGAGGTCAACCAATTCAATCGCCAATATTAGCGAATCCAGTGGCAATATTTTAATGCAACAAATTTTAAACTCTTGTGCATGGATGCCTCTTCAAAATGGTTATGATTTTTTTCAAAGATGACTTGCATTTTTTTTTTAATTCAATTTAAAAAAATTGTAACGTGACATTTGGCACGTGACCATTTTTATTATGTATGTTTTTGTTATTGTTGTTGTTGGAAAGTATTTAAGGAACAAATGGTTATAATGTTTTTAAATTGACAAAAATAATTGGAATTATTTATTTTTACATAACAGGAGTGATTTTGAAAACAAATGACTGAGCATGATGCTTCTGTTTGAGAAGCTGTTTTCAAAAAAAAAATGCCCTAAAAAACGTCAAAATGACAAAAAATGCGTTTTCGCGACTTTGCATTCGAATTTTTTGAAAACTATAATAGATTATAATAGATATTTTCAAATCTGTTAAATTTTAATATTTCTTAATGTTAAAAATGTTAAAAATATCATTTTTAAGAAATTTTAATTTTTTGGCCCCGGTGGACCTTTCTGTGGAAATGCCCATATACACTTACAAAAACAATCTAATTTAACTGCTACCTCTGCTATCTAGTTGGAAAGTGCAATACAAATAATGCATTCACAAGCAGCAATATTTAGTTTTCTTTGAACTATACTTAAGCCTAATACCTATATAATATTTGGCATTATAAATTTGTCATATTATGAATTCCTTGCATATGCAAAAGCCAAAACAATTTAGGCCTTGGCTCTACTGTCCAAATACATCCAAGTTGGCTAAAATGCAATAAAAATGGAGATGAGTATGAGTAAAAGTGCTTTCCAGTTGCGACATTTGTTGGCTCTCAACCACACACAAGAAGGAAAAAGAGAAAGAGAGAGGGGAAAGAAAGAGAGGTCATAGCAATTGTCTCTTGCTCCAATCTAAACGGAAATCTGCCTGGGAGCCCAACAGCAGTTGGCTGCCATTAAATATTCAATTCAATTCCCCAAGATGGTGATATTTTTTTGTATTCTCCTCTGTATGTGTGAGTGCTGTGTGTGTGTGTGTGTGTGTGTGTGTGTGTGTGAGTATTCGATTTGTATACGAATGTCATTTTTTATTTCACATCTTTTGCATTTTATTTGTTACATTTTGCGCTTATTGTTGCCGAGAATCCTTCGATATATAAAACGTAACGTTCTCGCTTTACATACAGCGACAGAGACAGCAACATAGGGGAAGAGAGGGAGAGAGAGAGAGACGGAGAGAGAGATAGCAGCGAGTGAGCTGCCATTTGGATACGCAACTCCATTGACAATCCATGTCCATGTGTTCCGAAGCATGTACATTTGGGGCACCCTCCACCCTCCCCCTCACACCCATCCACCCCTCCCCCTCCTCCTCACGCCTAGACGCTGCACTGCGGCCAATGGGAAGCCTGCAAGCTGCCAGCGGATTTAGCCCACAATTTTTTTTGTCATTTTATTTTTTATATATATTCCGCCTCATGCTTTGCTCTGCTGCTTCTTATTATTATTTCTTTTGTCACTCATGCGATATCTCGAGTGTGTATATATACGTATATAGGGGCGAGGGCAGCGGGAGAACTGGGCGTGGGATATCCTTGCGCAGAAAGTTTTTCAATTGATTCTATGCTATTTTTCGTCTTCTCTTTATTTCCGACTCGTATTGCTGCACGTATTGCTGCTCACTCCTTATGCTCCTCTTTCAGCTTGAGAAATTGGTTGAAATCAATTGGATTTGTGTGCGCGGCCAAAGTTTGAGTGACAGTCTTCCACTCTCCTTCCTCCACCCCTTCCCACTCCCCTCAGTCCATCAATTGGTATTAACATTTTCAATATACGTATACGAGTTGTGGGTGTGGCATCTACATAGGCGCAATGGGTTTTTGTTTTGCATTTCGAGTGGCAGCCGATTGGGGATTTGCATAATTTTATGTGAATACTGAGCACGTCGAGGCTTGGGAAACTGCGGCTAAAAAGCGCACAAAACTATTACCAAGGCAGCTTAAAAAAATATAATAAAATTGCTCAGTTTATCCCTAGGATTTTCCTAGTTGGAAAACTGTTTTCCAGCTGAATCTACTATTAGTAGAGTCTTCTTGCACAGCGGCAAGTATAAATTACTTATATATGAGGTTGTATAGAATAGAAATTGAACTTTATAGTATTAATCAAAGAATAGATATCAAATCATGAACAGAATCTGCCTGCATAAAATGTATATATACATTACAACTCTTTGTACTAATTACACAAAATCTCATAAATTAGTTGTTATAATTAAGAGCTGAATTAAACATACCGATTTAAAATATATTAAACAACGAAATTTGTAGACATTTTTTTTTGTAATATAAATAAAATTATAAATTTTAAATATGTATTATATAATTAAGGTAAAGAGTAAGTGGGTTTCAGCATATCCGACTTTGGTTTGGTCATTGTTGATTGTATACTTAAAAGAATTACAAATGTATTCAAATAAATATTTGCATTAAAATAATTATATATTACTTCAATTGTTGAATATAAAAAAAACTCTATCTATCTATTCGATACTAACCAAAAAACAAGCGTAATTTTTAACAAAACAGTTTGTTTTTAATAATATCTTTCTAATTTAGGTACAATAGAATACAATTGTTTTAACTTTCTTATAGAATTTAGTGTTAAACAGAAAAGTCTGTTCTGTTATAAATATTAAACAGAAAAAACAATCATAAAAAAATGTATTAACTTGAATCTCTAAAATTTCGGAGAATATTGTGCTGGCCATCATCTTGGAATGCTTTCAATTCTACGTCGTTCAATTTGATACTGAAGTGCGCCTGATTCAAGTGTAAATCTGGCACACGTGGCCATCAAATCAAATCAAAATTGGTAACGCTGCTCCAACCACTCGACTAGTCGAATTGAACAGTTCGGTTTTCACGTGGCACAGGGTCACTTTGGAAAAATTAATAACAACAACAAGAAGCGAACTGAACAGCGCCTGAAAATATGCAAATGAAAAACGCTTGCAGCTCGTCTCTGTCAAGCCGGACACGTGACTCTATCAAATTTATAGATGTGCTGTCAGAGCGAGTTTTAGGCAAAATATTTACGATAAGTATGTTGAAGTTCAGGCAGAAATACTAATGGAAAATTAATCAGCTCGCTGCGGATACATTTTGACATTTTCCCCCACAGACTTGTGGCTTAAAGTTTTGGTCAGAACTCAGCTGCTGTGCCCTAAGGAAATGTGGTCATTATGTGCAAGGTTCTGAAGTCTGGACGGCGACTCGTGGCTTTTGGCCATAATGGCAACGCACCAAACAAAAAAAAAAAAACAGGAAAAATAAAGTAAGAAAAGTACAGGAAAAAAAGCGAACGCTGGGAAAAACTTGCGCTGTTTAACACTGAATTTCATTGTGCGAAGCGGCACAAAAAATAAAATGAAAGAAAAATACAACAAAAAGCAGAAAAAAAATACGGTAAAAAGCAAAAGGAAAACGCCGGCAAACTGTTGTTCAAAGTCAAGGCGAAATCTTAAAGTAATAAAGTAGCCGCTGCGAGGTCAACTTTGCACCCCCTGCCACCCAAATGACCCGGTGTGAATGACCTTAAAGTGACCTGTTTCTCTCCTTCTCTCTCTGTCTCTCATTTGGTTATTTCCTTTCTTTGGCTGGCCTTGGCTGGCCCAGAAGAAATTAAATTAACAACTTGCTTGACCGCGTGCTGCTCGCCGGCTTTAAACCTAAATATTTGGTCAGTATTTTGCTTTGACAGTTTATGCTTTTGGCCACAAAAGCCTCAAGCTGAGGCTTGTTGTCAAACATTTATTAAATGCTGAGTGGCCTTCAGTTTGCTCTCTGGCTCCCCTCTCCCTTCAGCTGTGCTTTACCCCTGCCGATTGTCATCGGAGTGCAAGTGCTCATCCCTATTTCCCTGCTCCTACTTTGCTCTGGCCAAGTGCAGCTTCAAGTCTTTTCGTAATAATTTAATACCTTTGTGGTTGCGCTCTGGTAGCAGCTGCCGCTCCCTCTCTCTCCCCTCTCTCCCCTCTCTAGGGGTTCTTCAACTCTTTGTGCATTCCTTTGCCATAGAAGCGAACAATAGAGTGCGAGAACTAGCAGAAGAGAGAGAAGAGAATCGACAAGAGACTTGTGGCAGCCTTTGCTGTAAAAGCAAGAATTTTAGACAAATAATCATTATTTGTTTTGGCAAGCCCAGCACATTTGACTACTAAAAATGTAATTTAAATTAATCAATGGCTATATACTATGACATTTTTTTAACATAGTTTAAAATTAAGCACAGTTGTATGCATTGCTTTACTTAGCTCAATTTCAATGAATTTAAATTGATTAATTAATTTTTTTCCCAGTGTATTATATATCTAATTTTATGTCGATTTTAATAAAAAAAAATTTAATTGTAATTTCTCTCTGCTTTATTTCAATTATTTATTTATTTAATTCAATTTGCAATTTATTTTTTTTTTCGATGATTGGTCTAAGTTGACATTTGAATAAATATACGCTTATTGTCAAATTGCAACTCTGATTCTCATGTGTTATGGATACACTTTTAATTAACTGCATGCATTAATAGGAAAATACTTTAACGCATAAACTCTAAATCCCTGTTTATCATATTTTCTATAATTTTAATTTATTTTAATAAACATTAATATTTGAATTAATTCAATGTCTTTTAAATAAAGTATTTAATTCCTTATTCGCATTTTTAATAATTTTAATGTATTTTAATAATTAATAATATTTTAATAAACTTAATGTCTGTTAATACTAAAGCATTTAATTACTTATAAATACTTAACTTTGAATTGATGCCTACATTAATTTGGTTTTAATGTACAATATTATTAGAGTTATTTAAAAAAAACTGATGTCCGTTTGTATTTAAGAACTTATATTACTTGATTTTGCTTTATTTATCATATTAATTACTTTCTAATTTACTTCCAATAGTTACTTTTTAATAAATGCTTTATTTATTTATTAATTATTTTATTCAATATACCAAACAATTTTTAATAAATGCCTTATATAATTATGAATTATTTTATAAATTATAACACTTAACTTTTAATTAATGTCCATTCGAATCCATACACCATGGCGTATGCGTAATGCGTAATATACGACAACTCGTACGTCGAATGCTCTCACAACCTCTATATGGCGAACGCTCTGGGGCCACTCCCTAATCCATGTGGAGCATATACATATGTATATGTATATGTGTGAACATGTAAACCGTATGTGTGTTTGTGTGTATGTATGTGATATAACATACACGGAGCAGGCAGCACGAAGAATATATGGGAATATGAACCCATTTCAGTCATACGCATTTAAAATGAGTAAATGTATGTACAATTTGAAAGTACATAGCACGTACGTACGTATGTGTGAGTGAGTGTGCGTGTGTGTGTGTGTGAGCCCGGCTAAAATAAACCTAAACATGATGCAAAATACAGCAACAAACTCATTCGTTTTCTCATTCGTCGTTTCGTGGGTCTCGGCCAGCACATTAAGTCCAAAAAACGAATGGATGAGAGTTAAAATGAGCTACACATATACAGATATATATATATATATATAAATATATAGACACACACACACACACACACTCACACATACAAACATACTGCAGCAAGTAAGCATAAGTACAGAGCGCACTCTGCATGAATAAATCACACGAAATGCGAGCGAACCGAGCCAAGGCACATTCACACTCACACTCATACACTCACACTCATACTCACACTCACTCGCACTCACACTGCCAGCCGCTCTCTACGTACATTCACTCTTTCGCTGCCCCTGGCCACCTCTCCTGCCTTGCCTCCCACTACGACGATGCTTAAAAATCCCACAACAGCAGCAGTAAAAATACGAAGAGGCGTCAAGAGAGAAGAGAAGGAGAGAGGGAGATGGAGAAGGGGAGGCAGAGAGGCAGAGGCAACAGGCAACGGAGACAGCGCAAGACACGCAGTCGACAAAAAAGGCGGAGTCTAAAAACTGGGGAGCACAAAATAACAACAACAGCAGCAACACCAACAGCAACAACAACTGACACGCAAAAGGAAATAAAAAACAACAAAAAAACATGTAAGACTCACACACACACACACACACACATACAGAGATATACATACATGCACACATTAAAAGCGCCAACGCCAACTCGTGTGCAGCCAAACAACAACAGCAACAACAGCAGCAGCAGCAGCGACACACACACACACACACATGAGCTCGCATGCGCCATATGTATGTGTGTGTGTGTGTGTGTGAGAGAGTGTGTGTGAGTGGAGCTCGCTCTCGCAGCTGGAACGAGTGAGCAGCAAAAAGAGAGAAAAAAGCGAAAGAAACGGCAGCGCTGCCAGCGCCAACGTTTGCTGCTTGCGTCGCTGTCGCAGTCGCTGTCGACGTCAACGTCGCGTGTATGAGCAGCACTCGTATTCGTACTCATACTCATACCCATATCCGCACTCACACTCGTACTCGTACTCGCAATCGCAGTGCATACGCTCATACGTGATTCGCTCCACGTTTGAATACATGCCCACATGCTATACATGCTTTATATGCAATACATACAAACATATGTATTCGAATATATGTATGTATATCATACGTATGTATTTACGAGCATGTATATTCATGTCGCATATCTGTAGCATTCGGGGGTTCCCGGTGCTTGGTTGGGGCTTGTAGGTGCCCGGAACGTAATGAGTTATGAATGGTTCTGGCAGGGTGTTCGCATACTTCGAAGTTGAATTTATGAGTGTAGGAGCAGAAAATTAAACTGAGTAATGATAAACTTCAAAATGGGAAAGAGAACGAAATAAAAAAAGCACAGGGAGAAAAGGATGAGAATGGAGGGCATAGGAAACGAAAGGATAGGAAGGAAAGGGCTAGGAAAGGAAAAAGGAAGATGAAATTAAAGAAAATTAAAAACAGAGTTAAGCAAAAATGAGAGAACGAAAAAAAGGATAGTGTATGAAAATTTTCAAAAAGAAGAAGAGAAGAAAAAGTAAAGAACACCAATTCACGGGATAGAAATGGATAGGGTAGGACAAGTTGAGCTAAGCTACTAAATTTGAAGAATTTATATTAAAATATTAGAGTTAGTTATCAAATATTATAAATCTCTGATTTGCAAAGATTTTCTAAAGGGCGAATTTATTTAGTATAATAATTTATATTATTTCCACTCATCTATGAATGGTATAGCTATATTGGTAGAAATACTTGATATAATTAGAGTTAATAACATTTTACACTTGCTTATGCCATATACCCATAAAATATGTAAAAATCATGGAAAATTTTCTGGCTAGATTAGTTTGCAGAAACTTTACATATATATTAGGTTGTTTGGTAATGACATACCGGTTTTTTTATTGATTTTTGACGACTATTTTAATATAGTTAGCATTGTCCGATTTAAGTGATATATATACTGTTGTTTTCGATGATTTTCTGTCATTTTGATGGTAACTTGTATATGCCTCTCCTAAAGAAGTCCTTGTCCCTACT
>JAWNNJ010000370.1:0-14299 GCA_035045125.1 Hypselothyrea guttata | reverse complement strand
AGCGCAGCGCAGCTGGCGCACGTAAAATGGAAGAAGAAGGAGAAGTACTGCTTGACTACGTGACAGTTTTATAAAATTGTATATAAAATAAAAGGCACAGGGTATTCTACAGTCGGGCCCGTCCGACTGATCTGCCCCGTCCGACTGATCTGCCCTGTCCAAATTTTTATTCTCTTAAAGTTATTAACCCTGTTTTTATGAGTACAGAATTTTAAAGCTACAGATTGTGTCATTATGCGCATATACACAATGTAAAGAGTCTTATATTTACTGTCGGATACACCCGACTGTAGCCCATTGTCCAAATATTATGCTGCGTCCTTAAATATTAAAATTTTGCATACATGTGGAATTAATGAAGAAAATATAAATACATAGGGTTTAATGCATTTGCTTTGTAAACGAAGTCCCTGTCACCTTCAATATAATATATACATATTATAATCAACTTAGTCCACTCGTCATCGTTTGTGGCAGAGACAGTTGGATAAGTACATCGATAAACAACCTACAGTCATTACATGTGGCTTTATATCTGTTGCTTCTGTACCGCTGTCTCCATCCACTTGGCAGTCTCCAGTTCTAGTTTTAGCGCAAGCAACGGGATAATTATTTTTTACCATATGTTGGTGCGTCCAGTCAGAGCCAAAAAAACAGCAGCCCAACAGTGACTTGAGTGCCCTCTATGCCCTGTCCTGCACGGCTCCATGACAGCTTGTGTTACGTAATTGTAATTTGGGCGCACCCCCAGCATATGAGTGTGTGAGTGTAAGTCTGCAGATGTGTGCTTGGATGTGTATGGTGCTGTGTTCTGTTCTGTTATCTAGCTGTGTTGTGTTATATTTTTCGCTGTCATGCGGTTAAATGTGCAAATTACGTGCCATTTTTATTTCTGCTGCCAGCCGTTGCTTGTTTTATTTCATTTACTCACCTCATTTTCACAGCGCCTGGTCACACTCACACAAGTGAGTAGAAGCCCGGCACTTTGAGCCACGTGTGTATTTAACCTAATTACAGTAGATGTGTTATTTACGTTCAAGACTTTGCCGAAGGGACGCGTTGCGTCCCATCCAGATGGTAACACATAAAAGAAAAGAAAATTCAATGTAAATCAAAACTCCCTTTATGGGTTGCACAATTCAAGTGTACACTATATCGTTGAAGACAATCAAGAATTTCAAGTTTTAATTTAGCAATTAATTAAACCGCATTTTAATTAATAAAAAAATTAACATAATCAGGCAATTCAAAACAAAATAAAAATACTGTCAAAGCTAAAATTTAATCTTTAGACAGTTCATTATATATTCAAATGTTTTTATGATGTTTCTTATTAGCGTATAACTGCAGACGGTAAACTCATCGTTGATATTGTTGCTTTTGTTGAGTTATTATAATCATCTAGCAATTCAATTAACGCTATAATTAGTGTATGCGTTTAATAATGATAATATGTTTACTCATCAGACTCAGTTCACAGATGAAATAACAAGACGTCTCATGACATAAACCATTTTTGGAGACCTCAAGCATATCATTTAAATATATAACTTCATTAGAATTTTAAATAAGAAAATACTTTAAAGGAAAAGTTTTTTAACACACATTATAGCATCAAAAGAGCTGGTCTGGAGACAATCTCTGCATTGCTCCTTGGGCCATTTTCCGTTTTTTTAGCATAAAATAAACTAATAAAGCTAGGAAGACGACATTTGGTAGAATGAGCCATATTTTCATTTAAAATAAAAATAAATGGATTAGGCAGATCAGTTTTACGTCTGTTTTCATGCTAAAAATGTTTGAAAACTATGAGGTAGGTGCGGTTTTTTGTGATTTGCATGGGAAGGCGGGGAGGTGTACAAAATCTAAAACAGACTCGTACTGCTTACTGAATTGGAGAATCGAAATCCGGAATTTGGTGTCTCTAGCTCTTTTAGTTGCTGAGATCGAGGTGTTCATACAGACAGACAGACGGACGGACGGACGGACATGGCTATATCGACTCCTTCTGGGTGTTACACACATTTCCTCTTTGCACTAAGTTAATAGACCCTTTTTACTTTTTTAAAGCAAGGGGTCTAATCAGAGGAACACACACCATTTCCCCTCTGTCTAATGCGGCAAATTCTCTATGGCATATGTTCGCTATGTTCTAATCCGATTAAAACGAAATTCACAACGTCAATAGAAAATGGCATAAACTTGTTTAATACCAAATTACAAATCAATAGCTTGCAAACTGTGGCTACAGTAGATTTGTGCGGAAAGGGGGGGGGGGGGGGGGGAGGTGCCAAAATGTAAAACAAACTTGTGCCGCGTACTGTATAGGAAAACCTAATTACCGAATATAGTGTGTCTAGCTGTCATAGTTGCTGAGATCTAGGTGTTCATACAATACCGATGGACAGATGGACATGGCTATATCGATTCGGCTTGTTGTCCTGAACAAGAATATATATACTTTGTGTGGTCTTCTACGCCTCCTTATGGGTGTTACATACATTCCCTCTTTGCTCTAAGTGAGTAGACCCTTTTTACTTTTTTAAAGTAAAGGATATAATAAGTGAAACAAATTTCAAGTTAATCGGACCACGCCCACTTGCACCGCCCATATAATAACATATAATGGACTATAAGTTGAAAACATGTTGACGCCCCTAACATTAATTTGTAATGCCAATTTTGACATTCATCTCCCAAAATGATATGGATCGCTTAAATTATTTGAATAATAACACATTAATATCATCGCGTTTCTGTGCGCTTTTGGGTATGCAATAAAAAGTAAGTATACCGAAATGTAGATGGGCGTACATGTAAAGTATTTTTGATGATCAGCATATTACTCAAAAAATCAATATTAATGTGGGATTTATCAAAAACGAGAAATTATTATATTTGCTGATAATACTCCCCAATCGACCTAAAAATTTATGTACTTTCACACGAAGCCATGCTTTTTCCTCTTCATATATGAGTATGAGTACCAGCTTTGATGGTCGCGCTGCTAGAATGTAAGTGGATAATTAAATATAATAGAAGAGAGCATATATTAAAAAATAAACTTAATCTGCGTATGATATAGGCCTACCAACTACTGATGAAAGAATTTATGTAACTAAATCTGACTAAGTCTAAAATTGGTAAATGTATTCTATTTATGTTCATTATGAGCGGAAGCGACGTGGCATCTAAGATTTGAAAAATACTAAATCTGCATATGGTGTACACCTTTTTAAAATGGCCAAAACTACTGCTCTAGCTGTCTCGTCTTCCTGATCAAAAATATATGTAGTTTGTGAGGTCTGCCACACGTCCTTCTGCCTGTTACATACATTAGCCCAAAGTTTTTAAACCTGTTTTTCCCATTTTTCAATGGGTACAGGGTATAACAACTATTTATTTTTTTAAAGTTAAAATTTAATTGCATGTGCGCTGTAAATGGGCAAAAAACTGCAAAAAGTGTTTATATCAGTATTGAACACATACTACATACACATAGAAGAGAAAAGATTTGCATTTTTACTTATTGGCAAAAATTACAATAGACGAACACATACGTTAGCTTATTCTAGAATAAGAAGACAAAACGGAGACAAGAAACAACATACTTAGTTATTGTAGAATACCTTGACCGTTATTTTTGATGTTTTAAAAAAAAATTTTCGATATCAGGTTTTGTTACAGCAGAAGCGCAAAGTTCTGTTATTTATCTCGCCAATTACATCGCAACAAAAAGGTGATTTATGCCTTCACTTTGAGAACACTTAAAAACACAGTCTTAATAAAGAATATGAACGGGGTGATCGGATAAGAAACAGCGAAATACAGGGTCTCCTACAGTCGGTTGCGTCCGACTGTAGCTCCGTCCTTACAGGTTAAATATAATTTTTTAAAACTGTCACACGAAGCGTAGAAGCAATTCTTATTCTTTCTGTTCTGTGTATGCCATGCTTGCAAGACCGCGCTGCCAGAGGGCGAGCGAGGTAACGCCTGTAATATTGTTTTTTTTTTTTTTCATTTCTGTTGTGTTTATAGTCTGATATCAATTTTCAGAATAGCTTAATATAATAGCAGAGTGTGTATTCCAAATAACAATTTTCTATGTTCAATATTACGCTTATTATTCAGTTTTTATCGATTGGGGCATGTAGACCTACCAATTACTGATGACAGAATTTGTGTTTTTTAGACAAAATTTTAAATAAACTTGGTGTGCGTATGGTACACACCTTTCAAAAATATATATAGTTTGTGGGGTATGCCACGCCTACTTCTGTCTGTTACATACATTGTGAAAAAGTTAATAACCCTGTAATTCCCGTTTTTTAATGGGTTCAGGGTATAAAAATCGATGTACTTATCCATCCGATATACTTCAAGCACGCCATTTAATATTAAATTATAAAATTTCAAATATGTATGGAAAACATTTTTTTTATCCAAAAATATGCGAAAATGTCCCAATGTGCTTTCGACGAAAATTTATGCATTTTATTGCCTGTTTTGGTTTTATCACGGCACAACTTTTCGACAAAACACAAAAAATTGTGTTATATCAGAATGGAAAAACTGTTTTATAAATCATTTATGCAAATTATAAAAACGTGGGTATTTCATATAATAGTATACATGCCAGATTTTTAGCATAGCATAACATAAAATCATTTGGAATAGTTATAATGGAATGCGACTGAGAGTAAGTATAAGAGCTTTAATTTGGTATTTGCATCGTTTTTATAGAAAAATATGGACGGGGCAGATCAGTAGGGCGAAGGCTACAGTCGGACGTTACCGATAGTAGGAGACCCTTTACTTTGTATAAATGTACTTACAAACACAATCAACTTACAACCTAAATCAAAAAGTTTAGTGTCTCTAGCTTTAATAGTTTCTGAGATTTAGGTGTTCATACGTACTGACGGACATGGCTAAATCAACTCAGCTCGTCGTCCTGAGTCAGAATATATATACTTTGTGTAGTCTACCACGCTTCCTTCTGCCGTCCACTACCCATTTTTGCTTTATTTATTAATTTAATAAAATACTTAACTAATGTAGCTAATATTTAAGCGAAAACAATTCGAAAATTGAAGTCAGCTCTCTCAATAACAAAGTGGCTAAGCCAAAATAAGCTCTCTCGAACTTAAATTAGGCAAAACTCGGAAACGGATAAGGATAACGTTAAAAATAATACTTGTGATTCATGTGGGATATTGTGGGGGAATGACACAAATATATTTATTTATTTGTATTTAGCGATTAGCTGCTAATTCAATTGATTACAATATGATACTAAGACTAAAGTAAATAGTAGATTAAATATTATTATTTTCTAAGGTTCCATAAATGTTTGTACAAATTAAATTAATAGGATCTGCATAAGAAAATGAAGGACTAACTTGATTGTAGTTTGAGCATAGTACACGAAATGATTCGAATTTAGAAAAATTGGATTTACATACTGATAACCTAATAGGCCGATATGTACGAGTAAATCTCGAAGGGACAGCAATATTAATAAAACTTAACAGGGTCGTCGAGTCAATAGAACCCTCGAGTAATTTATGAATAAAAATAACACCTGCACAAAATCTGCGATGTTGTAGTGATTTTAGGTCGATTAGTTTTAACCGAGCAGAATATGCTGGTAAATGACGTGTTGGGTCCCAGTTAAGTCTTCTTAGGGCGAATAATAGGAACTGTTTTTGAACCGATTCAATTAGGTTTACATATTCATTGTATTGTGGACTCCATACACTACAACAATATTCTAAGATAGGACGTACTAAGGTAATATACAAACTCTTACATATATAAGGATCATCAAACTCTTTTGCCCACCGTTTAATAAATGCAAGGACACTTTTTGCCTTATTTACAATAATTGCAATATGGGAGTTGAAGCAAAGCTTATGATCGAAGTGAACACCAAGATCAGTGACAGAAGTTATTTGATCTAGAGTACATGAACCAATCGTATAGGAGGCAGTATGGAATGTAGAACGGTAGAAGGACATCGACTTACATTTTGAAAGATTTAAATATAACATATTCTTTAAACACCACAATTGCAGTTCATTTAGGTCAGTTTGAAGGTTATTTTGTGAGATCGAGTCAGAATAAGAAAAAGATAGTTTTACGTCGTCAGCATACATTAAAACAGATGACGAAGACATGACGTTGGGAAGATCATTTATAAATAAGACAAATAACAAAGGACCAAGATGACTGCCTTGAGGAACACCTGATAAGACATTAACGACATTTGATACTTCATTATTAAACAAAACACACTGTGAACGACATAACAAATATGACGAGATCCAGTTTAAGAGATTTGGTGAGAAGCCAATAAGAGATAGCTTGTGGAGAAGAAGAGAATGATTTACTGAGTCAAACGCTTTGCAGAAATCAGTAAAAATAACGTCAGTTTGACGATTGGATGCAAAGTTCCGATGGATGTTCGTAGTGAACTCGAGAAGATTGGTTACAGTTGAACGGCGTTTAACGAAACCATGTTGAGAAGGGGAAATAATGGGCATACATAAGTGCTGAAGCTCAGCAGTTATAAGTTTTTCTAACAGCTTTGGTATGGCTGACAGTTTAGCAATTCCTCTATAGTTTTCAATGTCCGATCTGGATCCTTTTTTGTGTATAGGAACAATAAATGATTGTTTCCAGATTTTTGGCCAGTAACATTGCTGCAGAGAAAAGTTAAATAGGAAAGTAATCGGCCACCATAACGCCGATGCACAGTATTTGAGAACGCAACTGGGGATGTTGTCCGGACCAGCTGAGTACGAAGATTTGACAGACATTAATTCATATAAAACTAAATCAGGGGAGAAAGGAGAAACTTGGATACTATTTAAATTGGGAAGAGAATAAGAATAAGGAGAAGAGTTAGCATAGGAAAGAGAGGAATAGGTTGATTGAAAATATCTGGCAAACAGATTTGATATGTTAATATCAGATGAAGCAGTATCATTTTGAAGATAAAAGGATGATGGGTAGGTATTACTTTTTCTTTTTGAATTAACGAAGGAATATAATTTTTTCGGGTCGGCTCGGATATTATGCTTACATCGTGTGATATAGTTGGCATAACATTGGCTATTGGTAGTAAGGAATTCAGAACGGACAGACAGATACTTAGAAAAATCAGTGGTTAGGTTGGATTTTAGGTAAATTTTGTGGAGTCTGGATTTTTTATTCTTAAGATAAGACAAGCGTTTGGAAAACCATGGTGGTTTGGATGACGCAGCTGAACAAGTTACAGGAACATAAACAGAAAACGCTGAATAAATTACTGAGTTAAAAGCATGTACTGCCGTTTCCATATCATTAGCCGTTAATAAGAAAGACCAGTCTATTTGCTTTAAGTGAAGAGCTAAAGCGGGAAAATCTGTATTGCTGAAGCATTTAAACTTATGTTTAGTAGGAGAAGGAGGAGCTATTCCATTGATCTCAACACTTAGAGATAATGTTGGGTGGTACTTGTCTTCTGGCAATGATAGCGGCAAAGTTCTGGATACGTTAACCTTGCTTACATCATTGACAAAAATCAAATCGAGTAGCTTACTATTACAATTTAATACATGGTTAACTTGGCTTAGTGAAATATCACTTAGGCCATCAGATAATTCATGTATTTTATCGGGAAGCATTAGATTAGAGTTGGGAGAAGAAAACCAGGTCAAATGGGGAATGTTAAAATCACCAAGAACTATAATTTGATCAGAGTCCGTCACACACGAGGCTATAGAACGGATCGCAGCTATGTGGCTCATATAAACTGATAAATCTGCTCGAGGTGGAATGTAGGAGCAAGTAACATATAGATTACTAACTTGAAATGAGATTTTCACTCCAATGAATTCGATGTTGTCGACGATATTAGGGGAAAGTAAATGGGATGATAAGGAACTTTGGACTGCGATTAAAACACCGCCACCGAGAGTTTGACGATCCAACCTATAAATAGAATAGTTGTTCGTAAGGATTTCGTGATTAATAACCGTAGAGTTTAGCCAGGTTTCGGTAAAGGCAATAATATCTGCATCAAAAGATGTACTATTATTGTATATTGTACTCAGTTTGCCCAAGAGACTTCGAACATTTTGGTAGTGTATGGAGATACCATTTAGTTTTTTGAATTTTTCCCTTTTTTTGCGTTTTTGGGATCAGTTTGTTTTTAGTGCCAGACGAGTCCCTTCCCTTTAGTTCTGGAGGTGGCGATTGACCCTGTCCGAACTACTTATCGCACTAGTTCCTACATGGGTACTTACCAGACTGACCCTATGGTAGTCGAACGTCGAACCACCTGTACTTACCGGACTGACCCTTGGTAGTCGAACGCCGAACCACCTTCCAGCATGGGTACTTCCCTGACTAACCCTATGAAAGTACTTACCGGACTGACTCTAGGGAAGTACTTACCGGACCGACCCTTGGTAGTCGAACGCCGAACCACCTATCGCTGTTTCTTTAGTCTTTATTCCAACGTTCCTGCATTTACAAAAACAATTCTAACGCAAGAACTGTTTTTATTTTGCTTTTCGCTCTTTCGCAATGCTCAAGCGCAGCTGTACTTGCCGGATGACGAAATTTTCGGCAGCATTGCAGTTTAAATGAAAGAAGCGAAGTGAGCACCATCTTAAAAAAAATTAGTGCGTGTTAAATATAAGATAAATGAACATCGTAATAAACAACACCTGGCACTGGACATTCTTTTGGAGGAAATGCATTCTTTAAAAGGTAATGTATGATTACGCATACATAATATTATATACAAATATTAATATTCTTTTATTTATTTATGTTATATGTATATATTAGGCTGACCAAAGGGCAACTAAAAATTGAAGTGCTCGTGAAAGCTGCCTCCAAGCAAACTGGCACTCTGAAGGCGATGTTGTATTACTTTTTAATAAAATTGTTCCAAGTTTCTTTTATTTAATAATATTAAAATTAAATAAAAAGTTTTTTACAAATTGTCGCTATTCGAATTTATTATTTTTGTTTAACCATTTCACCACCATTTCACTACCCCGTAGGTACCCCTAGCGTAAGTACTTACGTAGGTACCCCTATTGTAGGTACTTACGTAAGTACCCCTAGAGTAAGTACTTACGTAGGTACCCCTATTGTAGGTACTTACGTAAGTACCCCTAGAGTAAGTAGTTACGTAAGTACCTCTATGGTAAGTACTTACGTAAGTACCCATATCGTAAGTACTTATTTCACTAGTTCGCGGTAAACGATGTGGTGGCGATTGACTTCTTTTGCGGACATTTCATACAAAAATGGAAATGAAGAAACGCATTGCATAGGGTTAGTAAAGTAAGTAGTGGTGGTTCCCTGGTAAGTACTTATTTCACCAGCTACGAACTAGTGGACCATTCCTATAGGGTTCGAGTAAACTCATGTATTATGGTGTGTTCAGGCCAGATAGAGCTGTCTAGGGCTTTAGAAAAAAGAGCATCGGGAATAATTATTTTAAAAGAAGAAATATTGCGTTTATGCTTAGGATTGAACTTAGATACTATTATGTCATCAGCTGGAACTCGAAGTTTGTCGCAGAGATGGCTTTGTACATCCATAGTTGTGGCTTCTGGCATAAGTCGGGATACGAATAGAGATTTACGTGGCGAAATCGCCCGAAGAGGCAAAGCAGGAGCAGTTTCCTTGCGAATAGCACTAAGTTGGTGATGTACAGCTGTGGGGTCCATAGCGTGCTGGGCGTGCATACGCGGATAGCTTAGTGTGTGTGCGTCTGATTGTGTTTGTGTGTACATATACTCAAAGTAAAGGGTCTCCTACGGTCGGTTACGTCCGACTGTAGCCACCGTCCCACTGATCTGCCCCGTCCCTATATTTTTTTTTTTTTTTGCTAAAATCTTACAAAATTAACACAAGTAGATTGGCATCAAAAAACATATTTTCACTCTACGGAGAAAAATGCCGGGTCGAAAGGGTTAAATCGGATGTATAACAAACGAGCTATGCTTAAAAAAAGTTACATTTTTGTCGTGTGTTATTTGTATGGGTACGGGAGTACATTTATTACCACTACGGCCCAAGGTTGCCCACAAGCAACTTTACAACTTTGAAAATAATTTTCTTTCTTATTAAAGAAAATTATATTATTTTAAGTTTGCCACTGTTTAGTTCAACATTAGTTTAAGTGCTATTAATTTTATTTTTTCAATTTAGTCAATATATTATATTAGTAAATTACTAATTTCGACTCATCCACTGAATTTCAAAATCAAATTTTAAGCGATGCGCGTTCAGTCTTTTCACTATTACTTCGCCAAATGATCTTCGAATTTGATAATTTTTGCTCAATTCGAGAAAGAATACATATACAGTGGCGAGCACATGTGGATACATGTTTGCCGCTTTTTAACTATTATGTCTTAATATTAAGCAATAAGAGAAAAAAAGAATCACAAAGATCGATGCATTTTTTTAGATTTTACAGACATAATAGTTAAAAAGCGACAAACATGTATCCACATGTGCTCGCCACTGTAGGTACTGTTATTACTATAAATAAGCTGATTTAAACACAAGGGGAACACGTCATTAATCGCTAAAGTGGTGAAGTTGCTCACAGGCAACGTTGGGGTCGAAAGTGTTAAATATTTTTTTTTTACGCCCACACCCGCGCATATGATGAGTCTTAAGCTCTTATAAGAGCTTATAAAGAGAATCTGAAAACGCAACGTGTTCGTTCAGCCGAATTTCATGGGCTCTCTTTTCGCTAATATTTCATAATTGTTATAATTCCGCTGCGCCTGCGCTCCCAGCAGTGCTGTGCAGTTATTTCGCGCATATGCGCTCTCTCTCCGTTTTGCATATCGCTGATAGCAAACCACCACCGCGCTCTCTCCGTTTTGCATGTTCATGCGTCCCTTTCTAGCATGTTTTTGCATGTGCCCTTGAAATTATTTCTTTCGCTTTAAGTATCTCAAAGTTCAACGACCTTGATCAGCTGATCAGCAGACGAGCACTTGCATGCCCTACCTTCTGTAAGGCATATTAATTTGATAATTTTGTTTAAAACTCAATATATTGGAAATTGTTTTTTTTAATTAATTCTATAAAATACATAACGCGATAATAAAACAATAAATTGGAATAAAATGGCACAATATAGAAATTAAAAATATCGCACACCTAAAAATTTATTTGTTTTAATAAATAAAAACAAAAAAACAAAAAATTTTTTATACTTAAAGCTCGTCCACAATCATATATACCCCCGTTACATACATATAAATCTATTTTTTTCTAACTTTGTTATGGCACATAATCATGAAAATTTATTAATACAAACTTAAGTCAATTAAAAAATTGTTTCTTCTATTATTTAATTTCTTTATATTGTTTTACCGTAACTGAAAAAAAATATTGTTGTTCATAATGAATTAAAACCATGTATGTTTATATTTTTCGTTTCCTTTTTTCTAAAAATATGGTTATAAATAAATTAGTTTAGACTTCATAATGGAGTAAAATTGCGTTGTTGTTCCTGGGGGCATAATGGGTTAAAAGAAAAATTACAACAACTGGATAAAGGGTGAGGATACTTTTAATTGGGGATTTGCAAATAAATTCAATAAGCAAATCCATGGTTGGGTGGGTAAAGAAGGTAGAGGTCGAATACCAGCTTAGGCCCTACCAAAGATAGCGTATAGTAAGAAGAAGAAAGGCCCTCAAGTTATTTTTTTGTAGTCAGTATCAGTTTAAATCCGCAGCATTCAGCTCGGATCCGTTTTTGATAGTTTAGGATAGCTCCTACAGTTCTTTAGTTTCAGCAGGGACTCTATAATAATTATTTGTTTGTAGCGTTGTAGCCGCGGTGTAGCAACAACCCCCCCACTACCGTCATGAGCTTTGGCAATCAATGGGTCCCGCTCCGCTCACACCGACGACTATCGATTTGGTCATTGGACAAGCGCTACTTATTACAAGCGACATATTCTCTTCTCCAGCTGTGTGTATTGAAGATAGGTTAATGAAATTTTGACACAAGATAGATTGATATTCAACGAACATTACTGCATCATTAACTAAAAAATCGCGTTTTTTGAGTTATGACACTCTTCTGGTAAACGAGCGATATAATTATTTACATGACGTACTTGTGGTTAGGTTGCTGCGTGGTGAAATTGATTTACCCACTTTATTGTGCCGAATTAGCTTATCCATTGGCTTTAAACTTTTGCAGTACTAACTTTTCTCTGCCTGAACCTTTCCAATTACTCTGTACTGATTATAATCATCACTATCAAGTATTTGATTCAGAATCTCACATTTCCACCATTAAATCTTCTATTTTAAATTTTTTAATACAACGACTGTATTTAGTTAACATTAAATAAATAAATAAATAAATGGGTTAAGAATAAAATAATTAACACTACAGCGAGAAAGAGATAAGGGAATAAAGTTTCTAGTATTTCTAACCGGAACAGTAAATCTAATTTGAGATATCAACTCGGGAGAGTCGACTTCACCATTAATTAACTTGTGCATAAACATAACTGTTTCTGCACTGACTCAATTCTATCCTGGTGGACTTTGTACTGGGGACCCCTAACACAGCATCCATATTCCAGAATAGGGCGAAATAGAGCAGTATACAGGGTTTTAGTAGTATACAGATCACTGAACTCCTTTGACCAGCGCTTAATGAATCCTAGGACTCCCATAGCCCTACCAACGACTGATGAGATATGCTTATCAAATTTAAGTTTTGGATCAAAATGAATACCGAGATCATTAAATAATTCGACTCGCTTCAGAACTGTATTGGCAAGCTTATAAGAATTCAAATGGGGAGTACCCCTATAAAAAGACATTAATTTACATTTACTACAATTTAAATTTAGCAGGTTTGTGGAGCACCACAAGTGGAAATTATCCAAATCATTTTGCATTTTGCAAAAAACAGCTCGCCTCGGAGTCGCAATAGGAAATGATGAGTGACAGATCCCAGAAAATGTATTGATTGATTGAATGTTAATCTGGGCTATTGTATTATTCACAAAAATCATAATGCTCAGCTAAGTGGAAAGAGTAAACAATTGATTGTAGTCCTGTAAAACTAAGATATTTAATTTGACCTCGATAGGCAAACGCACATCATCCTCAATGTTCATAAAATGAACATCTATAAAAAACACGACAACGAAAAAAAATGACCTAGCCCACTAAACAGTATCGAGCCTGTAAATTGTTGCAAAAAGAGAGCGAAAAGTTGTCAAAGAGAAAAAAAAGCGAATGTGAGAGTGGTAAAACGAGAAAGAAAATGTAGGAACTAGAGAAATATGAACGCAAGTCTTCACTATAGAGACTCAGAGCTTTTAAAGTTACTGTCTTTGTCATCGTTGTTGTTGGCACCAGGGGCGTAAGTGGAATCAAAGCTATAGCCCGAACTGAGGAACAACACAAATTGGAGCTTGGCCAAAATCACTAGTTTCTGGTTTCACATTGGCTTTAAAACTCAGTGGCAGCTGCATCAAGATACTTGTTCACTAAGAATAAAACCGCTCTGAGCGCTCGACATGACAGTCGGGCAAGCCCGACGGTCTTATACCCTTTACCCTGTAATTTGATTTATTTATGAACAATAGTGATTGACATTTACATTCGAAAACGATCGAACGAAACGCACAAATAATAATCTGTGTTGTGTTAAAATTTTATTATCCTATCTTCAATACACAGAGCGTGAGAAAAGTACTGTATGAGCGATAGTACAACAACATGCACATGTTTCACGCAAGTAGTTTTTTTTTTTATTTATTAAAAAACTTAAATATATAAGTGTAAGGAGCAGTCCAAGTTGGGGATGAGGGAGTGCGTCCATCGTCCCTTTGTCGACGAAAATCATCTGCGTTGCCAGCGTTCGATGCCGTGTGCCCTCGCCGCAGTGCGAGCGGTGTTTGCGCTTTCCCCCACGATTCTGGCCTGGTGGATTGCCTGAGCTTCCGTGACCAGCTCTTCGACGGGATACATGCCTGCTATTACAAGGGCTGCATCGTCAGAAACCGTCCCGAACGCGCAACAGACTCTTAGTGCACATAGGCGGTAGGTTGCCCTGACGCCCTTGCTGTAGCTAGGAATTTGGGGTGCCAAAAATTATAGCTCCTAAACGGGTGGACATATCTTCATGAAAAAAACAGAAAAATGTTCAAATTTTTACAGAAACTAAAATTTATTACGCAGCGACTTATAGAAGCTGCGCTATACGCGGTCAAAGTTGAGTTTTGTTGCAAATTTC
>JAWNNJ010000369.1:0-64603 GCA_035045125.1 Hypselothyrea guttata | reverse complement strand
TATTGAATATTATCACGATAATAGAGAAAGTCGTTAAATACCCACATGGCTGTAATCCATAAAGTAACTGCGAATTGAAAGAGGCAGAGGCATGACATCATATTTTAGACGCAGCCACAGAATTCAACACCCCAGCAGCAGGGAAAGAGTCTCAGCCGGAAGTAGAGCCCAAGTAATGGTGGTCAGATGAGGGGAGGGGCACAATGGGTCACTAACATTGTTATAAAAGTGCAAACAACCAGAAGCGGGAGGAATGAAGGACGTGGGGGAACGAGAACCCAAAATACGCTCTCCGCTTGACCAATGTCCAGTCGACGTGGCCAAGCCAAGAGGCATGGAGCGGGAAAGCAGCACAAAAAGAGCGAGAGAGACGCAGAAATAAAGAGAGAGAAAGCGAGAGAGCAACAGCGACCACAGGGCGAGAAATTATGAAGCTTAACTCGCCGATGGAAAAACGAAGAAAACGATAACGCAGACGATGGAGATGGAGATGGAGACGGAAATGGAAATGGCTATAGCGTCGTCGTCCTGGAAAAAATGAGAAAACGTGTGGTCCGCTGACTGGGTAAATAAATTGCTGGACACAAAAGAGGCGAGTGCAAGTGAAACAGCAGCTCAAGCAAGAGCGGGACGGCACGACTTTCCACACCTCTGTTGCCCCCACGTGCAACAGAGCGAGAGGTGGCGCGAGAGCGAGCGAGAGCGCGCACGCAAGGCACAAATAAAAAATTGAATGAAATATTTTTATAACCTAACGAAAGAGAAGCGAGCGAGCGAACGAGAGAGCGACAGGCAGCAGAAGGATATTGATGGCGTGCAACAAGGAAAAGAAAGAGCGACGCCGAAGGAGAAGGAGAAGGAGAAGGAGAAGAAAAAGAAGAAGGAGAAAAACTTGCTTATCAAATATGAAGGAGCACACAAAGTGGGTCGACGGGCAGCAGCTAGGGTTGTGGGGCCAAGAGCGGGGCGAAGCAGCGCCGGGCATCATAAAAGCCATGAGCTCACCTTGTAGCAGAGGCCCCACCTAAGGGTAGTTAAGTCCAAAGTTTTATGGACAACGACAGGTGGGCGGTGGGCGGTGGGCGGTGGGCGGCGGTCAAGCAAGCGACCCAACTAACCCAAGAGCGAAGCTCAGTTCGAGCCCTAGGACGAACCACACCCACAGCTTATGTATCTTACAACGGATATATATATATACGCCCATATATATATATATATATTCCTTTTTTTGTAGTCATAAAATGGCACATTGTGTAAGTCGGAATCGAGCGGGGCGGCTGGGAAAGGTGGGAATGGGTGGATGGCTGGGGGCTGGGGGCTGGGAGGCTGCACACGTGCGGATAATAAAAAATGTTTTACTTTTCAATCGACCAATAATATGGCGTTCAATGGACAGGCCAAACGTGCCCAAACCCATAGAGACCCCGCCACCTTCTGCCGCCCTCCTCTCTCCTCTCCACACATAACAATAGCTCGCCACGAAGCTCAGCAGATACAAAGATACAACACACACAGACACAGCCATATCTACAGGTACAGCAATGGCTATAGCTATAGCTATAGCTACACGTACGTAGTTCAATCATCGTTAAAAATTTCATTTTGAAAAATGCCAGAACTTCAATAAATTATATTGCTTTGGCCAGGCGAAAGGATCCAAAGCGCAGCGTATAAAAATGTTTCAGCTGACCTCGAGCCGGGCAGGGAACAGCAGGGGGCAGACGCCAGGGAGGGCAGAGCATCCGGATATAGTGTATTGGGTGTATTTGGGGTATTTGGGGGCTGGGCTTCCATCAGCTTGTGTGTGGTTCGACTTGCTGGCACCTTTCTGCTATCATAACCACAGCACAAAAGAAATGCGCAGGTGAATAAAAGGAAGCAGCAACTAACGGTCAGCCATTGTCCCGCACACACACACACTCACTCACACACACAGACATAGAAGAGGCAGAGGCAGAGAGGCAGCTTAGGAGCTAAAAAAGAAAAAAGAACGAGAAGAAACCAATGGCAAAAGCTGAAACATGCTGCCCAGTCAATCGTTATTGGTTCGCGTTGCAATAATACATATAATACACAGATACAGACCCATACACACACGCTGCCATCCATACACACTTACGTATGATATATAAAAATTGTAAAATAAAAAATATCACAAAGAACAGCAAAGAAGAACCGTGAATAGATACCCTAACTAAGCGTTCTCGTATATACAAAGTTGTTAAATTATAAGTTCTAACGTGTTTAAATTATTATTTATTATTATTAGATATACCCACAAAATGCTGGTAGACACAAATTGTTGTTTCTTAAACTCAAAAATTATGTCAGACATATACCGATATTAGTAATGGAGATAAATCTATATAAGTTCAAGTATATATCAATTTTGTATATTGTATATTTGTATCTGAAATGTCTATAACGCCCAAAAGGCAGACCCCCTAAACTATATATACTCTTGATCAGGATGATGAAAACTAATAAAACCGATTAACAGCATGTTTACATCGAGTTTGTTAGAGATTTTTGATAGCTTTCCCACTATAACCAACAACAACAGCCACAATTTAAAAGCTACAGTTTTGATATTTGGCAAGAACAAATTAATAATTTAAGAAATACTTTTTATTAAATGTATTAAATAATTATCTATAAAAGAAAACGCAAATTTAGTTTGTTTTGAATTTTATGCCAATTTTGCTTATGCCATGTAAATAATGTTATCGAATTATGTAAAACGACTGATGTTCAGTTATTAAAAGGAACGGAATCGAATTTAGGACATTCGATAAGGGCTCTTTAAAAAGTATACAAATAGCAGTTATTGAAATATATAGAAAGACAACGTCCCATCAAAGTTATTTTTACAACTATATATAATGGGAAATCATATATACATATCGCTCATTTACAAGAAGGATGTCATAACGTAAAAAACGCGATATTTAAGTAAATGTTGCAGTAATGTCCGTTGGTTAATAATCTATGTTGTGTCAAAATTTCATAATCCCATCTTCCATACACACAGCGTGAGAAGAGAATATGTCGCTTGAAAACTCTAAACGCGTTTATCTCGAAACTCACTTTTTTGAGTTATGACACTCTTCTGGTAAATGAGCGATATGAGCGATATATACATCTGATTCGTAATAAAATTAATAAACGAATTTATTAAATGCATTGGGAATAAATGGATTCAAATGATCCCTCCATTACATTAAAAAGTGCGATCTATTAACAGATGCAATAAGCGCTGATATACCCGATGCAACTACTCAAGTAGAGTATTAAGACGATAAAAAAAAAGAAATAAATGTAGCCAAATGGACGTGCAGAAAAAATTGAGCCCCAAGAGGAATGAAGACAGGGAATGGAATGGAGAAGCCACGACCAGTGAAGTTATAGCCGGGTCCATGAGCAAGTGGGGTAAGTGTTGCTTGGCTGCAAGGGGTCACGTGGCAGAGGGTTTTGTGACAGGGGCAGGGACAGGGACAGGGACAGAAGATATTTCACAACTTTGGTGCAGCGCGACATTTTTGCAGCGTTCTCGCTGCGCTTCGTCCACTTCACTGGATAGAATGGAATACATTGGGAGTTCACTGGAAGGGCGGGTGGAACCCTGAGGTGGCTGAGATTGTCATAATGACGCACATTCCTGGGCGTTGCACTGGGATATATTGATTGCAGCTTCGTTTGTGTCTGCAGTTTTGCCTGAAGCTCATTTGAGCGCAGCGCGAACACGAACAAATTTGCTAATTAAGTCATGAAAGAAGTACAAGGTATAGGACAATACAATTAAGGTAACTAAAAGGTATACTGTAACACAGAATACTAATAAAGCATATTATTTGTAGCTCTGTTAATACTAATAAAATGTACATCGTGCTGAAAACTTCAACTAATGAACACCTAAGAAAATATTTTTAACAAATTCACAAATTTAAATATTTTTTGATTGTCGACAGACTTTTCACTAAATAATCGAAAAGATAAGCCACAATAAATGTTTTTATTTCACTCAATAGTGCGTGATTACAAAAATAGACGATTTCCTTTTGAAAGATATGATATCTATATGATATGATATATATATAAACGTATTCCACATGCTTCTTTGTTCGACCTATTCCTCAGTATGCATTCGTTTACCTATTACTTTAGTTTATGTAAGCTTGAATTAATTCCGATTTACAATAAACTGTGTAACCATTTTGCCTACTCATTTATCTACTTACGAGTATTATTATTAGGTCGTATTATTCTGTAAAATCATCTCTTATCATCTCCCGCCTTTGCATGCAAGGAATCAGCATATTTTCCCAGGTGAAACTGCTTAAAAGCTAATCAGGCAACACATTTTTGACAAAATCTGTCAAAGTCACGCGCATTTAGACCCAGGACAGCAGTTGGAACTGGAGCACATTAGGCGTAGCCCAAAGGAAACAGGGGCAGGAGACTTGCCTCATGCGGCAAGATGTATGTCCTGGGGGCGCATTGTCCTGACATTGTCGTTATATCATCAACGCGACAAGGACATTGACAATAAACCCAAATCAGTGGAACCAACGAAAAGAAGAAATCTGTGAAAAAGCAAATTTTATCAATTCCTTGAGACAGCTGGGGGATAAGCTGTAAGAGTTTGAGGAAATCAGATACTTTTCTTTGACAAGATGCACGTCAAACTTTTTTGGCCGCAGGCGGAATGAACAACAGACTGGCGAAATTTTCTTGTGTGTTGCGTGTTTATTTCGGGAAAAATCGCTAAAGGATAGCACTAAAGGATTCCTCCAAGGACATTTTGACGAGAGCGCGTAAAGTGATATGTATGCGAATTTACATACTGAGCCGTGCACTGCACAAAAATTAAAGTACGTTTCATTCCGTAATAGTGAATACAAAAGGAAAAGACTTCGGGGACAAAAAGTTTAGTACATGGGAAATAATATTAAATTCAAATACATTTTGCAAACATTTTAAAACAATTTTTTCGCAGTGTAGCACAGTTGGGCTTGTTTTGGTGTAATCCAACTCCCTGGGTGTTTTCCAACTCGTTGAGCATGGCCCAAAAGCGTGCCGTCATCCTTTTGGCGGGAATTGCTCTGACGGGATTTTCAATGCGTTGTGGCAATAATTTTGCATAACGAATAAGTAAAAAGTATCCAAATTGAATTCGATGCCAAAATGAAATGTGTCTATGGGCATGAGGAGAAGAACTACATGTATCTGCGGCGCAAAGTGGCAAATTCAATTTAAGCCTAATGCTAAGTGAAGTCTCTTGGTGACTAGGATACCCTGTAGTTGCAAACAACATTATCATTCCCCCAAGAAAGCACACAATCAGGAGAAAGCGAAACCGAAATCTAGAATGGAAAACAATGGCCATGTGTTCAGAACTTGTCTCACATATTAAGACGGGGTGGCTTGGACCTAGTCTTATGGGAAAAACGAAGAGAGGGGACAGTTGGCGGATTGCCTGGCCTCGCTGTTTTCCGCTTGGCTCGCCATTTGTGTAGCTCGTGTAATAAAACTCCCCATTTGCTCATTTGGCAATTATCCCAATAAATTAGCCGGCATACAATGAGTACGGAGTCCAGAGTCCAGAGCCCCGTTTACTAAATGAACAGGGGCGCTATAGCAACTAAAGGGAGGGGACAACACACAGACAGATGAGCTCTGCTCTGAATTTATTCTCATTTAGAACGGTAAATACGAGCTTAGTTCTGCTGACCATAATCAGAGATCCAGCAATGAGCGCCACTCCGAATTGCACATTCGCTACAATTTCACTAGAGAACGAATTATTTGTTCAAAAAAGAAATTTATATGCAAGCATAACCAATTTCAATAGTTGAGAAACTTAATCAAAGTCCATTAATCTAAAGTCTAATAAAAGTAATTGTTTAAGATTCATTGCATTATTTCAGATTCATTTATTATAATTTTGCTCGTTTAGTTATTTTAATTTTGGTTTATGTTATTGGTTGTACCAGGGTCCGCAATTTCTATTAGCATCGATTATTCAATTGAATTCCTATCGACCAACCACCACTTTGACCTCGATTTACTGAGCGATAATTCATAATTTCTTAGGTATTTATTTTGAGTTTCCGAACTGAAACTAGAGTCAATTAACAGATTGATAAATGTGCTTATAATATTTAAATAAAAGAAGAAAAATATTCAAAAATGTTGTTTTTTAGTTTTTTATCTATTGAAGAGTTTTTAAACTCAAAACTCACTTACTGTGGAATTTTGATTCAGATTGAATTTTTATCATTTACTATCTATTATACTATGCTATATAATTTGATGATGGATTAAATATTCTTGGCTTTAATTTCACATGTGTATGTTTAAAAACAAAAAACAATTCAAAAGCGATCATCTTTTCCAGTTTGCAGCTAACGAAAATTCGATTTTCAGATTTTCAGATAAACTACGTATTGGAAATGGGTAGGAGCAAAAGATAAACATCATGGTTGCATAGAGAAGAGAGAGAATCGGAAGATAGTTGCACGTCAATGCAAATTGCAAAATAAACGAACAGCTTTCAAAACTGAAACCAGTGAGCGTGTAAAAAGCACCCATGGCCCTTGCCTCTGCTCTAATCCCACTCTCCACTGTATATTCGCCCCTTTCCATGCCCCCCTCACCAATGGACACAATCAATCAACAGACGAACAAAACGCGTATACGCAATGTTGTCCGAACTGCAGCAAAGTAACAAATGAACACACAATCACAATCAAACTCACACAAATACAGCCACACTGAGTCGCACTGCTTTCGAAAATACCACAAAATCTATTTCGATTCGCAATCAAAATCTTTTTTCGAGAGGGAGATAGAGATAGAGAGGCCCTCTCTGACAGTAGGCCGATTTTGCTTTTGCGTTTCTCCTACTTCTTTGATACGGTTGGCGATGCCCCAAAAGGTGGCATATACAGCTGTCCGTTAACCGCTGCCCGTTACCCGTTACCCGTTAACCGTTTGTCTGATGTCCGTTGGCCTGTTGGACCGTTGGACCGTTGTTCCGACCGTGGTTAGTTTCCCAATCGTGACCAACTTGTGCTTGAGTGCTTTCGTTTGTATTTAGTGGTGGACTTAAAAATACAGAAACAGTCACAGACTCGGACAGAGGGACGGAAACACATCGCACCCACAAAGGCTATGCGGTCGCCAATGCCCCCATCCCCGCTCCCGTTCCCCTTCTGCGGGCTCTTTCGAGCCTCTCTGACATTCAACGATAAGCCACATGCGCGTACACTGAGAGAAAGAAAAATAGACAAAACTTTGAATTGTTAAGTAAAATTAAAATTAAAAATATTTATCAAAACTAAACTTTAATATCAACCTAATTCTTTTGAACATTCTTGGTATTAAGAACTCTGATTAGTTTGGAAATAAATCTTAGATTTAATTAGTTTTTATTTAAGAATTAGTTTTGCTATTAATCCTAGATTTAAGGTTGATTCACATATGTTGGTCTCTCTTAAATGTTTATTTTTTACCTAATCGAACTGTGTTTATAATATTCTTTTCATAATATTCACCAATGTTATCAGAGTCAGATTTATTTATGTGTTTCATTTAAATCTTTTTGTGTTGTTTGCTATCTGCATTTATGTATCTTTTCTGCACTTTGGCTCTTAATTTTATAAATCATTATAGAACATGAACAAACGTCCGATTAGCACTAAACATTTAATTCATTATTTTACTTCGTTTTATTTAGTTTATTGTTTTTATTTACAAGTGGTTTGAAGGTCCTATTAAGGTGTTTGTCCTGCTCAGTTATACTAATATTGCGATCCCTTTGATATTTACTCGAAGTTGTGGATCCAATTTATCTAAATATAAGCCATCTTGCAATAAGGATTATTGAATTATTTGATTGTCAAATTCACTAATTTTAATATCATCACAAACATTATTATATAAATAATAAATCAATTCTTTTAATAAATGTTCGCAGTGTACACATTGATTCGCGTTCTGCGTCCACGCATTGTCCGTCGTCCCCGTCTATTCAGTTGAGCCATGTTTTCCAATTTTCGGCACACTGCATTGCATTCGAAATTTGGATTCAGAATTGGCATCGCACGAGAGCAACAAAGAAAAATACCCGCCTGGCTTTTCTCGGCAAAAATTTAGTCATTGTTCGCGAAATTGCTTATAAACGGTACCCCCATCGTCTGTCAATGTCCACCCCGTCCCCCTTGGAGCCGCACTCAATCTGACCTGTTAGCCACTACACACATTCCTCACCATTTTCTCCCACAGATTCAGGACAGCCCCATTTGGGGTTTGGCATTTTCAGAAAAGCGCAGAGAGCCGCTTTTTGATCGTTGTGACACAAGCGTAAAAATATTATTGCACTTACGCGGCCTGAATGTGGGCCCCAAACAACAAGGGAGCTTACCCCCTTATCCCCTATGTCCAACTAACTAATCCCCACACCATTTGGGTAGCGGCCTTTGTACTCAATCGCGAGTTTAGGCGTTTGAAAAACTAGCAAGAATCGCCGTTTAATGTGCAAACATGGGAACTCTTCTGTTTTCCCATTCTCAATCTATTCCTCAATGGTTGTAGAATAAATAAAACACCATAAAAATAAATTAGCGAACACGATACTGATTATATCAAGTTTTCACGTATTATTAAAGTATTGCCCCATCAATAGTTTCATCATACCTAAGGGTATTCTTTGATTTATATTATGTAAATAATTTAATAAAAACTGAGAAAAAAAAAAGTGATTCACGAAACTTCTATAATGTTCATACAATTGGTCAGATCAATACTCTGTATTCTCACTACAGATGTTAAATGTTTTAACCAATACTGTAATGTCAATAAATTTAAAACGGAATGAATCATATTGCATTTCGTTAATTAGACCCTTTACTTTAAAAAAGTAAAAAGGGTCTATTAATTTAGTGCAAATGACAGCTGTGTGTAACAGGCAGAAGGAAGCGTGGTACACCCCACAAAGTATATATATTCTGACTCAGGACGACGAGCTGAGTTAATATAGCCATGTCCGTCTGTCCGTCTGTCCGTCTGTCCGTCTGTGTGTCTGTCCGTCTGTCTGTATGAACACCTAGATCTCAGCAACTAAAAGAGATAGAGACACCACCTTTCCGGATTTAGGTAGTCAGCTAATGCAAGCAGATCAAGTTTGTTTCAAACTTTTGATATCTCGCCTCCTTCATCCGCGAATAATCAAAAATCTACACCTACCTCAAAAATCTCGAAAACTATAAACGCCACAGCAGCCACAATAATAGCGCTACAGACTTGTAATTTGGCATGTACGTAGCCTAAGGTATTCTTCACCAATGCTATATGATTATTTGTGATTTGAATTAGAAATAGCGAAGATATGCAAGAGACAATCTTTTTCAAATTGCGTATATGTGCCACTGCGGCCACAATAATATAGCTACAAAACTTGCCATTTGGCATGTACGTAGCCTACAGAATTATCTGTCGATTTTGTTAATTACATTACAAACGGACAAGAAACAGCGAAGTTATGTAACAGACAATTTTCTTATAAATGTATGTAATTGCCACTACCGTCACAGTTTAAAAGCTACAGACTTGGGATTTGGTATGTACGCAGCCTATGGTATAATCCAATTATGCTGTGAATTACATTACAAACGGAAAAGAAACAGCGAAGATAGGGCATACAGTTCAGCCACCTAGATCTTGCAGACTATAAGAGCTATATCTACAATTTTTTGGTATTTAGGTTCTCTAATGGAGCAATCAGATCAAGTTTGTGCAGGTTTTTTGATTACTCCTCTCATTCCTCCGCAAACTAAAAAAACAATTTAGCAACAGTTTGCAGTTTAAAAGCATCAGTTTTAAAGCTAAGGACTTAGTATATTGCATGTACGTTGTTTATGACAATCTCCATCGATTCTGTGAATTTCATTACGATCGGATAAGAAACAGCGAAGAAAACACAAAGTAAAGGGTCTCCTACAGTCGGTTGCGTCCGACTGTAGCTCCGTCCTTACTGGTTTTAAGAATAATCTTAATTTCATATAATTGGAAACCAATATGGAAATTTTAAAAAATAAATTAAATCCTAATCAAAATATGGATTATTAAAAAAAAAAAATTTAAACACCTAGTGGATCAGTCGGAAGGTTACAAATTGCCTGTTACATATCTTCGCTGTTTTTTTTTTATCAGATCGTATTGCATTGCACAGCATCGATCGAAAATTGGGGGGTACAAAAAAAGAAAACAAACTTGATTTAGTTACTGCATAGGAGAACCTAACTAACAAAAATTATGTTCCTAGCTCTTATAGTTTTCCAGTTTCAGTCCCATTTTGTTATGAACACAAATTTAAATAAGATATAGAAAAGATGAAAAGATGACTTTCCAATGAAAAAACGCTGAACAATACACATACATTCTTTACATAATTCCTAGAGTAGCATTCTCGAGTATAGAATTTTTCCATTTTATTGACAGTACTCCCTGGGGGAAGGGTCAGTACAAGCACCTTCTGAATATTGCCAGGCTGCAAGTGATCGTAAATCAGAATGTATTAGTGTTATATTTTGTATGCTACTGAGCTATATTATAATTCTTTACTACTTTACTAAATTATAGATTAATTTTGCCTGTTAATGTCACTTACCTCGTCGTTGTCGACATCTGTTGATTCTATACCGACACACGTTTCCAAAGGTGCAATTGATTATCATTCCATTACGTATTGTTGTGCCACAGACTGGTTGCCATTCAGCATTGCAGATGTTGTTGCATCTCTGTGCGTTGACTGATCGCTCTACAAACAGGATCGCAGTGACAAATAGGAGAATAGTTAACGTGTTCATTCTGAGTGAATATTCATCCATGAATTCAGCGCTTATATGGACGCACAAACAAAGGAATGTATTTGTGAACAAAAGAGTATGAATTTAATACTAGCAACCATAAATACAACACAATTAATCCAATTACTATACAATCCATTTCCAGAGACAATTACACACGTCAGCGCGTGGGAGTTATTGGGCCCTGTAGTACTTAAACAAAACGCAATCTTGATAATAGCAATTATATTGTACAGAAGACTCCTTTTCGAGACCAGGCAACGCCACTACCCATTTTGGCTTTGTTTAATACCTTTTATAAAATACTTTAAAAATTTAGCTAATATAGTACATGCGAGAAGACCACAAAAATTGCAATCCGATGTCTTAAATTACAAAGTGTAATATTTTTATGGCCAAGCCAAATGATCTCTCGCGAAATTAAATTCAGCAGAAATCAAAAGCGGTAAAGGATAACGGTAAAAACAATATTTGTGAATGATATAGAATACTGGATTAATCGTTTAAGATGAATATTATTAACATCAGGTGCATAACAAGCGAGCTATGATTGGAAAATATTACCATTTCCAAGAGTCCTGATTCTATTGCCATGGCCATTGGGTCTGACAGATCTGCCACGCCTCGTTTTGGCTGTTACACTCTTTTAAGCAAAGTTATTATACTATTCTTTTCCCATTAATGGGTTCATGGAATTGATAAAAATTTTGTTCGGAGCCCCATTCACCGTGCTCATCAATTTATTGTATAGTTACTATTATATATCCCTCGGGTACAAGGGTGTTACAGGGTGTATCTTTTGTACTCATTATATTAAAATATAAATAAATTGTTTTGAAAAACGCAATATTTTTATGTAGTTCGATAAGCTTAGACTGCATTTCAGGCCAATAATCAATCAGTTTAATATATATTTTTGTTTTTATTAGTTGGAGAAGACTTATTTTCCGGAATTTACAATAAACTAATCCAAATCTATATTTAAATGTGTACTTCTTATTGGTAGATTCGTTCTGATTTGTTGTCTATCAAGATAAGTACGTAGGAAAGGCGAATCCGGACTCTTTCGGAATACTAAGCTAATTTATGTTTAACCCATTAAATTTATCATGCTTCAATTTTATCAAATGCTCTTTGCTTATCGACAATATACAATTAATGAATCCGAATTTATTTTTGCTGTAGTTTAAAATTTGATAGAATGGGATGGGTCGAATCCTACAAATCGCCAGATTATCGACAATCATTGGGATTATTCACACTTCCTTCAGTCACGTCGCATTCACCGAGAAGAGCTCCCCATCCTATAGAAGAAATTTATATTTTAAATTAATGAAATAAAATACTCTGTGTGAACTTACTCTCGCGCCTCCTGCAGGCGTGGTTTTCCATAACGCACTGATTTCTAAAGGTGCAATAGATATTTCTGCCTCGTCGAACTACATTACCGCAAACAGGGTTCCAATCGGTAGGGCAGCGTCTGTTACAGCGCTGAGCTTCAACGTAGCCACCTACGAAGAGCACCACCGCAATTAACAGGAGCACAGTAAATGATTTCATCTTCAAATTGAAAATTGGATTGACAATGTTGGCTACTCTGTCCCCTGAGGGGCGATATAGGCGAAAGACAATAAATGTTGTAACAAATAAAACAATGCATGGCAGAACAATACACATGTTAACAAAGTAGGTTTTATAATAAAACACAACCTGATATTGAAGCAATGTGGCCTCATTCTAAAAATATCATCTTGCAACTGCAAAACAAATCCTTCCAAAAAATATACCCAGGAATAGTATACATTTTTATACATCAACTTCCACAGCAATCCAATGCTTTTGTCTAGACTTGTATTTAGTCCATTAATTATACAGTTACCTCCACCTACTTTCTACGCCTTACCACCGAGAAGGAGACAATGGTATGCTATAAATGATATCCCCCTTAAAAATGAAGATAAAAACAATAAAGTAGTAAAAGCAAAAATAATTTCAATGTGAATAATAAATGGGATCCGCATATTAAGTCGATGACCGGCTGGCAAGTTCACGATTCAAGAGCGAGACTAACGGTTAAGATACTCTATAAATTGTATAGAATAGAATTTATCACACCTAAGTGTACTCTATTCATGCCTATGTCCAGCGATATGTCAGACTTAACCGACAGTAGTTTTTTCTATACCGCTTTTAGGATATTGTTGTCTTATTCCTTTCTGTGTTTATTAACCGATTTTATTGCGCATTTCGGCATAATTATGAATAATACGTTGTATTTGTACAATACTACTTTTTTATGTTATTTGATTATTTTATCTACGTACATTTTGAATTTTGATGGTCTAGCTCTTATAGTTTTCAAACGCGTACATATTATTATGTATATATTTAATGCAAAGCCTATGCGAAACTCAAACTGGCTAATAAAGTATAGCTCTCAACATTTAACAATAACTTAGCTATCAATATATGTATTAAGTATTTTAAACGAAAATAAATCTCACACTTACCTACCATACCTACCAATAATAGCTGTTCTGCCACGCCCCCTTCTGTCTGTTACATACATTTGCTCAAAGATATTAACCCTGTTATTGGTACAGGGTGTAATAATACAAAAATCCACTCTGTCGATAGCAAATATTCAAATGTTGACTTTCGATTTAATGCATGGACCGAAAATGTCCAGGAAACAGTACGACAAGGCTTACCGGTAAATATTAAAATTTAACGAAGTCGTAACAATGATGGTACATTCTGAATATCCACCTTTTATGTGGTTAAATGGGGAATGGCAATCCAACATTTAGAATTTATATAAACTCTATCTAAATATTGTACACTAGTGTGTACATCTACATAGGTATGCCTCATATTTGTTAGTTTCGTTCTAATTAGTTTTCCATCAATTTCCATACATTTTAGGAAAGACGGAAAGGCACACTTTCGGAAATACTAAACATAGACCAGATTAGTGTTAACCCATCTAAATGATTGTGCTGAAATTTTATCAAATGCTCTTTGTTTATTCAAAATACACAATTGATGAATCCGAACTCAGTCCAAGTATTTTTGGCTGTAGTGTTAAAATGTATAGGGAAAAATCCTTTTATAAACAGATTATCGACAATCCCTCGGATTATTTACACTTCCTTCAGTCACGTCGCATTCACCGAGAAGAGCTCCCCATCCTATAGAAGAAATTAATATTGAAAATAAATCTTTTAAAATACTCTGCTTGATTGTGCAGACTTACGTCCTGTTTCGCCCTTCCTGCAGGCGTGGTTTTCCATAACGCACTGATTTCTGAAGGTGCAATAGATATTTCTGCCTCGTCGAACTGTACTACCGCACACAGGGTCCCAACGGTTTGAGCAGCGTCTGTTACAGCGCTGAGCTTCAACGTAGCCACCTACGAAGAGCACCACCGCAATTAACAGGAGCACAGTAAATGATTTCATCTTAAAATTGAAAATTGGATTGGCAATGTTGCCTACTCTGTCCCCTGGGTTTATATAGGCGAAAGACAATAAATGTTATAACAATTTAAAAATAATAGCAGAACAATAAAAATTGCCCATAACAGGTGTTATAATAAAACAAAGTCTGATATTGAAGAGATGTCGCCGTATTCCAAAAATAGTACTATCTTACAACTACAAAACAGTACATTTTAAATAATACACCTGTATTGTTTTTTATACCTTGTACGCATGAAATGGTTAAAAACAGAGTTAATAACCTTGTGCAAATGTATGTAACTGGTACCAAGAGATATGACAGACCCCGCAAAGAATATATATTATTAATTGGAGTCGATGTAGCCCTGCCTACCTGTCTGTCTGTATGAACGCTGAGATTTCGGAAACTATAGGAGTTAGCAAATCAAACTAGTTTCAAATGTTTTTACTCCTAATCGAGGAAAACCTAATAACCAGCATAACGTTGAACACATATACGAATAGATCGATCTTTTAAATGGTACAAAAACACCAACACTTATTGTACAATATGTGTGATGTCAGTTTTCACTTGTTTAAATTTTGGAAACTATAAGAGGTAGAGCATCCATTTGCGGAATGTAAGATCTAAAATATATTTTCTCACTACTACTAAATATCTATGATTCCTAACAGGCGCTGTAAAATCGGTTTATAATCACAGAAGATACTAAAGAAACAATATTATAGGCTTTGTCTCGTTCGTTTTTATACCCTGTACTTATAAAAAAAAGGGAAAAACAGTGTTAATAACTTTATCAGAATGTATGTAACAAACAGAAGGAGGCGTGGCAGACCGCACAAACTATATATATTCTTGATCAGGGTGACGAGTTAAGTCGATTTAGCCTTTTCTGTCTGTATGTCTGTCTGTCTGTCTGTCTGTCTGTCTGTCTGTCTGTCTGTCTGTCTGTCTGTCTGTCTGTCTGTCTGTCTGTCTGTCTATCCGTCTAGATGAACTCCGAGATTTTCTAAACTATAAAAGCTAGAGAAGTTGATTAGGTCATGTTTGAAAGGTGTATACCATGCGCAGATCAAGTGCGATTTTAAGTTTTATCGATGTAAAGTTTCAACTACTTACGAATTTGATGCCTCTATCTCTTGTAATTACTGAGATCGAGACGATTTTGCATGAACACTTTGAGAGCTAGAACAGGCAAATTCGGAATTCTTCTATATTGAAAAAATAAATCGATAAATACACATAGAGGTTATGTTTCAACTAGTAGTATATGTTTCATATTGCCTGGTGCGACTGCCGCAATCTCCTCTATTTACTGATCACGTTAAATTAAATTGACAATCTTCATATTTGATTATTTTATTTAATTTTCATATTACAATATTTGGAAAGATTAGGTGCATTCCCTTCGATTTGAATTGCGGGGACACTGACCAAAACGAGATCTCCATCCTGCGAAGGAAGTTAGTTTTATCGGTTAATATTGCAATATATGTACATACATATGTCTGCTCAATAATATTCAACTTACTTCCTGCTTCACCCCTTCTGCACAAGTAATTGTCAAACTCGCACCGATTACCGAAGGTGCAACTGATTCTCCTGCCACGTCGGACCGTACTGCCACAAATGGGTTCCCAATTGGCGAAGCACACGGAATTACAGCCTTGAGCGTCCACAGAGTGGCCGACAAACAGAACCACCGTGATAAGCAGGAGCACAGTTACTACTTTCATCCTCAAATCGTAACTAAATCACGTGTCTACTCGATTGCTGTTTTTTTATAGTGAAAACAAGAACAATGCATGCGGAAACGATAAGAAACAGTTATTCTATAGACAATGAATGTAAACTGAATTAACCATATTTTTATTGTATAAATATTGTTATACAGTATAATTTGCTTAGCTGCCTCGAGTACTCTGCACGCAACTTCGAGGCAGCTATCTTAAAAATGCAGCTATCTTAATTTTAATTTTTGAACAAAAAAAAGTTTGCCTATATTTAGCACTTAATTTCTTTTTGTCGACTTTATCTTTAACAGCTGCTATAATTTGCAGCTTTTCTTTGATTGTTAAACCAGTTACGCGCTTTGATTTTAACATCTTGTTAAATTTGAACAATTGTGTGTATAGAGCGAAAGTCACTATCAAAACAATAAGGAACAAACGGACATGCGCAGAAATTCAAATTGCACGAGTTGCCATACTGCATACAAATTATTTAAGAACATTTGCTTCGTTCTCAATAGATGGCGCAGCTAACTTACATGATTTTCATAGAAAACCATAAAAAATTCAGACGATATGAGGCGCTTAAGTGCAAAAGGCTACTAAGTTGGGTGCACCAAACGTAATCATTTGCATACTAAAAGTGACCTTGATGCAGAAAAATGAAAATATCAGGCAGCTATCTTGACGATGCAGCTAAGTATCGAGGCAGCTAAGCAAATTATACTGTATATGCAACTAAATAATACAACAGAATCAAGTGAAGGCTAGGTAGGTAAACAGACCTTAACTGCACACGTTTCGGAAATATGTAGATGCAGTGGAAAAACGAAATAGAAATTGACACGATATATACAGAACTAGTCTTGCCAGTGGTCACAAAAAGGACAGATCGGGAGAATAATAATGAAAAGGATATACAAAGGTTTAAGGGATAGAAACAGGACAATGTTGAAGATAATACATATGAAATTGGTATTGTTACTTATACTATATCTGAATTAATTTTAAGGTTTAACTAAATATTTTCGTCATTGATGATTAAGCGCAAGCTTGATCGGTTCCCACTAGTTTCAAATAATTCATATAGTTCAGTTTTATCGTTATCTATTATATCGAGCCCTTCCCGCGTAAAAATCGTAAGCGTCAAAAGCACATTTTACAGAGCGCGTTCGAAATGTGGCACTTACGATATATTTGACAGGCATCAGCCAGTAAATACGTTGAATTAAATTAAGCAATTTTTTGTGTACATGAGTTGGTTAATTATGTACAAAATTGGATCAAAAACCGAAAATCGAAAAAATGTTGGTTACGGGAAGGGCTCGTAAGAGAGGTATTGAAAACATCGATGGCCCACGACTACAATTTTCATACAGTATTATGTATTATTATGAAGGATTATTATAATTATTAGAAAGAATATCTAACAAAATATAGTAGGCAAGATTGCCAGGCAATAGGTGTTTAACATATTGCACGGCTAAACCAAAAAGAAGGACAAATCTTTCCGAAATAGGTTATTACATTTTAGGGTTATTTAATTAATACAGATTTTAACAAATATATATATATTAAATACAGCTATCACACTGGAATGTTTACAGCTCTAGCCCTCGGCTGCAATAAGCGCTGCGGTTGCCGCACTCGGCTCCTCAGTTGCCGCAGCTGTGGGGGGTATGAGGACTTTGGATGGCAGCAGATGCTTCAGGGGCTCCAGTATTTGTTGCTGCTGCAAGTAGGTCAGCTGCAGCTGCTCCAGTTGCAGCAAGCTTATGCCGAGGTGCACGGTTATGGACTGTGGCGGGAAGACGCCGTGAATGCAGCGTTGCACGTACGGCACCAAATCGTAGGCGAAGCAGGAGCAGAGCTTGACAAACGTCTCCCGCTCGTTGCCCGTGAAGGCCTGCTGCTCCTGGCGGTAGAAGGAGAGCACCCGTTGTGCCACCAGCTGCAGCGACTGTTGCAGGCAGCTGGTTATGTCCGTGGCCACAGCAAGCGGCGCACACAGCCGCAGCTCATTCAGGCTGTTCAGATAGCCGTTGCACAGCGCAGCCAGCGGATAGAAGTCCAGCAGTGTCTCTGGAGGAGCAAACGATTCGGTCGCCTTCGGGTCGCTGGTCAAGGCCGCAGCGTCAAGCTGCTTGCGTCCGTGCAGCGTCACCTTGTTGATCAGCGTGAACCTGTCCAGCTCCAGCGCAAACTGAGCGTTTATCCGCCCAATACTCGACTCGAACTTGTTGCGCACCACGCGCACGAAAATAGGAGCCATCAAGGCGCGGAAGTCGGCGCCAACGCGACTGAAGGACAAGCCGAAATACATGCACTGGCCCAACACGGTTTCAATCGAGCTGACGCCTCGCTCCAGATCCGCCTCCAGGGTCACTAGGAAGTCGTTAATCTAAAAGAGATATAGTACATTAATCCCGATTGAATCTAGGAACTTGGCTCCGACTTTCACCTTGTTGTGCAACCAGGCCTGGAACAGACGCTCTCCATTGCAGCCGACGCCCTGCAGAGGCTTCGATGCCGGGGCTTTGGCGGCTGCCTCCTCGTCCGGAAATATTGCACGGTATTGAGTTATGATATTGAATAAATTAATGCGGGTTATCTCAATGGTCTTCGTGAGATGCTGTTGAGCTGTGGAGCAAAGTTGCAGCATTAGTTACAGCATGGAAGAGCAGAAGGCGGAAGGGCGCCTACCATCGCCAGTGGGAATGGCCTCCAGGCAGGAAGTGAGCCAGGAATTCCTCGCCTGCAGGAATTTCAGTTTCAACTCGTTGTCCCCAAAGGCCTGCATGCGACGCAGGTAGCCCACAATCTGCAGGCACTTGGGCAGCTGCAGATCCATGCGCAGCTGTGCCACCAGCTGCACCAACATCGTGTGCCACAGCGCCTCCACGGATCGCACAATGCCCTAGAGGAGAAGCAGAATGTGAATACCTCGTCCAAATGACTATTTTCAATCTCATTTTATTTAAAATGTGGCCTATCATCCAAGCAAAGAGCCACATCCAAAACGGTACTAGCAAACTAGTTCCCTTCTCTTTTAAATTCTTTCAAACAAATTGTTTGTTAGACATCTTCGCGGTTTCTTATCCGATCGTAATGTAATTTACTGTAGTTCTAGACAGACGGACATGGCTATATCGTCTTGGCTTGTCGTGCTGATCAAGAATATATGGGCATTTCCACAGTCGCGCACAAGACATTCGTACGCGTTCAAAGTAAAAAAACGGTTAAAAGGAAGCGATATTTTTTTCTTCTGAAAGGCTTAACATATAGCATTTAATTAGCTCTTTCATTGGTGGAAAGATTGATTTTGGGTAACTTTTCATTTTTAAGAAAATTGAAAAATTCAAGACATTTGCCACCGGAAGAAAATGGTAGTGGCATTTGAGGTCAACCAATTCAATCGCCAATATTAGCGAATCCAGTGGCAATATTTTAATGCAACAAATTTTAAACTCTTGTGCATGGATGCCTCTTCAAAATGGTTATGATTTTTTTCAAAGATGACTTGCATTTTTTTTTTTAATTCAATTTAAAAAAATTGTAACGTGACATTTGGCACGTGACCATTTTTATGTATGTTTTTGTTATTGTTGTTGTTGGAAAGTATTTAAGGAACAAATGGTTAAAATGTTTTTAAATTGACAAAAATAATTGGAATTATTTATTTTTACATAACAGGAGTGATTTTAAAAACAAATGACTGAGCATGATGCTTCTGTTTGAGAAGCTGTTTTCAAAAAAAAAATTCCCTGAAAAACGTCAAAATGACAAAAAATGCGTTTTCGCGACTTTGCATTCGAATTTTTTGAAAACTATAATAGATTATAATAGATATTTTCAAATCTGTTAAATTTTAATATTTCTTAATGTTAAAAATGTTAAAAATATCATTTTTAAGAAATTTTAATTTTTTGGCCCCGGTGGACCTTTCTGTGGAAATGCCCATATATACATTGTGGGGTCTGCCACGCCTTTTTCTGGGTGTTACACACCATTCGTATTTGTACTTTTTAAAGTACGGGGTCTATAAAATTGAAATTTCAGATCTTATAGCTTGCAAGATTTAGGCTTTCATGCGGATGGAAAGACAGACGGTCATGACTTTATGTCTAACCCTACTTCGAGGGCTTTGCCACGCCTCCTTTTGGGTGTCACTCACTTTATCCATTTCCACCAACCTAATAGACCCTTTTATAGTGCTTTTAAGTACAGAAACTGAATACTTAGGTCTGAATTTGGATGATATGGATATGAAAGCCTTTGCCGTCTTTTGCGTCAACTCACGTTCACGACGGGAATGTGCCCCTGATGCTGCCCCAGGCGCTGCACGTAGCTGGCCAGCTCCAGGGCCTCCTCGTAGCGTCCCTCGCGTATGCAGCGCTCCATAAGCTGCGGCAGCTCCAGAATCTCCAGCAGCTGCGCATTCCTGTGCAGCGTGGTGCTGTTCTGTCGCCGCTCCTCGTTCAGCTCGGCGGAGTCCTTCAGGAACTGCTCGCACTTGCCGCTCAGGGCGGGCAGCTTGGCTATCAAGGTGTCCACCTGCTCCTCCGTCTTCTGGAACTCGTTGAAGATGGAGCGCGAATTCTCCGCAGTGGTGATGAACGTCTTGTAGTTGGATATGGCCAGCTCCTGCGTCTGCTCCAGTATCCGCCGCGTCTCCTCCCCCAAGCGCGTCTGCTCCTTCTTTAGCTGCTCAACCTTAAAAGTTCCCAACTTGGCCAAATAGTTGTCCAGCTCCGGATTGCCACGCAGATTGTCTACAAGAGGGGAGAGCCATTCAATAGGGGCGCCTCTCGGGGATTGGGTGGGAGTGACTTACCTGGCACGCCCTCTGGGAATATTAACTTCAGCACACGCTCGTTTTCCATATCCATTTTGTCTGTAAAATCCATTTCCAACTTAGATTTTGTGTTGTGTTATTTACTCAGCTTGTGCGAGTTATCGATAGTTCGATATGTGCTAACGTGGGCCAGGTACGCCGCTATACCGATAATGTTTTGTAAATAATCAAAATAGGCCTAATCGTAGGAATTTAAAAATAAATCACTGCTTGTTATCTTGTAAAGAATTTTTTATTTATTGAAAGTAATTGGCTCAAAAATACGCACGTTATATGTCAACTATCGATATCAAACAGCTGTGTGCACAACGCAACAACACAAAAGCTGCTTGTCATAGCAAGCAGTGCACTGCAGCAGTTGCCTACATTTCCCATCGATAGCAAGCAGTTGACAGCACAATGCATCAATACAAAAACTGCTTGTCCTGGCAAGCAGTGCTATGCAGTTGCACGTTACATTTCAAACGCAGTGGTGGTACTATTTAAAAATGAAAATTAAGTATTTTGAACATTTAAAAGGTTTTTTGCCAGTTTTTGCGATGCTCACTTGCTAAATCAACATCTGTTGCCCATGTCGCACTGGTGAAAGTAGAACAATTTATTTGTCTGCTTAAATTTAAAACATATTATCTGTCTGTCTGGCAATCGTTCTGCACATCTGCCTGTGAGCCACGCACCTTGGTCTGATGACGCTAATGAACCAGTATTATTGTTGTTGCTGCTGTTGCAGTTGCATGGGAAATGGGAAGCTTAGCAATGGGTGGCGTACTTTCATCTGGCCAAGAGCCAGACATTTCGGCGTCTGCCAGTCGAGACATGGCTGTAATCGCAGGCTAAAGCCTCTCTCTGCATCTGCTGAGAGCGGCTGGAAACAAGTTTTCAGATACGCTAATACAGATATGCACATATATAGACATATACATACATACATGTATGCGTACATAATTCCACTAATGGGATTGTTCTTATCGCATCGCAGTTTATGAATTGCTAAAGCAAATAATTGCCCAGAACCAACAACGACCCGAAGATATGTTTGAGAAAACTGCGCATTATCCCAAGCATTCACTTGATTCAAACCCCTTTCTCTCTTAATTCACTTAATTGACCAATTCTTTTCCACCTCTTAAACACTGTAATTGCGTTGCCCGATAGAACCTCAAACTTCAAACTTCTCACACAAAACACCTGTTTCCATCTCCAACTTCTCTTGACTTGCCAGCATTATTAGGTATTATTACTTTTTCTGCACTTTCACTTACTTTACTTACGATTATTCCATGTTGTGTGGGTTCAGGCCAATACACCTGTGTGGAGAACGAAGAAATGAAACAAAATTTGAATAAAAGAGTTTTAAGAGCGACCATAAGACCAATTATATATATTGTAGTATAATTTGACTATAATTAATATCAATTATAAATATAGAATATTCTAGTATAATAATTAATTAATGCACATACAACACTACGATAAATAGAATACCCATCCAAACTAGTAAGGACGATGTATACCAGTCGGTCGGACGTTACCGACATTATGCACAACAACACAATTCACTTAGCGCTCTCTTAAGGCTAACTAATCAAACCCACATCTGGAAGTCGTGCAAATTGTCTGTTGTTAGTAATATAATACAACAAATAACAGTCAGAGTTTTATTTATTTATATTTTATTTATTAACTAACGAATTACAATGGCCATTATATTGAGATGATAAACAAAACAAATAAATATTAATAACTATATCCATAGTTTGTATGTTGCAAGTTGCATATACGATTAGATTTACTATTGTATGATTTGTAAATAAGTTTAGAGGACTATAACATTTTAATATTTAATTCAATTTGTATTTAACGTAAGAGAATTTTGTAAGAATTTTTCCCATTTTCAATGGGTACAGGGTATAATGAAATATAATTGATTGTGAAAATACATTCAAGATTACATTGAATATAAGGTTTTAATATGGGGTATTCTACATAATTATTAAAGACCAACAAAGCTGAGGTGATTGTCTTTTATATCTTTTTTATATCTTTTATATCTATGTAGGTATTGAAGTTCCAAGCATTTTAAAATAGTACAGACTTGTATTTAAACGGTAAACGTTTTTCTAAATTATTGGATGAATATATTTCAACAAGATAATGATGATAGATATAGAAACTCAAACAATTTGTATTTATTTTGAAATCATCTAGATGCAAGCAAATAGAGATTCAAACAAACATTCGCATAAAGGTATTAACCCTGTTTTGCCTATTTTCCAATGGGTGCAGGGTATAAAAACAACACGAAAGCAACAACCGGTTGTAATTCCAGAAAATGAGACAAACTCCGTCACAAAACCCAATAAATTAATAAACGAAACAAGAAACAACAAAATATTTGTTGGTTTCATGAAAAAAGCTCACAAGCATTAAATTGAAAATGGGAAAATGGGAAATTAGCAAAAAGTGGAAGCCGCAGGAGGGAAGTGAATGGCCAAGACCACCCACCCAACCTGGGGACTGTGGATCTGCGACACGAATTTGGCGTGGCTTTAACTCTTACAACTTCTTTCGGACATCGTGCCGGTTCTCCTTCTCCTCCTCCACCCCTCACCCTCTCTCTTTCTATTTATCTCTTTCACTCCCACTCCTTCTCTCTCTCTAAGTCTTTTCTTCGCTCTTTTTTCTCCTCTGCTGAGGAAGTCATTGACATGCGACAAGAGTTTTAATCAATGGAAATCGCTGCTTTTCCAGGGTTTATGAAATATTAAAAATAATTGTAAAATTGCATTCTTTGCAACAACGCAATATGTTTGTAAAAATGTAATATTGTTTGTTTAATAACTTCTGTTGACCAATTGTAATGCGCTTATCAGGATAAATAAATATATTGATAAAGAGTAGCTATTCTGAATAAAAATTTTTTGTGAATAATTTTACGCCCCCGATCCTACAAGTAATAATTCAAAACAGTGCATGCTCAGTCTTCATTATAAATCGATGGAAAGTTTTACAGTTATCGAGGCAATCGAATCATGCTGTTACAGAACCCTTTTAGCAGAGCACAATACTGAGCTTAACAGCAGCGCGCTGTAAACCCTAGTTGTCGCTGTTTACATTCAAGTTGCAGCGCAACAACAACAAATACCAAAACAGCCGCAGCAGCAGCGCCAACAGCAACAGCAGCAACAACAACAACAACGCCACTACTGACCTACTAAAGAGGCGTCAGCGTCTTCGCTGATTCGCAAAGCTCCCACTTCCCATCAGCAGCACCAATCAACAGCAACAACAGAAACAACAGCAACAACAGCAACAACAGCAACAACAGCAACAACAGCAACAGAAGCAAAGTCGTGCCTTCGTTTTCGTCTCGGGAAATCATCGTCATGTTCGGGCAGTGTGCTCGTCTCGTCTCGTCTCGTCGCACAGTGGTTCAATCGGCGAATTTGAGGAACCAAAAATCATAACTCTCCAACCGATGAAGATATTAACATTAAACAATTGATAAGTTGCGTTCAAGAAAAATAGTACAACGTTTAATATTATTATAATAGTATTATTTATCTATACTCTGTGTGCCTCACTTATATTTGTGTACGAATATCAAATATCTCCAATTAGATTCAATTTCTCTATATAAATTATGTATCAATTTTTAATTCAATTGCAAACTGCAGATAAGGGGACCACTTTTCGTGTAAAAGTTGGGTGTGCACTTATCAGTGCTGCCAGATTTTTTGGGCCAGAAGTGGCTAAAATTGTCGAAAAAAGTGGCTAAAAATGGCTAAATGTGTTTTTCAAGTATTATTAGTTGAAATATGACAAAATGTAATTAATAAGCAAAAAAAAAAAAAAAAAAGGTCTTTCTTCACACAATTTGAAGGCACTTACACGAGTGAAGTAGTAAAATCTAGTCCCAATTTGGTTAAACGCAGCATTATCAAACCGAAATTTGTGTTCAAAAGTGCAAATAAATGAAATGGCTAAAAGTGGCTAAATGAAACCAAAAAGTGGCTAGATTTGTAGTGATAGCATTTTCAAAAAAAAAGTGGCTAACCCGGTCAAAAAGTGGCTAGATCTAGCCACAAAGTGGCTAAATTGGCAGCCCTGGCACTTATCGACATTATACTGTATTTAAAATCTTTTTTGCAAAAAGATAATTATTAATTTAACTTAAATTAATAATAATTATAATGTATTTAAAAACTTATTTGCAAAAAATGAACGTATTATTATTATTAATTTAATTTTGAAACAAATCCAATCAGTAATATTGCGAAATCATTTTTGGCAAGTCAAAGTTAGGAGTTGAGCCACTGTGCGTCGTGTCGCATCTTTGCCAGTGTTGTTGTTGCTGTAGTTCTCTCCCCTCTCTTCGTCTGCGTTGCGTGTGGCGCTTTTTTTCGTATTTGGCGTTTCTTCTTCTTTGCTGTTGCTGTTGCTGTTGTTGTTGGTGTTGTTGTTCTGCACTGCTGCTGCGACTGCGCTGCTGCTACCGCTGTTGCCACTGTGCTTCGTCGTTTTTTCAATGTTTGCGTTTTTGCTTCGGCCGCTCGATGCTGCCGCTTCGAATAATAAATAAGAAAAAGTTTTCCTGCAAACGCAAAAAATCCAAACAGAGCCGTAAAAATAACAAGTAAAACTGATAGTTGGCGAGACTATTCGCACCAAAGATACCCTGCATATTTCACGCAAAAACAAACTAAAAGCTTTCAAATATATTGCAACTTTTGAGATCAGCTCTATTTCATATACTAGATATTTAATGTTTTATTTTATATATTTTAAAAATGTGGCATACACGCTATCGATGCACATGTGTGCAGGGTATTAAAAAGCGTTTTCGCTTGCGCCATTCGGCCGTCTCTGCCGTGGCTAAGGGTCAGTGGTGCAAGCTTAGCTATTTTCGCGTCAAATTTAAAGTAAAAGTCTATAATAATAACGATAATGAATAATTAAATGATTTAAAGAAAATAAACGTAATAAAGGATATTATGTAGTATGTCGCCATTAACTATTTTATTATTCAGCAATTTAATTAAATTCAATTTAATGCATAATGTTTATAAAAATAAATAAATATAGTATGTATACAAATTTAAAAAAAATAGTAATTGTCATTTGAAAATTTTAAAAGCTATTTTATTTAAAAACGTTCCAGATATAGACATAAACAAGCTAAAACGGCAACACTGTTGGCAACTGCGTCTAGGGTGCGCTGAAGTGCGGCGTTGGAACGCAGTCGACGCTGGCGTCGCTCTGCTCTGCTCTGCGCTGCGCTGCGCTGCTGCCGTGCCGATCGACTGCGGCCGCAGCTCTCGCCGCAGTTGCAAACGTGAGTGCGAAGCGTGTAAACGTGATTTGGATTTTCGGCTTGGCCTCTGGTTGTGTTGGCCTTTTAATTCACCCGCTAACAACGAGGGACTGTTGGCTAGAAAACAGCTGCCATCTATTCAAATGAAAAACTATGAATATATTCGCAAGAGTCAACCGAAGTCAAAGTTCGCATGCAAACATAAATCCCCAATTGATGAAGTGCGATCGGGAGTACTAAGCGCGCCTAAATAACTAATTGCTCAAGCAGCGGGCGTTAGGGGCCCCAGAGCCTACGCCTAAAAACCTTGCTGTCCTCTTACGAAATTTCTATTTGCCAATTTTGGCATTGAGTTGGCTTGTGATTTGTGTTTTGTGCTTTGTGCTTTGTGTTTTGAGTGTGGCTAACGGAGTGAAAGTAAACAATGGAGCTTACGAAAATGAATAGATGGATTTCCGGATTGCAAATGTCAAATCCACTAACGGTAAATTCCATTGGCCATAACAAAATAATTCCAAACAATACCAAAATACCAACCAAGTGTTATGGTACACCAAATTTCCTTCTTAAAATACGTTTTTAATGTTGGTGTATATTGTTTGTAGAATTGAAATCAACAAATATTACATTTTTAAGCACAAATTATTATTATTTATTAATATCGTTATATCAATAACAATAAAAATGGGCACCAAAAAATATGCAATAATTATCCGAGAGCATATCATGTTTCGATTTATTTCAATTGGTTCAAAACAATTTTATAAAATCTATATTAATAAATCGATTACCGTTATTAATGGTTTAAATAAAAGATATTAGTTATCTACATTTTCAATCGTTTCTTTATCATACTTTAAAAATTCTTTATTATTAAATTTTTAAGACAGCAAATCGTTTATAAGATATTTTTTAAAAAGACATTCAAAAAAGAACGCAAAATTTCTATTTGGTAAAAATTTAAATACATATCTATAAAGAAGATATTGTCTTAAATTTTTAAGTTGCATTATTGTAATTTAAAACAAATTTTCGCCAATAGTAGGTTTGTTTAATATTAATGAATAATAAATTAAAATGTGTCTTACCTTTGCTTTTTATACTTTTCTAAATTTGTAAAACAACCATAGAAACTTTTATATATATTTTATATTGTTTTGCACTCCATTTTTTGGGTGATTGACTTGTATTCCGCACTTTTAATAAAAACAAATATCGTAGCAAGCAATCCACACACAAAAGTGAAAAAATTACGACAAAATGAAAATGAAAATGAAAACGTTTGGATTTGAAGTTCGCTTTCAGCTGCTGCTTCTGCTTACAGCATGTGTTGAAATCGATAAGCGATTAGCGTTTTATGCATATTAAAAGCTTACTAAATGCCTCACACACACACACACAGACACTCACACACAGATACTCACACAGACACATACATACTCAATCAAAGCAAAAACAACAATGAGCAGCTCAGCTGCTGCTTTTGTTGAAAACGATGGAGAAAAAAGTTTCACTTTCTTTGGGCGCTGTCGGCACGAAATGTGTTTTTTTTTTTGTATTTTATTTTATTATTTTTCAGTTTGCAAGTTTTGGGCCGGCAAGCGAGCTTAAATGGTATGGTAGTGTAAGAAAAAATCAGTTACCAAATCGAGAGAAAAGTTGGCATTATTTTGGAGAGCGTTTCCGGCGAATTGGATAAGTGAAACCTGACCATGCTTTGAGTTTTTGCATAGAGTCAAAGAGCTGGGAAGTTGGATGTTGCATTTCTCTCTGGCTGTGACTTTGTCTGATTTGTTTTTGTTTTTCGAGTACTTTGCATTGCATGCTGCAGGTTTGGTTGCAAGTTTGTCGCCTAAGTCATCAGTGGGGCAATTAGCAGAGCACAGAAACGGGCAGGCCGCAGCCAAATTCGGTTAAATGTAACATTCAACTTCATTTGCAGTCGATAAATAATTCAAGCGAGCAGATGTTGCAACGCCTTTGGGGCAGCAGCATTGTACGTGCAGCATTTAGGAAATCAAATGAAGACATAGATATAGACATCTTCTAGCCACGATTGCTCAGCTGAAGCTGCTGCTGCTGCTGCTGCTGCTGCTGTTGCTGCCACGTAGAAAGTTGACACATTAAGTGTGTTGCAAGTTGCAACAACAACGGCTGCGTCGTCACTGAAGTGAGAAATGTCTTCCTCAATGCCAGTTGACTTAATGCCCATTTGGTCGAATCGATTGAACATATTGATTTGTTGCTGTCGCTATTACTGCTGCTGCTGCTGCTGCTGCTGCTGCTGCTGCTGCTCCAATTTTCCTATTATAACTTTTTTCTAGCTAACACTCGATTCGGAGTGCGTCGGAGAGGCGATATACGTACGTACAAAACGCCGCCAGCGCTGGATGAGTTTTAACTTAATTGTCCCCCATCCGAATATCAATATTTCCATCTATATGTCTATAGATTTATGCAGATCTAGATTACTCCAAACAAAGCGAAAGTAATTTTTGCTTTCCATTTCAGGTTGCTGCTGCGGCTTGACCTCATTTGAATTCTGTACGCGAAACAAAACACAAAAGATTTGTTTGCAGCAAGTTCGTTGCCTAAGTCATTTGTTTTTGTATCCTTTCCCATCTCCACGGGTTTATCTTTATCACTTTGTAGCTTACGCTTTTCAACTACTGAAATAAACCCGCTGAACGCAAATTTCTGTCCTCTTTCTTTGCTATAGATGATAGGTCATCGACATATTTATCTTATATAATATAAGCATTAACTTCCCAATGCAAAAACAAATTAAGATATTGCAGTTTTATATTAATAATTATTTTTGAGTATATATTTCAAACTAAAATGAAACAAATATGAATGAAATAAAGGCAAATGTGTAGCATCACAACAATGGTTTTAGGTTTATATATTATTATCATTTCAATAATAATTATTAAGATGATAATTTCATTGAGATTTTAAATAATTTGGGGTGCTCTACTTTAAAGATTAAAGATTACGAAATCAATTTCTATTGAAAGTCCTACCTAAATTAAACTTAAATGAATCAAAGAAAAAAAAAATTATACTATCTATTATTTGTATTATTGTAAATTTTAATAACATTATTAATTATAAAAGTAATAATATTGATTTATCTTATGAATTTGTGAATTTCTGAATCAAGATTTATATACTTTGTGGGGTCTACCACGCCTCCTTCTGCCTGTTACAAACATTCTGACAAAGTTTTTAACCTTATTTTCCAATTTTTCAATGGGTACTGGATATAACAAGATGTTTGAGTTTTATTATTAACTATTGTTTTCAAGACATATTACTGTAATTTAATTTGTAGGTTTAATTACAAAAAAAATGTTTCTGTTCAAAATCATTAAAATTGCTCAACATGAAATACATGCAGCATAAGGTAGTCTTTAGACTACAACTCTGTTGTGTAACCGAAGTTCCACTGTACTCCCATATGCTAATGAACAAGTGGGAAATATCCGAAACTTCGCGGACCCACAATGGGCGAGTCGTAGCCGTATTACCTAACCAAAGCAAGTTAGTTTAACGGCACACGGACATTTATGGGGCGTTTTAACACTTTCTTTTCAGTTACGAGAGATGCGCACGCAATGACGCAGATGAATCATGCGATGAACGGTGATAAAAACAAAAAACAGAAACACTTATACAAGTTCAACTGATAACTGAAATTGATATCATTTATTCGGAAGCAAACCCCAAAACCAGTTGAGCAAGAGAAAGATCAGAAGCGAGGGGGGCACATGACACAAGATACAAGATACAAGTTTTGAAGGTACAAGTACGAGGCTATGTGGGTTACAGAAAAAGAGAGAGAGAGAGAGAGAGACAGAGAGAGAGAGAGAAAGAGCATGTGCTCCTTGCCTCGTTGCGATCGATTGTGCAACCGAAAAGGAAAGTTGGGAAAGGGCCTCTTATAACGGTAACGATTACCTGCATAGCTGGAGCGCTGCACAGCAAAGGCATGGAAGGGGAGATAGAGAGATGGAGAGAGACAGGGAGAGAGAGAGAGAGTAAGAGAGAGGTAAACATTGTGCCCGTGCCGCAATTTACTTTTACTTGGCTTTAACCCATTTCGCTTTTAATTGCTCTCTGCATTTCACTTTGCGGCGGTTCGCCGGTGGCTCCACGCCTTGCACCCTCCCCCCGCCCCCATCCACTAGACGCGTCTTCATATGCAGCTAGGTAATTGCGGCCATTCTCTATTGGCTGTTTCTCTCTTTCTCTGATAGCTTCCTCTCTTTCTCCGCCACATGCAAATGCACAGCGCATCGATCATCTTCATGACTTGTGGAATTGTGGATTGTGTGGTTGCCTCTACGTGAAAGTAAAACTTTAAGTTTTTTCTTTGTGCCGGTTCATTAGAGAGAGACAGACTGCACAGGTGTAGAGCGGGACGCAGTATTAGCAAAGTGTCTGCGGTTTTGTTTGGACCCACTCTTCTCCTCCGCAGTTTTTTGTTTTTTTTTGTTTGTCTCGTCACGCCGGCGACAAATTGTTTGAACGAGTGAGAGCCTATTCCAGTCGCTGGCATTCCCATTATCCATTTCCATTCTCCTATTTCCATTCCCCCATTAGCAAACTTCTCCTTCCACACACGAAATCTGCCCACCGAAACAAGCTTCAACCTGCCACGAGAAGTTGCAACTTGAATCGATTTGTTTCATTGCGCTGAAATACAAAATATGCAGTCACCCGCATGAAAGTTACAGCATATTAAAAAATGTTATTCTGTTTATTAAATTCATTTCAAATACATATGTATTAGTTTTCCATACGACACCGCATGTATTGCAAACCTAATTTGAAAGCTTATTTATTATAGATTTTCTTAACTTATGAGTAATTTTTCCCAAATATTATACACTTCAATTTTGGAAATGGATGGGCTCAGGCTCGACGTCAATAAGTTTAGAGCAAATTATATTGAAGAATTTTGGCTGGTCATATAGTACTATTTCGGAATGTTGCCAACATTCCCATCAGTGACTTTAGAATGAAAAATTGTCAAACTGTATATTACCCATTGAAAACTGGAAAATACAGGGTTATTTTTTATTATTTATTATATTCATTTGCTTTTAAATGTTCTTTAGGTGGAAGGGAATATTGTTTATTAAATTACTACTACTGTTACTACTTACTACTAATTTACAATTGGATTTCCATGGGCTTTATGGGATGGATAAATATTATAGTAGAGAACATTATAATAGAGAGCTGAATAACAAAATTCTCCGTTCAATGTTGCGCTTGTTATGTAACTTAAATCAAAACTTGTTCTGCGTATGGTATCCACATGCATACATATATCCCAAAAGATAAGTAGAAGATAGGGGGAACTAAGCTCGTCGTCCTAATCCAGAACATATATACTTTTAATTGAAATTATTTTAACTTAAGCAAGTAACAAACAGTTTTTTAATGCTTGGAAGATTTTTTAACTTCCAAAAGTGTTCATATTTTACAATTTGGATTTGGATTGGAATATTTTTAAGTGTTTTCAAATTAATTATATAAAGTCAATAAATCTCACAATTTTTTAATTCTTTCTTTGCAGTGGAATTATCTCGCTGTGCTCCTTTGCCTCCTGTACTCCATAGCTTCCATCGAAGGTACTCCCAACTTTGGGTTCGACTCCGCCAACTCGTGCAGTCCGAATGGAAAAATGTCGAGGCGTGGCCGTGCCCAGATGCTAGCAGCGATTCCCTGTGATCTGGGAAAGCAGCCCTTCTGTCATTTGCCTGGGTCCATTTATCCGTGGCATGCAGTGCGGCGGTTCGTGCACGAGAACCAGGGACTGATGAAACGGATGTACGGAGATGTGAGACATATATCCATACTGCGGGATGAGATCCAGAACAATGAGGTGGACGACAATGACATTGAGGAGGCTGTGGAGCGGTACACGAAGGGATCACGCGGTGCCAAGTACATGTTGCACCCGGATCGGGATGATTATGTGGGCTACAAGGGCAACGACGTGCTAATGGAACCCTACTTCCGTCCGGTATCAACCATGAGCACAACTCCAACCACAACTAGTAAGACATCAACCACGACGACAAGCTCACCAGAAACCAATATTTCCACCACATCGGTTGCACCACCCGCTGTTGCTGCGGCAGAGCCTGAGTTGGAATCGAACAGCGTTTATGAGCAATCCAGCACCACCAGCAGCACTAGCAGCTCCACAAACAGCACCACCAGCAATCGCAATGATTCCGGTGACAATATACAAGTTATAGACTCACCGCAGTTGGGCAGTTTGCGCAATCTAACACATGGCACCGCTGCGAAAGCGCCCACTCCACCACCGAAACGCACCACAACAACCATACCCAGTCGTAAGCAGAAGCCCAGCGTAACTGCCACACCCACAACTTCAACCAAAACCACATCGGAAACAGCGTCAACCCCTGTTGCCACAGTTACTACTAGCACCGCCAGCACTACCATTGCAGCTGCACTGCAACCACAACGCAGAAACATCACCAAATCCACACAGGGCACCACCACTCCGGTCAGTTTTGCCTCACTCTTCTCCTCCGCCTATACCGCCATAAGCTCGGAAAAGTTGCGCCGACCTCTAACCACGAGCAGCACCACAACAGCAGCGACGCCTACGAGCACCACCACAAAGCCTGGACTACTGCGTGACAGTGGGCAGCTCTTCCAGGACGCCATAAAACAGGAGCCGATGACTGTCACCAGCAACATGCGGGGAGTGTAAGTTCATGATACACTGGCCAAAAATAACTGTTCTAATGCTAACTTTACTAATTGGGATAACACAAAACTATAGAGTGAGTTTTCGAAGGTTTATAATACGCAAATGCTTTTCCGCTTTCAAAATTTGAACCGGACTTCGCGAGACTAACCCGAACCGAACTGAACCGGCATTTAACAATTTACTGAGCTCTAATACGGTTTGTAAAAAAAATTGGAAAGCCTGATGATACTCAATTTTAATTATACCCTGTGCCCATTTGAAAAATGGGAAAAACAGGGTTAATAGCTTTGTGCGAATGTATGTAACAGGCAGAAGGAGGCGTGGCAGACCCCACAAACTATATATATTCTTGATCAGGAAGACGAGCTGAGTCGATTTAGCCCTGTCTGTCTGTCTGTCCGTCCGTCCGTCTGTCTGTCTGTCTGTCTGTCTGTCCGTCTGTCTGTATGAACGCGTCGATTTCGGAAACTAGAAAAGCTAGAGAAGCCGTTTTGGTTGCTATAGGTAGGTACATACCATACGCAGATCAAGTTTATTTCAAATTGTTGATGCCACGCCCCCTTTACGCCCAAAAATCAATAAAACTCACACAACCTCGTGTTTTTTACCATAAAAAGTTGAATAACAAGCGTAATATTAAACATAGAAGGTTGTTATTTGGAACTTAAGCTCTCTTGTATTATTTTTAACTATACTGAAAAGCGCAGTGAAATCGGCTAAGAAACACAGGAGATATAAGCTTCACAATAGTTGAACTTAAAAGTTCAAAAACAAGCCTAATATTAATCATAGAATGTTGGTTTTTGGTATATATACTCTCTTCTATTATATTTAACTATCCTGAAAAGCGCATTAAAATCGGTGTATAAACATAGGAGATATTAGCTACTCAATACTGCATGTATTGCTTCGCACGGGCCCTGCAGCCCAGCAAGTGTATGTGTGTATGTATAAACAGACACACACATACATGTAGAATAGACGAATACCATATATGCATGTGTGCATGTACGCATGTAAACAACACCAATTGCAAGGTGCCAAAATAAGATTACACAAAAAAAGCAAGCGACAAGTGTTTGAGCGCTACCTTCATCGTGCCAAATTGAGTATTGGCGGTAGCGTTGCCACATCGTCAGATCGTTTTGTGCGTTCGTTCGATTGCTGCCTAATACGTTGTGTAATTTTTAAAATATTTAAAATATTTATAATATTCGTACTATTATAAATAGTTTAAAACGCGATTATCATTGCGACGGTTAAGTTAGTGAATTAGGCGTGATCCGTTGCGTGCAATTCGTGCGTTTAATTATTTATTTAATAGGACTCTTGTTTATGTGTGTGTGTGTGTGTGTGTGTGTTCGTTCGCGCATTTTGGCGCTGAACTATTAAAAACTATAATTAGTACATTTGAAGGTACTTTCAATAAATAATATTAAGAGAATATTTTACATTATATATAGTACGGGCGAGCGCGCAGCGCGAGCTGTGGTACAGGGTATAAGACAGTCGGGCTTGCCCGACTGTCAGGTCGAGCGCGCCAGAGCGCGCGAGATTTTTTACTAATTATACGCTGTACCAATTGAAAAATGGTACCAGGCAGAACGAAGCGTGGTAGACCCCAGCAAGTATACATATTCCTGATCAGGGTGACGAGTTAAAATTTAACTATTCTATGCTCAAACAATTTGAACCTTTTGTGAATAGAATTGGTTTCAAGTATCGCGTATGATGTGTGTAGTATTCTATGGGGTAGTAAAATATCTAGATATCGGTAGACTTGTATTTTTTGATATTTTTTCAAATTTGAATATCTTAATCTTAAACATGAAATAGGCATTTATAGTTTGTCATGTTTGTTCTCTTTTTAGAAACGCTTGTCCAGTCAAGGACGAGGTGGTTGCTCCCTTCTGGGCAAACAACACTCGCGGGGAGGTGTTGGCCCTGCTGAACCTGTATCCCTTCGAGCAGTACGTACACTGGGAGAAATGCACGCACGAGTTCAAGCAAATGTTCTGTCGCGATGGCTGCCGTTGCGAGCAGCAGTATCGCCTGCATCGACTGTTGGCCTACGATCCCCATAACGAGTGTCGCGGCATCTTTTCCGACTGGTTCCGCTTCCCATCAAGCTGCATCTGCAAGTGCTACAACATTCCCATGGAGTTTCGGGCCACTTCCCGCAGTCCGCGCTCCGACAGCAGCTTCGATGCCCCTCAGACACCACTGCAATCGGATCCCATTGGGGCAGCCGAGGCGGTAGTTCAGCGAGCCATTTACGAACATGCAACCGATCAGTGGTACAGGCCACGCGACGAGTTCGACTTCTTCGAGGGTTAGCCATCCGAGTTCGGGAGCTATCTGGAGATGGTAGCTCGTCGGAATGAGGCTTTGGATCTAACCTAGTCCCGCTGAATGTACAGTAAACATAGCGTTTAGCCTTAAGATAACAACTAGGGATACCCTAAGTTTTTCAATCACAAATATCTTCACTTTTTGAGCAAATTTAAATTCCAATTAATGTTTTGTTGATTCTCCAAATGCTCCATATAAAACCCTTTTCCGAGTACTGCGTTTATATTTGTTGTTAAGTTCTTGTTTTGAAATAATTTATAAATATTTGTAGGTTAAGCAACCCATATTGTTATTGTATATAGAGGCGAACATTATGGTCTACCCAGCGACAATATTTACAGAGCGAAAGTACCTTAAAATATTTATTAAACGCCCTTGCGTTTAGTAGTATTAGTTTTTAATTTATAAAAAAATTATAATCACTTGCAACTGTGGCCATACGTTGAAAACCATTTCACAATTTGTAAATAACACGGAAATGTGCGAAATTTTGAAAAATATTTATGATTTTTATTTGTATTTGTATTTTAGTGTAGTGTAATTAATTTGTTGTATATAAAATGCTTACGTACATATAAATATGTATAAAATAGATTTTTAATGTATTTCATACGATTACGTTTACAAATATATATTTTTATTTATATTTATATTGTATTTATTTATGTATACTTTACTCTTGTGTTACATAAATTTGATTTAAGTGGTTTGCTGACGGCATTTTCGTCTCAGTTTCAATGTTCACATTTATTGTAGATCATTTAAGGCTAGTAATTGTAAAAGTAAAGCATTAGCTTGTGTTTTTTGTGTTTGTTTGGCCAATCGCCAAGTCGAAACCGAATCGAATAGCATTAATTTACTTCTTTAATTTAACCAATACACAATTTGTTCAACGAATAAAGATATGTTTTAATGTTGCATTACCTACAACAAGGCTGATATTAATTCAATCGAATTGGACGCTACATTTAGTGTAAAGCTCGTTGCTGATAAAAATTTGAAACCCTTTTAAAAATATTGCCACAATAAATGTTATATTTGAAATATAAATAAATAATAATTAGCATCAGTTAGATTGTGAAACTAATAAATAGTTGCTACAGTTTTTGTTGCACATTGGGAATTTTACAAATTCCCAGACAGACAGACAAACAATATGTATGCATAAATTAGGAGACAAAGACACGAAGACAGAAAATAAGTATATCAAGAAATACGACGCCTTAACGACAAATTGAATACTCTACGTAAAGCGAAACGAATACAAATTATTTCCTTTTCTAATATTGATAAGCATTTTAAATACTACAGTGATAACTTGTCACTCTCTCCGCTCGGCACTATTTAAAGTAAACTAAGACAAAACTTGTGCTAGCCATTTGTAACGGGCACCCAAAGCAGCTTGTCCTGCTCCTTATCCACAGCATCCTTGATCTGTGTGCACATGTGCTTGATGCTGACGCCAGGTATGACGGCTGCAAGCAATGCAAAAAGCGATTAGACCAAGTTCTCTGAGTGCATAACCAGAGTGTTGAACTCACCTGATATGTATTGTTTGTAGTCAAACTCCAGCTTCAGGGCACGTTCGTACATTTCCTTGGCCGCCTTGGCCGATATTTTGTCGGTGCCAAAGTCCCGTATGTCGCGAATCTGCTTCGCCGACTTGAAGCGCAGCAATAATACGATGGGATATATTTGAAGACGCTGCAAACGCTCCACTGCCGAAATCGAAACATCCAAAATGCAGTGACGACGATCCTACAGATGAGCACAGATACAATAATTTTAATTAAAGTGCTGCAGTTTTAACTTAAATAGTTTGATTTCAATGTTATGTTCTACAATTTAATTTAAGTTCAAAAAATATTGGCGGAGCAGATGTATCTAACACGCCTGACCATAGTACCGGTACACTAGACTTGAAATATAATTTTATAAAAATATCGTACGGAGCGTAGAAGCTTCTTTTAATTCACGGAGGACAAAGCTTTAAAAGTTTCTGTGTTAATTAACCGATTTCAAGAATAGATAAATATAAAAGTGAAGAGCATCCGAATAACAACCTAAGTTTAATATTATTATTTAACATTTGGTTTTGGGCGAAAAGGGGGAGTGACATCGAACATTTAAATTCAATTTGATCAGCGTATTGAATGCACCTAACTGCATACCAAAAATGGCTGCATCAGCTTTTATAGTTTTCGAGATCTCAGACGGACAGGGCTAAATCTTATCCTTATATTATCTTATCGGCCTACATTCTTGCAAGCATTGCTGATGGTCTCCACTGTGGTGCATTCAAATTTGTTTCCCCGTCGGCGATAGTCCACAAATATATTCTCTTTAAGCCCCTCCTCCATGGCCTCCTGTGAGCAGTCCATGGTAGTCACTTCGCACAGCTTGAACAAGTTGCAAAAATCTATCTTTAAGCGATCCATTAAGCACTCCGAAAGCGGTCCAATAATCAGCACCGGACGACGTGTTGGAGCTGTGAATGAATATGAATCAACTTGATATTATGCATAACCAATAGGTTAACGCGAGAACCTACAGTCCAATAACTCCACTCGCTGATAGCTCATGATGCCCCCGTCATCGTTCAATATGCCCGAATCAGGAAAGAAACTCAGCTGCGTATTGCTGAAGCTTGCTATCTCCGTAGAGTCACGCGACGAGCTGCGCTGATTCTTCTTCCGGCGAAAGAACGAACGGCGCGCTGAGGTGCTGCCACGTCGTGCAGTCCCCGTATCACAGTCGACTACTTCGCCCGAGCGTAGCTCCTCTTCAACTCTGGAAATTCAACAAATTGATAAAAATACCATATTTCATTATAATGGAGAATCGATTCAGTCGAAAGGCATTGCTATATCTATAGTTTTTAGTCATGTTCCTCAAAGCATTTTAGGAAGATCAGGCATTAGGTGGCAATTAATTGAATAACTTAATAAATTAGGGTCATCCAACAACGTTTCTATCTACTAGATTCTTGAGCACTTCGGCAATAAGAAAAGGAGCTGGCGTTTCTATCTTCGGACTTCATCAGAAAAAGCAAATACACAGAGGCAGATGAAACCTTTCGGCTAATTTCTCCGAAAGCTGGGCAAAACAATAAAATTTTAGGCACCTACAATAGGAAAAGAACTACCGACCATCTTAACCCGATCAATCAATCACTTCAAGGCATCATCACTGTGGATTACGTAAGCATCTAAACAATCGGAATTATGGTATCATGTTTGTAGATGACAAAATGTCCGACTAGGAAACTGCTCAGCAGTCAGAAGAATAAGACCCAATAGAATTGAGAGCTTATCAGCAGATAAGATCATAGGTTTCCTACAAGCGATCGAGCTGATTGATAAGCTACAACCTCATAAGGAAGATCGCAGAGAACAATAGATCTTTTGAGTCGCATTACAGAAATAAGAATAATACTTATAAATCTTTCGTCCAATCCATACTCGACTTACTTCATTTGGCTTGGTATAATGCCGCACTCCTTGCGATGTCCCATTGCATCTAATTTCCATGCTCGCCATAGACCAAACGTGCCATTGAAGACCGTGTTGTCCACATAGAGCACTTCATCCTTAACGAAACGCAAATCCTCTTCGTTCAGTTCGCCAGTGCGATCAAACCCCACGCGTATATAGAAAGAATCACCAGGTTTGTCCTTGATTTGCTTAAGTGCTGCAATAACACAGAGTTCACGAATGTTTTCTTTGTTTACTTTTGACCGAAGTGAACTCACTTTGTAGCTTGTTCTGCACCAACATAGTCACAGTATCCGTAAGCTTGGAGATCTCGTTAGCTGCCTGCTCAGCGGTGACTCCACTCAGATCCACGCCATTATACTCCAGTATGAGGTCGCCCTTGCGTATGCCGGCGTGATCCGATGGCGAACCCGGCGCCACGTCGTGCACATAGATGCCCACCTTGTTGCCACCGAACAGCTTGATGCCCAGATTCTTCGACTTGTCCATGTGAAGCGTGACATAACGAAGCGCTGCGAAAATAGTGTGCAAATCAAAAATAGTTTGTAAAGTTCAGGGTGTTATGCTTAAAGGAAATTTGGGTGTAATATGGCTTATGGCTTGGCATAGACCAAACATATTGCAATAAAACCTTAGATTCATTACAACACAGTATCCGATTTGTATTCCCTACACGCATAAAACATCGCTAATCCAGGAGCTTGGTGTGAATTCACTATCTCTGTTTCGAGAACTGCATGGAAAGACGTGACAGAGATTTTTTAAACAAATCTCATTATTATGATCGCATGCATTACATTATAATTTAGTTAAATTCACATAAACATCAAATGGATAAAGGGAGAAAATCAAGAATCTGTGCAGCAATGCACAAAGGTTTTTTATTTACGATTTTTTTCGAGAAACAAGGCTCCCGAAATACAAAAAAAAAAAATCACTGTATACCGGTTCTTTTTTATTGGATTTATTGAACAAACAACGGTCCTAAAATACCTTTAACCTTTACGAAATCTTTTAATAATGGCAAGAAATCCACAAACGATTATTTTATTGGACAGACGAGAGTCCTCCAATATATTTACTGTATATCTGACCTTGTAATAATGGCAAGAAATAATAAAATATATTTACCAAATACCTGACCTTTTAATAATGGCAAGAAAACCCAAGTTTCAACACGGAAATAGACGACCATCCGCAATAGTTTCCCTCACTAAAAAGTAGTGATTGTCATTTGATAGCTAGAGAAACACAGGAAAATGTCTCTTGCAGTCCAGTCTACCCAAAAGCTTGATTGAATTTTAACTGAATTTCAGTTAAATGACCCTCTATAAACTTGCTCTCTCGCAGTTCGTTTATACATACATTCTGCAGCCACTGTGGAGGCAGTGGGCGTAAGCGTTGGCTTCGTATCCTCATCGTAGACGGTGGACGTGGCCGATGCGGTTGTTGTGGTTGTTGTCGCCGCCGATGAAGGCATGTCCTGGCTGCTGCTGATGTCCGACTGATTCTCCAGGCTGTCCGTGAAGCTTTGGTCCTTGATGGACTGATGGGACAGCGGTGCGCGGATGACGGATGTGGCCGTTGGCAGCAGGGACAGCGGCTGTTGCATCGTGGGCAGCGTCGCTTGGATGGTGCGCGTCGGTGGACGCGGCGAATTGCGCGGTGTTGGAGACCCCGAATGATTGAGGGGAGATTCTGGTTCTAAATTGTGTACGCCCTCGTATTCCGTGGAGTGAAATTCTACAAGAGGAAGATGGTGTGAATGAAAATCAAATGTAAATTCAGTTTATTTAGAATAGGGTTGTCCTCTCCATTACTCAGGCATATGGGAAGAGTAGATCGTGTCCGTGAGTACTCTTCCCATAAGCAATGCAATTTACAGTTACAATTTTGCCGCTTTTCTTTCAACAGTAAACATGCTTTCATCAAGAAACATGCCCAGATAGAAACAAGCTTTGCTATTGGACACCTTAACTAAAACTAACATAAATATAGATAATTGGTTGTGTAGATTTTAACTTGATATTTCCTAATTAAAATGGAATTGTTTAATCTAAAGTTCAAACGCATAAAAATTGTCATACCTATGTATTAGTGTAGGATATGTAATAGTTCTTCAATAGAATTAAGAAATTGTGCTATTAATTGAGGTGTGAGCTTAGTCTAAGGTTAGCCCGGTCGAGCTTCAATTGTAGAATACGGTTGTGAGACTCTGTATGGTTTTTATATAATCTTGTCGAATCCACTTTGGTCCTCTGTCGCTAAACAACTTAACAACCTGACCGACTTTGTAACTGGACTGTGTACTACTACTGCTACTTCACGACTCTTCTACGACTCTTGATATTAAATCTTTCTCAACGACTTTTCAAGCCGAATTGCTCTCAACGGCTCTTGATACTCGACTAGTGTTTTAGGTATTCCACGGTATTGCACTACCGATGAAGGTGGCATGTATCTGCATGTATTGGTGAGTGCAACCCTGATTGGAAACTTACTCTCTGGGTTGTACTGGACGAGCATTGTGAAGGAGTCGCCGCACTGGCGCAGCACATTGGCGGCTATTTCGTTGGTGGCCGCACGCATGTTGATGCCACAGACTTCTAAGAGTTGATCGCCCACCTGGAGACCGGCACGCATAGCGGTACTCTTGTCGGCAACAGTGGATACAAAGATGCCACCACCATTGTTGTTGCATTGTATCGTAATGCCGAGCGATTTGTCGCGCTTGTCTATTGTGACTCTTCTAAGATCTCCGGGGCATAGAAAATCCGTGGCAACATTCGAGCAGCGCTTGCCACTGCCACTCGGTCCGCCATGGCTCAGCACCTCCACATGCACCTGCGGCATGGGCGAGCCTCTGCCACTGCCGCCTCCTCCTCCGCCTCCTCCAGTTACGCCACACATGCCGCCTGCCCCATTGATGCTGCTCACATTCGCAGCGTAGCTCATCAGCGAGACGGGCGCCGTGGTGGCATAGTGATGATCTATGGAGCCGGAGCTGTTCTTGACCAGACTGGCGCTGTTCTGCCGGTTGCTCGCCACGCTCGGATTGGACGGAATGCGTAGACGCTGATTGTCTTTTTTGCGCGGAAACGTGCCTCCCTCATAGATGACTCCATATGGATAATGCTGCTGCTGCTGCTGCTGCTGGTGGTGCTGCTGTGCCGCCTGGCTGTAGTCCATGTAGGGTGCGTGCCCGTGGTGCTGTCCAGACACAAACTCCAGGTCAGTGGGTATGCCGATGTTGCCGCTGTTGCTGCTGCTCTCGAGTGCTGGCGGCGGTGGCGCCTGTCCAGGTGGCGGCGGCGGAGGCGAGGGCAATGTGAGCGGACTGGAGCGACGCATGTAGCGCAGTCCGTGGCTGCTCGGGGGGAAGCTGGGGAAGAGCTGCGTGTGTCGGTTGCCGGCCATGGCCATGTGCGTCGTCGGATGTGGCGCCAGATAGTTGTGCCCCAGCATGCCGGAGCCGATGCTCTCGCTGTCACTGGGATATTTGGGCACATGCTTGGCCGGCATGGAGATGGTCATCGGATGATTCATCGACATGGGCATGGACATCGGCATGGGCGGCACCTGACGCTTGGGGTAGACGCTGCACTCGCTGATGGGCGGACTCTTGGTGGACAGCATCGACTCAATGGAGTTCTGTGACTTCAGCGAGATGACGTCCACGGGAGCACCGCTGCCACCGCCCACAGAGCTGGAGCCGCTGCCTCGTGGCGGCGGATGCAACGGCATAAACATGGAGTTCATCACCTTGGGCATTGTGGGAGGCGGCACTGATGAGGGCGTTGGCGCTGCCAGCTGTTGGAACATGTCGAACATTTGCTGCTTGCTACGAGTGGGGAATTCCCCGGCTGCCACCGCCGGCACCACCTGCTGCTGCGCCTGCTGGCCACTCGTCTTGGGCTGATAGAAATCGCCACCGCTTGGCGGAATATTAAGCGAGAATCGATGCGGATTGTGGGAGCGAGCAGTGCGCTCCTGGCCATGCAGCTTCACACGCGCATTGGCGCCCATCAGCGGAGCTGCCCGCTGCATATGGACTTGCGTCTGCAGCGGTTGCTTCTCTTCAACTGGGCCGCCGTAGAGCGAGTGCCGTGGATAGGAGACGCCGGGCTGGAACAGCGCCGAGGCGACGACATTGCCCACAGGATTGGAGTTGCGATTGGGATGCGTTTTGATGGTGCTGCCGTTGAGGTTGCGCGGCTTCGACAACTGGGGCGGCAGCGGCGGCGGCAGCTCCTGTTGCAGTTGCAGCTTTGGTTTGGTGTCCAACTGCTGCCCCACATGATCCACATCGTCGTCCTTGTCCACGTTGATGGGTCCCGCGGTGAAGAGCGACATAAGCGCCCGTTTCTTTTCGCCTCCGCGCTGGACAATTGTGCCCGTGGGATTGTCGTGGGAGATGTTGGTGCGTGGCCAGGTGCCCATTGTCTTGGCCTCCTTCTCGCCCTTCTTGCCCCGCTTGTGGCGCTTGAAGAGATTTTCTTTGCTCTTCTCCGAGCTGTTCTCGCTGAGAACCGAGTCCAATGCCGCAATGGCCACATCGTGCTCCTGCTCAAAGCTGTCATCCGCTGTGCCGGGCTTGCTGAACTTCAACTTTCGCAGAAAGTCGGCGAATTTCGATGGATGCTTGGTGGCGCCGCCGGCAGTGCTGCTTGAGCCCGTCACCCCGCTGCTGCTGTTCAACTGCTGCATGGAATCAATGGAGCTGTCCGTCTGCGCCGAGGAGCTGGTCATGCGGCAATTTGTGTCGCCACCCGCTGCATGCGGCTCGGGCACATACTTGAGGGCAAATATGTTGACCGTATCGCAGTTGTTGAGCAACTGCATCACCTCGTCGATGGACTGCAGCGAGTCCATCGATTTGTTGTTGATGCTCAACACACGATCGCCCACATCCAGCTCTGGCTCATAGAAGGCCAGCGAATTGGGCTCGATTTTGGCTATGAACACGCCCATATCCAGCTGCAGGCCAACGCAGCCATCCCTCCGTCCATCCGTCTTCAGCTGCACGGCGTAGGAGTGTCGCTTGCTGTGGCGTGTGCGCGCCACAAGCAGCTGGCAACGTGGGGCACAGGCGCGAATCTCGTCGAGCACCATGCGCTTGGAGACGCCCAGGCACTCCAGGCTGTTCACCTTGCAGATGACATCGTTGATCTTCAGCTTGCCAAACGCTGGGGAGCTGTTGGTGACGCCGCAAACCAATTGCCGCTTGTTGCTGTCGTCCAGTATGATGCCAAGATCGGAATCGTGATAGTTGCACAGCTCGATCTCCAGCAGATCCTCGCCCCCACTCTCATAGCTGCTGAGACGGAAACTGCGACGTGATGCGCTGTCCGTGGGCGTGGCAATGGTCTGACTCTGTTCAAGCTGCTCCTTCAGCGCATCGATCTTCTTCTGCGCCTCATCCTTTTGCTTCTTGATCTTCTCGCTGTCCCTTATGGCCATCAGCAGATCTGAAATGGCCTTGTCCCGTTCCTTGCGCAGATTATCACATAGTGTCTTTACCGAGTCGCGCTCCTGCACAATCTTCTCCCGCTGTGAGATCGCCCAGTCTCGCACACGTTTTGCCTCCTCGGCATCTTGTAGGGCGCGCTCCACCTCGGACTGGGCCTTGTCCAGGCTCTTGCGTAGCTTCTCCAACTCCTCCTTGTCGTTGTTGAACTCCTTGGACCAACTGCTCTCCCTGGACTTGAGCAGATCCCTCTTCTTGTGCTCGGCATTGGCCAGTTGAAGGGACTTGAGTTCCGTCTTGTACATCAGCTCATCCTTTTTGAGCCGCTCAATCTCCTTGTTGGCCAGTGCCAAGTCATCGGACATCTTTTGATGCTCCTGCAGCACATTGTCCTTCTCGGAGAGCAGCTGATTCAGCTCCTCATTGAGGGACACAACGTGTTTCGTCTCCTTTGAGAGCAAAACCTTCAACGTTTGATTCTCATCGCCACGTTCTCTGTAGAAGTTGCGTTCCTTTTCGAGCTCTATGAAGGACTTCTTGTACTTCTCCCGTTCCATGGCGATCAGATTTCGCTCCTTCTTCAGCTCCGCCAGCTTCTCGCTGCTAGTCTGCAGTTTGCCATAGTAGAACGGATTGCTGCCGCCTCCGCTGCCAGTGGAAACCGTTGCAGCTGTGGGATTTCCGTTGTTCTGCTGATTTTGATTCTCCAGCATCATTAGTTTGTGCTTTAGCCTCGCACTTTCGGCGACGATGTCCGTGAACTTATTGCGATCAGCCATATAGTGCTCCTGGTAGAGATTTAATTGGGTCGCCAGCTCGTCGCAGCGTCGCTCCGAGCTTGAATGCTGATGCCGCAGCGTGCTGAGCTCCAGCATAGCCGATTCATACTGCGATTGCAGCAGATCGAATTTCTTGGCATTTGCCACACCCCCAACTCCAACTCCAACCCCAACGCCTCCAACAACACCAACTCCACCTCCGCCTCCACCTCCCACGCTGCTGCCCACCTTTGTGGACCCGTTGTTGTTGGCCATGTTCGCGGCTGTTGTGCTGCCACTGGAGTTCGATTGCGGCCGCAAGGTGTTGTCGTATCCCACATACTCGGAACTCTCCTCTGCAATCATTGAGGGTGCGAGATTATATTGTTCACAGGGTGTACTTTAGGCTGCACTTACCTTCCTGACTGCTTGTGCTGGTCAACGATAGGTCACCAGATGCCATCTTCGCCATCACAGCATTTTCTATGCAATATTCAGCAGCTGAATCGATTTAAAACAAACTGCAAGAAACGGAGTGAGCAACGATGTCAGAGATCATAATAATAATGGCATCCTGTAATTTATAATGTTGTTTCGGTTATATACCAAACACCGTCAACACGAGCAATTGAATAGAGAGAGGTGATTGGAACATCTTGCACCCTTATCTCTAAAGCTGTGCTAGAGGTAAGAGCTACATATGACTCTAAAGGATAAAGGAGGTGTGGAAGTAAGACACCAGGAATCATTGTTGGTAGAGCAGAAGAGGAGTTAGACAAGCAAAGCAGCTCATACCACAGGATAGAATTGATTGGATTGTGTATCGATCCTACACACAAATTCGATAAGGACATCGTGCTCCCCATCAGTACGGTTCTGTGGGTCAAGCGATGGTCCGATTCTTTATATCTATCTTGTGCGCCCTATTTGAAAGTATGGATATTAGGTTTGGTCACCCCAGTATTCAATCTACCAGGAAAGAATGGAATACAAAAGAAATCTCTTATATTAGCTCTGGGTGAAATGGGGAAATTATATAAAGCACTTCTAGCTTTCGATTTGTGCACTACAAACTACTTCTCGTATGAACCTTTTCGAATACTCTGCACTGACTATAATCATTGTGTATTTCAATTCCTTCTTTAAATTCGCTATTTTAAATTTTTAAACTCAACATAATATTGTATTGTGAAATAGTATAGAACGTAGTTTAATCCAAGTAACTAAGAAGAGCAAAGTCACCAGTGGACACTGTTACTTATTAAAAGGTTGAAAATACTATGAAAATATTTGGCAGATGTTGCTCTGATGCTATTAGCGAATCAACTGATTTATTTTGTGAACTGGCGTTCCATTTATTCCTCCGAATTCTCTGGTTCTTAAGGTAGTATATTTTCTATCATCAATGCAGTTTGTAAGATCTCCGTGAGACTTTATTGCAAATAGATTATAGCAGTTAGTCTGTTCTAATTTGGCACATCTACCAGATGTGCAAGTTTCAGGAAATTTCTGTTTGTAAACTTACTATTTCGATGTTGATGCTCAATAAACACATCACAACAATATTATATACTTGTTTATAACGATTGTACATCATTTCTATCTATTTTGTTAATATTTAGGTTTACCCTCAGGTTGAATCATGTCATATATACAAAAATGTATACAAATGCAATATTCCGCGAAGCGCAGCAGCAATGATTTTTCTTACTTTTTTGTCTGTACCATTTTGAATGGCTGTGCAAAGCCTGCAATATTTGTTTCTTTAATAATTTCTGTGTTTATTCACCTATTTAAATTCGCTTTTCAGCAAAGATCAATATAATAGTAAGAAGTATATCTATGCACATATATTCTCAATTACAATGTTGTGTGTTAAATATTACGTTTGTTATTCGGTTTTTATCGATTACGGAGTAAATGGGAAGTGGCATCCAACATTTGAAACAAACTTGATCTGCATAGGGTATACACCTACCTACAATCAGAAAATGGCTGCTCTAGATATTATAGTTTCCAATATCTTATTGTTCATCTAGATAGACTCAGTTCGTCGTCTTTGTGAATAATATGTATATAACATATACTACATACTTTATGGGGTGGGCCATGCCTCATTTTGCCTTTTACATACATTTGTACAAAGTAATTAACTTTGTTTTAATACATTTCATGGGTACAGGATATAAAATATGCTCTGAATTTGTAATGTTTCGATATTAAATAAGAAATAGGGAGAAAAAATAATTATTTATTTATTTATTTTATTTAAAGTCGACTATAATCATAAACAAATTATGTTATAATAAATTGTAAATTACATTTTCAATAACATTTCAAAACCATAATTTTTGTTAATTTAAGAAACCGGCAATGGTTTCGTTGGCGGCAGTTTTTATTTTGTGCTATTCAAATTATTAAAAATATAAGAAACTTTTACTTTAAAAGTTGGCTATTGTTTGAAGTAGTATATTAAAATTTGATGATTAATACTGCAATGTAATCTCTATAAAACGCGATACCTTTTTATACCCTGTGTCCATTGAAAAGTGGGAAAAACAGGGTTAATTTTGTATCTGATTTCTAAGAAAACAAAAACAAGGGTTTACTTGAAAATCAAGGTGTCCCAGACTATAGTGCAGTAAAAGAATTATAAGTTCTCAGTTTCCTAAAAATATTCGATTTTCTGCGAGACATTAAAAGTAAAGCTGGGCTTCGATTTGATTGCGATTCGATTTAATAGATTCTTTTTGTCGGCGAATAAATCGATACTTTTTGTGAAATTCAGGGTCTGTTAATGTCGGCTACGTCCGGCTGTAATCTTCTACCTGACGGATCTACTCCGTCTTTATTTATTTTTATATGTTTTTTTAAACAAATTCAATTTATTGCGATTAAAGATCGATTCTACAAAGTCAATGATCGAACCCAGTCCTGATGGAAAGGGTTACAATAGATCAGCCACATCCGAAATGAATATTATATCTGCTAATCAAAAGTCTGCCACAATGTGGTTTTACTGTATTTCGCAGTGCAGACGAAAACTTTTTTTATTTTTAGACCCTTTACTTTAAAAAAGTAAAAAGGGTCTATTAGTTTAGTGCAAAGAGGAAATGTGTGTAACACTCAGAAGGAGGCGTGGCAGACCCCATAAAGTATATATATTCTTGATCAGGACGACAAGACGAGTCGATATGGCCATGTCCGTCTGTCCGTCTGTCTGTCTGTCTGTCTGTCTGTCTGTCTGTCTGTCTGTCTGTCCGTCCGTATGAACACCTAGATCTCAGCAACTAAAGAGCTAGAGCCACCATATTCGGGATTTAGATTCTTCTATTTCGCGAGCAGCACGAGTTTGTTTTAGATTTTGGATACCTCCCCCTATTCCCCCGCAAACCGCAAAAAGCTACTGCAGCCACAGCTTTAAAGGTATTGACTTGTAATTTGGTACGTAACTAGCTTATGATATTCTCTATTAGCCCTGTGAATTTCGTTTCGATCGGATAAGAAACAGCGAAAATATGGAACGGACAATTCGCCGCACTAGGCAGAGGGGGGGTGGTGTGCCATGCATACGCGGGTAGCGTAGTGTGTGAGCCTCTGATTGTGTTTGTATGTACATATATTAGTAGTAGTAGTAAAGTAAAGGGTCTCCTATTGTCGGTTACGTCCGACTGTAGCCTCCGTCCCACTGATCTGCCCCGTCCATATATTTAAGTATAATTAATTGAAAGCTGCATTAACTTTCATCATGCGCGAACTTTCACAAATTGTTTTTGCCATTTCGCAATTCGCCATTTTCGCAATGGAACAAATACCAATTAGAATACACAAAGCGAGACGGAAAATGGAACTTGAAAGAGGCAAAAAGTTGCAAAATTTTTGGCATGTGGAACTTGTGGAGCTTGTGGAGTTTGTGGGGCTTTGCAACGGTGTAATGACTTCATTAACATTAGTTGTTGTTGCAAAAACGTGTGTGTGTGTATCTGTGTGTGTGTGTGTTGTTGTAATTAAGCAAATAATAAAAGAGCGGCCGAAGAATTAATTGAGCCAGCGAAGCGAGAAAGATGCAGGCAAGCAACACGGAGAGCGACAGAGAGGCAAACAGCTGGAAAGCAGCACCAATTGGAGTAAACGTACAAAAATACATACATACACACACACATGCATGTATATTTACACACACACACACACACATACGCGCACACGCAACAAATGAATGAAAATGAGCAAGCAACAACGACAACACCCCAATTTGCAGCCCCCTCCCCACCCTCCCGACGATGCCCACAAGCGCAAGCAGATGCGCAACAGGCGAATACGACTTTTACCGTTTTAATGTGCCACAACAATAACAACAAGGCACGCATCTGAGCAGGATGAAAGGTCAAACTCCAAAAGCATAAACTATTCTTTCACTCACACGTACACACTCACGCACACTCACACGCAAATATAATTTAATCAGGAAAAAACGTACAACAAAATAGCGAAAATCAACAACAACAACGCTGCAAACGTCACTTCTTTTTTTTATTTTATTTTTTTCTTCTCTTTCCACTGAACGTTTGCTTAATGTGTAGATCGGATCATCGATCCGACAACTGTTAATAACACTGCAGTTGATTGCATTTACCGTACGTTAACATTTCGACATTGCGCGAATATTGTGTGTGCAATAAACTGTTTTAGTTTACGAATAATTCAAGACAAATACTAAATAAAAATAATAAAAAATTTTCGCTGCGAAAGTTGCAAGTGTGACCGTATCTGGCGAAACCGAAATACTGCGGAATTGCTTGACCTCACTCGCGCAACATGGTATTAAAATTTAACATTATTGTAACAGTTGATGACGATAACCTATTGATTTAAATCATAGAGTAACTAAAACCAGAGTGGAATTGTCACGCCCCCTGTCGTCGTTATCGATGGAAATGTTTCAACCCGGATTGGAACGGTTATTTAACAGAATGTTAATTAACAGAGGCATCTAGAGTGAGCCCGATTCTTTGATTTACACCAGGCTATCATCACTGAAAGCAAGGCCTGTGTGCGCCCGCTGTAAATGTTTTCTGTTTTGCTTTCCTTCTTTCATTTTGTGTATTTCTCTCATGCTGTCGTGTGCACACATATATATGCACGCATGTATGTATGTATGGCTTGTGTGTAAGGGGCTTGTGTGTGAAATTGGACGCATTGCCTTCGCTTACAATTTTCATATTTAAGAATCTGAAATTGGGCATTTGCAATAATTTGCAATACAATTTGCTGAAATTTAAATAAAATGGCCATACTAAATGTTTAGGGATTCCGCCGCACTATCCAGAGTGAGCTCCCTCTTGGATTGACACCAGGCGATCAGCACTGAAAGCAAGGCGCTCTGATTTCGCGCTCGCTGCAAATGTTTTCTGTTTTGCTTTTCCTTCTCTCTTTTGCGTTTCTTGCGATTCTCTTGCTGTCGTGTGCACACATGCATATGCATGCCTGTATGTGTGACTTGTGTGGAAGTGCGCTTGTGTGTGTGTGTTGGCTGCTGAGAATTTGATTGATTTGCCTTTGCTTACAATTTGGATATTTAGGAATCTTCAATTTGGATTCTGGACGTTGGGCATTCGCTTGGTAGCAATATTAATACTCTTTCTTTTTTCTTATATTGCCTCACCGCCAAAATATGAGAAAAATAAGGAAAGAGTATTACGTTTGCAACTACATGTTAGAAATTTACAATGCTTGCTCGTGCGCTTGCTTTTGCCGTCGGGATTTTGTCGATCGTACGAAGCAAATTTCAAATTTCTGCGTTGCTTGTAGATTGTTGTTGGCGTTTCTTGTCCGATGGTTTGCAATTGCTTGCAATTGCAGGCTAATTGCTTGCAGTACTTAGTTGTACGTATTTTCTTTTTTGGTAACTAGTATAGACATATTATATTCAAAATTCAGCAAATTTTATTCCGAGTTAAGAAATAAACATATTTTTAAATTTAAATCAATTTGTTTTACATGTGTTTTTTTTATTAAACATTTAATGCAATATTTACATTACAGCAATGCGTATATATATGCGACTAACTTGTATAAGCATTTTTTAATATTTCAATATAACATTTTTTATTTATAAAAGTTTATTTAATACATGTCAACATTTTATTTAAATATATAAACAAAAAATAAAATATACAATTATTTTACATGTACAATTATATATAAAAACAATTAAATTTAATATACAATTAATTAAATTAAATATATACAATTATTTTACATATACAATTATTATTGCATTAATACAAGTGCGTAAAGCACACATACATAAGCACAATCCATAAGTGTGTGTGTTTACATTGAGATTTTGGCGCAAATCGCCAATGTTGTCAATTTTATTTTGGAAAATTATAATTAAAACAGGGTATAAAAAAATCCAACAATTAAAATATGGGGTAATAAATAAATTATTATATCATACATACAAAAATAATTCAATATGTATAATTGTACATAAAAAATAAAATAATGTAAAATTAGAACTTAAAAATGTATATAAAATACAATTTATAAATTTTTAACTAATATACTATTGTCTATAATTGCACATCCATATTTTACTATTAAATATTTTACATATTTTACAAAAAAATTATAAATTAATATATAATATACATAAGAAAAATTAAAAATTAATTAAAATTTGCATGTAATTATTTTGTATATGCAATTATCGACGTTATGCAGCATATAAAATTTATGAATTATATTTTATCTACATTATTAAAACAAAATTTAAACCCCTTTTTTTTATTATCAACTTAAAAAAAATAATATTATTAAAAAAATTCATGCGTTTATAAAGGAATTTGAATAAGATAGCCAAACAAAAATTTAAAAATAGTATAACTTTTATATTATATTATTTAATATATATAAATAAATACAAAAATATATGTAAACGGTAATTTGCAATAAAATAAGCTGAAATTTGAATATAATAAGGCCATACAAAATGTTTAAGAATTTCACACCTGTAAAAAAGCATTTACAAAATCCATACATCGAACAGGTACAGGCAGCAGCCAGCCCAGCCAATGCCACACAAGCAACAGCAAATAACTATGAGAACTAACAGGCAACAAGCAAACGAAGAAACAAACGCATCCAAGGCCACACATGAAATTTTTGGCAACCTCGCTGAACACCGAAAGCATAGCGAACAAGATAAATTTGCTCTCAATGCTAACCACTCAATACCCTTTACAAAAATTGCCTTATATCTAGCGGCAGCGGCATACAAGGTAATTTGAAAGTGTATCTACGGTACGACTGTCCAAACGAAAGAGAGACAAACTCAAAACTCAAAAAGCAAAGCAGAAGCCACATAATGCAAAACGAACGCCGTCGGCATGCCTTCGGTACGCCATCGGTACGCCATCATATGGTATGCGGTTGAGTAGGTAGAGAATAAGAAAATCAAAACAAACGAGCATGTCTGTTAAGATAACATTGTTATGAAGCGGGCCTGTTATTTAACAGACAAGCCGTCTGTTATTTAGCAGACCGACCCAGTCTGGGTTGAAAAACTTTTGCTATCGATAAAAAGGGGCGGACACTGCGGCTCTTGGAGTAGTTACTCTATGGATTTAAATTTTATTATAAAGCGAAACTTATATAAATCAAATATGTTTAAGAAAGGGAACATGTTAATTAATTAATAGCTAGCTTTATTTGTATTGTTTACAGTCCGATATAGCACTTAACATCAATGCTCCTTCGCCTAACAGCCGCTCCACATGTTATAAACAGACTTAGGTTTGGTATTTTTTGCCAACTGTAATGCAGCCCTGTACAATAGCGCGGTTATTCAAACGTGTGAGCAGCAGAATTGTTTTATTTCTTAAATCTTGTAATTCTTGTAATCTTTAACTTAAAAATTTCAAAATAATGAGAAATGGGGGTTTTTTGTATTTTGCGCTCAATATAAAGCTGACTTTTGGGTGAAGGTTTTTCTTTTTGTGCATATGAACAAATTTTTAATGATCAAAATACATACATACTATGTTTTGGTTATGCCACACTCCCTTTCGTCCCTCTGGAAATGAGGTAAAATCGAAAATGAGTGCTCAAAATTAAGCTTTATCGATGAAGATAAGCCATTCAAAAATTTCGAGTTTAAAAAACCACTTTGGAAATGCATTATAAATTGTGGAAAATGGATTAAAATCACGTTATTCTTTTATATATCGATTTGAAGTGATCATTGATCGAAATACAAGACAATCCAAGGTGTTAAAAAACAAGACAACTGAGTATTTATTTAATGGAACATATAGTACATAAATATCCGTAGAATCGTGGTAAATGTAGTTATTGTTATTTCTTTAATTCGAACTTGAGTTTAATAGCAAACTGTCTTAAAATAGACACTTTTAGACTGGCTTACAACTAAAGTTCACTTTACTGCATAAATTATGTACTAAATAACCATATCTGCTTCCAGGCCCAAAGACTCGGAATGCTTTTTGGCCTTCATGCGAAGATCTGCGATGCTGGAGTTCTTATGGGCAGCGGCGAATGCGGCCAAATGAAGCGGATATTGCGGCAAGGAAAATAACCCGGCGGGTCTACTTCGATTGCTGATGGCTGCGGCATACTGCAAATGTAAATTACACAAATAATTAAGAAAATTAAATTTATGTTTTTATTATCGTCCTCTCACCTGGTGAGCTGCGGCAGAGATAATGGCCGGATCGAAGGCTGAAAATGCGGCGGCAGCTGCAACACTTCCGGAAAAATGCTCCACGGCAGCGGCTGTTGCAAGTGCCGACGGAGACGAGGCCCGGATTCCCTCCGCCCCCTTGCCGGGCGTCGCCTGTTGCTGCTGCTGCTGCTGCTGCACGCTGCTCATGCCACTTGACGTAGACATTAGGGAGGCGCCGCTGCTCCGCATTGAGGGCAAGTTGACGTAGGGCGCCACACGACACGGCTCCAGGGGCGTGGCAACCGGAGGGCTTCGACTGCTCAGCAAAATGCCTAGCAAAAATAAAAGCATTGTTTATTAAACAAATAAAAGCAACAGCAACAGAAAGATTGTTGTCCGTTTTATTAATCTGCAAATGATAAACTGAACGCATGTTCGTTATAAGTATTTCATTTCGGGATCAATAAATAATAATACATTTTCAACACTTGATTGTTAACATTTCTTAAAACAGAAAATCAGTTCCCTGAAAACTCCTAAGTACATTTATTAACAAAAAACCAGCAAGCATGCAGTGGATCAGTCGGTCGGAAGGCTATAGTAGACATAACCGACACTAGGATACCCTTCAATAATCACTGAAAAGTAATTCGCCGCTTGAACTCGCCACCAATTACACACTAAGAGCAAGCATGCCCCACACCCCCCTCTGCTAAGTCCGCCATAATTTCTTGTGTATATAATCAATGTTTCTTATCCATATCTTGCAATATTGGAACACCCCAAAAGGAACCAGCGATTTTTCATACTGAAGGCGTTGACAATTTTTTTTTAAAGCAGATGATGAATATTTAATTCCAACTGTTTATGAATTTATTTTATTTTATTTTCATCCCCAGACTTATTTTTTTTGTAATTTATATTTACACATTTATTCATCGTACTATTTTTATTACTTTATCGACTGCATTTAGTTGGCATTCAATAAAACAAATATATAAATAAAACGTCTAGAAAGAAATATATTTTTTTTATAATCAATTTAAAAATTTTATTAAGTGTATTTTAAGAAAAGATAATCATTAAAAATTTAAATCGTATTTAAAGGGAATTTATTTTGTATTTTCAATGAAATTAGGGAATGGGAACCTAACTTGATGAAAAGTCTTTTTCGGGAAATTGTTCATAAATTTGCAGAATTTATGATATTTAATTTAATATTTAAAAACACATTTAAAACACAACAAAGAATTAAACTATCGATGCTGAAATGTTAACAATATTCAAGAAGCTTATTATTGTGGGTGATTGATTGCTTTATGTCTGACGCATTTCTCACATATTACCACAATGTGCCCAGATTCAGACACCGTCAATTTGCTTTATAGGGTATGTTGGCACTCATGTAAATTGACTTTTCAATCGGTTTATTTGCTCAACAAGCTGTTTGATCCCCGCCTGCTGCGCCAACAAATTGTCGTCCTCACTCTTGAGTGAGTTTCTATATGTAAATAATTCACAAAAGGAGGGACGATTCTCTTGGATGGACGGGTGTACCTGTATCTGGATACCCTGTGAGAGAAGTCACAAAGCTTGTAGCTACAAATGAGCATCCCAATTTGGCAAATCGGTACAAAAATTCGTGACAAGTAATTGAATTCATTTTGTAATTTATTGCTCTGAAAACACCCTCAGGGCTAGGGGGAAATCTCTATATCTCGGTCTTTCCCTTGCCCCTGCACTCACCCCCCCCCCCCCCTGTCTAGCACTCAAGTGCTTCCAGGACAAGGCCAGACGGACACATATCAAAATGACACTCAGGGGACCACAAGGCCAAAAGGACGAGAGTTTAGCCTGTGTTTTGCTTTTGGGGCTATTTCTCTTGCGTGGCTATAAAAAAGCGAACAGTCTGAGAATTGATATAAGTCCATAAAATGATACCTTACGCTCCATGTAAGAGCGTTTTTCTCTCTTGCCTTTGGTTTTTTATTCGAATTTTAATTTGATTACTTTTGCCTGTCTCAGTCACGCCCCGTCCACTAAACACATTTCATATAATCGTGTTGGTCCAGTGCAGACTGTGGTACAGTGAATCATTGCTAAAACATTTTACCTTTGCAAATTGAACCCTAGGAATATAGCCTGATATATGAATAATTGAAGAAAATATGATTGCACTCAGAGATACCCTTTATTGCTTTATTGCGCAGCATATGCACGTCTCTGGTACTATAGACATAATTTACTGAGATCATTTACACCCTCGATTTAGCCTGCCTTCAAGAGTTGAATTGTTGTGGCTTGTTGCAAGTTCAACTTGTGGCTGAAATGTTAAAACAGATATCCCGTCGTGTTCCGCAGACGAAATCAGTAAATTATGTCCAGCTGTGTCCTATACGGAGAAAACCCCGGCTATCAAAAGGAGTTTAATTTAAAATACTCTATAAATATCCAGGCTAGTTGGAAACGAAAGTAAGATCTGGACAGTCTAAGCAAATCAACTAACCTAATGGGAATTTTAAAGTAAAGGAGGCGTGACAGATCCCATAAGTGTATATATTCTTTATCAGGGTTGATATCTAAAACTATAACAGCATCCAATTTTAAACACTAAAATCGGCTAATAAGCACCGGAGATATTAAAGAAACAATATTGCAGGTTTTGGCTCGTTTACTCTCTGCATCGAAAAAAATAAGAAGCATTTCTGCTAAGCTTCGCATAGCATTTTTCAAATATATGCATTGATCATATTTTTAAATTATAATATAATTTTGTGTTTTATTTCAAATAACATTGAATGGAATATTATTCACATATTCACATCAATTTGGCGCATAATTAAAGCTATCAGCTGTATTAGCTTTCAACCAAGTTGGATAACTTTAGTTATTATATATTAGAGAACTCAGCAGACTCTATTATTCTACAATTTGCAAAGTCTGACTAAAGAGGTACAGGTCTATTACACCCTTTCTGCATCGGTTTATGAACTTTAAGAACCCTTTCTCGCAAATTGAAAACTGTCTGTGGAAATTTAATTTTTCCACTCGTCTATGCCACAGAGTTTGCTTTGCTGTTGCTTTATCTATCTCTGGGCTTTTATTACCCTCTGCTAATGCCGTGCTAAGCCACAATCGCTGGCTACATTCCCATCTCTATAGAGAGTACACGGATTTGATGTTAATTAATGCAAATCTAAGAGAACACTGCAATTAGTTAAGTAAATGTTGAAGATTTCACGGGCAAAGCCGCAGTCTCTCAATAATATTGTTTCACCAACTGCTTGATACAATATGTCATGGTTTTTCCACACTTGTATTCAAATGAATCATCATTAATATATGGCACACAGTCTCTCTCTCTCTCTCTCTCTCTCTCTCTCTCTCTCTCTCTCTGTCTCTCTCTCGCCCTCTCTGTATCGTCTAGCGTAACCCCCTAGCATCTAAATTTCCATGCCATTCATCAAGGCCTCCCCCACATTCTGGCTGAGTTGATAACATTTTTATTTTCCACTTTTACGGCTCGAATATTTAATTTGATTAAGTTGGCAATGATTTGTGTCCTTGCTGCCACCGTTTCCGAAGGGGGAATACCCCTGTTATTCTCCCCGAATTGCATCTGAAAATCACAGCAGATGTAACAGATTTTCGAATATTTGAGCAATAATTTAAATTTTAATACCAAACAAACTCACTGATTGCTGACAAAACTCTATTTAACTTTGGCTTCCATATTTACACTTTTTTATATTTTTTATGAGAAATTCAATAATGTGGAATAAAAAAACGTTTGATTCAGAAGCTATTTAATTTGCTCTAAGATGGGCTTTATTATCCAGACATCCACTGAAGAACTACTTAACTTATTCTTTAGTCATATATTCATAGGGAAACTTTTCTTTAAAAATAAATACGAATCTCTGTGTTATTCTTGACAGCAGGTCTTCAACTCTTCTAATTATTAATTGCCTTTTTTCTATTTCCACAGCATCTTCAAAATCCTTATAGTCTCATTTCCTTTATAACTGTATTTCCATTATAATTTGCATTGTGTGAATTTCTTCCAACGTAGCATTAATTATAAGAGACTGTTATTCAAGAGCAATTAAAACTTTGTAAGAAATTATAATCATTCAAAACGGGTAGTAAACGTAATATGTGATTAGGAGTTCTTACCTTTGTGCATTTGATTTTCATGTTTGCGGCATTTGGCTCTTCTGTTTTGAAACCAAACCTGAAGATAGAAGTGTTACATGAATATTAAATGGATATTTACTTAAATAAAATACAAATAATAATAAGTAATTATTATTTCATAAGATATACCTACACTCCGAGAAAAGTAGCCTGAATCTTTCTTGATTTTCTCGGATTTAATCAAACCGAAATGTGGCTTGAAAAATTCTGGAAAGTTTCTTACTTGATATTTTTTGATTTAAGTAAAAATCTAGCTTATATTTGAAAACAAGAAATATATTTCTTGTTTCAAGTCAGAAATACTTGCCTTATGTCGAATTTTCTTTAATTAAATTGATTTAACAGATTTCAAGCTTTTTGATTGTACATTATACCAGATTCAAAACTAAAATTAGTTGTGTATGCTTAAAACCAAATATGCAAATGGGTTTGAATGGATACAGATGGGACCCGATGCGAATAAGAAACCTGAACTCGAATCCGGCTTGAATCAAACTTTTCGATTTAATTCTAGTTAATTCTAGTTAATTGGAAATCATTATCATAAAATACTACAATTTTTAAGACATTTACCCAAAAATAAAAAAACACCAAATTTGACATTCGGAAGGAAAACAAGGAGGAAAGTATGGCAGACCCGACAAAGTATACATACATATATATTTTTGAATAGGACGACGAGCTGAGTTGATATAGCCAATCTAGTTGTATAGTCCTAACTGGTTGATTCTTAATGGGGAACTATTTGTTTGCAACCAATATGAATTAGATTAGCGCAACATGGACATTACGACAAAAACTATTTAGAACGTAGGTTTGGAATACTCTCCTGTCCCGAGTATAATATGTGAAATATAGCTAACGATGCTACATCTTTATATCTTATTGGCAAACATTAGCAAAGCGCTATAACTACAGAGTAGTTACATCCATTAGTTGTAAGGCTTTTACTAAATTCAAGAGGAAACTATAAATTATGACACTTGTAACAAGCAGCAGTAACTATCCAGCCATCTATCTTGTCTATCAATGCAGCTCTACTCCAATATTACACTTGTAATACCACAGAGTGGTCCATTACGAACTGCCCTGATTGAGCATTTAAGTTGTAATCGTCCCCTGTTGTTCCGACAATTCTGTGACCTGCAGGCATAATTGTTCCGAAGGGCGGCGTAAACCACTTAACACCCCATATCGCTTTGGCTTCGCTGTCTGGCGGTGGTTGAAAAGTCAAATTGATTACAGAGAAGAAACTGCTAGGAATTGTCCCGACTGCAAGTACTATAATGAATATCAATTGATTTACAATTTGTACGCAAGGGCTCTTCAAGTGGACATTTATCTTCATCCACTTACCACACTGAAATCTTTTTTTTTCTCTTAAGATTTATGTTAGTTTTGCCACGATAATTACCTGCACTCTTGCTTCGCTGAGTCCCAGTCTCTGACTCAATTCCTCTCGCATAAAGGCATCTGGGTAATGGGTCTCCTCAAAAAGTCTTTCCAATTCATTTAGTTGCTCCAGGGTGAAGTTTGTTCTCGATCTTCGCTGTTTGCTACTCAATCCCGAACTTTCAATTCTTCCAAAATTATCTACTAGGTTTGCTTGTGGCTCTGGGGATACACATTTATCCGTAGTTACTGCTTTATTCGTTGATAAATCTGTACAATTATTACTATCGTCAGAGCATTCATTTAGGTTTATTGTTATTGTTGCCGAAGTTTTCAATTCTGGAAGATATGTTTGGATTAAACTTATTATTATACACGCTGAAATAAAATCGGTGAGCGAACAACATATTATTCCTTACTCACAGTCGAAGAGCCCACTTCGAAAATGTTTTTATAGATTTAATTTAAATATATATGGGCATTTCCACAGAAAGGTTCATCGTGGCCAAAAAATTAAAAGTTCTTGATAATGATATATTTATACCCTGTGCCCATTTGAAAAATGGGAAAAACAGGGTTAATAACTTTGTGCGAATGTCTGTAACAGGCAAAAGGAGGCGTGGCAGACCCCACAAACTATATATATTCTTGATCAGGGAGACGAGCTGAGTCGATTTAGCCCTGTCTGACTGTCTGTCTGTCTGTTTGGATGAACGCGTCGATCTCAGCAACTACAAAAGCTAGAGATGCCGTTTTGGTTGCTATAGATAGGTAGTTATCTTACGCAGATCAAGTTTATTTCAAATCGTTGATGCCACGCCCCCTTTACGCCCAAAAATCAATAAAACTCACACAACCTCGTGTTTTTTACCATAAAAAGTTGAATAACAAGCGTAATATTAAACATAGAATGTTGTTATTCGGAACATAAGTTCTCTTATATTATATTTAACTATCCTGAAACGCATTGAAATCGGTTAAGAAACACAGGAGATATAAGCTTCACAATAGTTGAACTTAAAAGTTCAAAAACAAGCGTAATATTAATCATAGAATATTGTTATTTGGTATATATACTCTTTTATATTATGTTTAACTATTCTGAAAAGCGCATTGAAATCGGTTAATAAACAAACTAGATATAAGCTAGGCAATTTGCAGCGTAGCCCAGCAGCGCAGCAGCAGCAGCAGCGCAGCGCAGCGCAGCTGCCGAACGTACAATGGAAGAAGAAGAAGTACTGCTGATACGCTTAGGGTGACAGTTTTATAAAATTGTATATAAAATAAAAGGCACAGGGTATTCTACAGTCGGGCCCGTCCGACTGATCTGCCCCGTCCGACTGATCTGCCCTGTCCAAATTTTTTTTACTTTGAACGCGTACGAATGTCCTGTGCGCGACTGTGGAAATGCCCATATGCGTTTTTAAAACACTGTACATGAAAAAAAATCTCGCGCGCTCTGGCGCGGTCGACCTGACAGTCGGGCAAGCCCGACTGTCTTATACCCTGTGCCACAGCTCGCGCTGCGCGCTCGCCCGTTCAGTATATAATAAAATTCTTTAAATATAATTTAATCTATCTTGATTAAAACGATCTGACAAGGTGGCAACGCTACCGCCAAAACTCAATTTGGCACATGGTATGGCGATGAAGGTGGCGCTCGAACACTTGTCGCTTGGTCTCTGACGTCACGCGTCACAGACTTTTGTTCTTTTGCGCAATCTTATTTTGGCACCTCGCAATTGGTGTTGTTTACATGCGTTCATGCACACATACATATATGGTATTCGTCTATTCTACATGTATGTGTGTTTCTGTTTATACATACACACATACACTTGCTGGGCTGCAGGGCCCGTGCGAAGCAATACATGCAGTATTGAGTAGCTAATATCTCCTATGTTTATTAACCGATTTTAATGCGCTTTTCAGGATAGTTAAATATAATAGAAGAGAGTATATATACCAAAAACCAACATTCTATGTTTAATATTACGCTTGTTTTTGAACTTTTAAGTTCAAGTATTTCGTAGCTTATATCTCCTGTGTTTATCAACCGATTTGAATCCTCTTTTCAGGATAGTTAAATATAATAGTAGAGAGTATATGTTCCGAATAACAACATTCTATGCTCAATATTACGCTTGCTATTCAACTTTTTGTGTTAAAAATTCGAGGTTATGTGAGTTTTATTGATTTTTGGGCGTGAAGAGGGCGTGGCATCAACGATTTGAAATAAACTTGATCTGCGTATTGAATACACCTACCGATAGCAACCAAAACAGCTTCTCTAGCTTTTGCAGTTTCCGAAATCGACGCGTTCATACAATCGGACGGACGGACAGACAGACAGACATGGCTATATCGACTCAGCTCTTCACCCTGATCAAGAATATATATAGTTTGTGGGGTCTCCCACGCCTCCTTCTGCCTGTTACATACATTCGCACAAAGCTATTAACCCTGTTTTTCCCATTTTTCAAATGGGCACAGGGTATAAAAAGGAGGCAGACCTTACAAAAATATATACTAAATTTATTTTTGATCATAAGAATGAAGCTGAGTCTGATTTAGCATTTTCCGTTAGTATGTCCGACCGTCTGTCCGTATGAACACCTACATAGATCTCGAAAACTATTACAGCTGGACATATGTAATTCTATATTAGGTTATGCTGCACGCAAATAAGTTTGACATTATTTATCGATGTTGTGAATTGCGCTACGATCAGAAAAAACATCAGAGATATGTAACAGAATATTTTGCTCGACAGGGCTGAGAGTGGGGAAAGTGGTTTTCATAAGGAAGCGCTTAGTGAATTCGATTTGTGCATAGGCGCATAGATTGATTCTGTAAGTGTGTATTATGAAACACAATGTACAGGGTGTTCTACTGTTGGTTACGTCCGACTGTAGCCTTACGTCTGATTCCGTCTGATTCGTCCTTACTGGTATAGAGATATTTTTGAGGCTCTATTGCAATTTTGACGATCTGTCGAGAATACCTGGTCTGGAAAGCAAATGGTTATAACTATTTATGATTCACATACTACTTTAAACAAGTGATTTTATAACCGTACTTTGTTGAATTAAGTAAATACTAATTTTTTGGATAATAATTTTTTTTGGGAATTTCAAATATGAAGAACAAAATTCACCTAACTGTACGCAAAGAAACTGTTCCCAATAAATCTTTTTATTGCAAAACAACTAAAAAGAAATGGCTTGAGAAATTCGCAAATGAAACATCCCCATCGGATTTTATTGAAAGGATTATCGTCTAAAAATCGTTATCCATTATCTACAATATAATCTACTAGATGCATAGCGTCATTAACAAAATTCCATATTTGAATATTAATAAAAGTCTATTATAAAATGCATATTCTAAAATATTTTAATATTCATAAATATAAACCAGAATGGGCGGAGCAGATCAGTCGGACGGGCCCGACTGTCTTATACCCTGTGCCAAAGCTCGCGCTGCGCGCTCGCAAATACAGTATATAATTAATTAAAATATTTTAAATACAATTTAATTTATTTATAAAGAATAGTATGGGCGCGCTTCGTTTCGTTTATATCTTTTGTGTTTATTATCCAATTTTAATGCGCTTTTCAAGATAGTTAAATATAATAGAAGAGAGCTTTTGTTCCAAATAACAACATTCTATGTTCAATATTACGCTTGCTGTTTAACTTTGTATGTTCAAATGTTCTCATAATCGCACAATTGCACAGCAGCGTGCTTGGTATCGCCATCTCGCTCGCACACTATTTCCAAGCGTAAGGCTGCTGAGCTGCAACGGCGTGTGCATGCAGTATTACGGCGCTTATATCTCCTTTGTTTATTAACCGATTTCAATGCGCTTTTCAGGACAGCTAAAAATGATATAAGAGAGTATATATACCAAATAACAACATTCCATGATTAATATTACGCTTGTTTTTAAACTTTTAAGTTCAACTATTGTGAAGCTTATATCTGCTGTGTTTCTTAACCGATTTCACTGCGCTTTTCAGGATAGTTAAATATAATACAAGAGAGCTTATGTTCCAAATAACAATCTTCTATGTTTAATATTACGCTTGTTATTCAACTTTTTATGGTAAAAAACACGAGGTTGTGTGACTTTTATTGATTTTTGGGCGTAAAGGGGGCGTGGCATCAACAATTTGAAATAAACTTGATCTGCGTAAGATAACTACCTATCTATAGCAACCAAAACGGCATCTCTAGCTTTTGTAGTTGCTGAGATCGACGCGTTCATCCAAACAGACAGACAGACAGACAGACAGACAGGGCTAAATCGACTCAGCTCGTCTTCCTGATCAAGAATATATATAGTTTGTGGGGTCTGCCACGCCTCCTTCTGCCTGTTACATACATTCGCACAAAGTTATTAACCCTGTTTTTCCCATTTTTCAAATGGGCACAGGGTATAAAAATTAAATACTTTTATTACCAAAAAATAAAAGGACTCTTATTAATAATTATAAATCCTTAAGGACTTTAGAATCATAATATTATAAGACAAATATATTACCAAATGTTGTTCACATACTTTGCGTGATCTCGACGTCATATGTTTTCATATCCTTTATGCACTTTCCATTAATTTTTTTACAATTCGCATCTGGGCACGTAGAGCATTCCTTATTGGTTTCGGAACTTATGTTCATTGAATTTAAAAGACAGGGTTTTACATCAGTGGAACTAGTCGAACTGAGTTTTTTGCATTCCTCCCCTGAAATTGCAAATGCAAAATAATTTACAAAAAAATCCATTTGAAGGTTTGTATATCCGTCCTTCCATAATGCTTAAATCAACTAATAAATTTTGACCAGTTAATATAACAATATTCCTCTTTTCATTCCTGTTCCAAAATATTGTATTATAATCATAATAAATTAGACCAATATATTGTTCAATGCCTGCACTTTAAAAAACATGTAGATCGCTTAAACTACTATAAATTACTCTTAGTTTTTATACAGTGCACTAATTGAAAAATTGGGAAAACTGTGTAAATTTTAATGTTAATGCATTTGCTAGACAGTTATTGTTTAAATGAAATAGGTCAATGCGCAGAATATCGATCGTCGAAAATAAAGGTGGCTTCAAATATTTATACCGACGTATTATTAAAGTTTTTTTTATTATTTACAGACGAGTTTAACAATGTTGGCAACATTCGAAATAGTACTATCTGACCAAAGCCAAATTTTTCCATTAAATCTGCCTTTCGCTAGATCTCACCTAGAA
>JAWNNJ010000368.1:0-28577 GCA_035045125.1 Hypselothyrea guttata | reverse complement strand
TTACCTGCTCTAATTGATCATAAGTTATGATCTTTGTAATATGGTGTGTTTTGTAAATAAATACTTTTCCGAAAGTATACAGTCGGAGGCATTCAACAAGAAAACTATTGTTTAAAGTTACTTTCCAATCTAATTAATATATCTAACTAAATGAAAGTGAGAATTCGGGCTCGACGTCTAGCGAAAGGAAGATTTAATGAAAAAAATTGGTTTTGGTCAGATAGTACTATTTCGAATGTTGCCAGCATTCTTATCAGTGACCTTAAAAACTTTAATAATACGTCGGTATAAATATTTGAAGCCACCTTTATTTTCGACGATCGATATTCTGCACATTGACCTATTTAATTTAAACAATAACTGTCTAGCAATGCATTAACATTAAAATTTACACAGTTTTCCCAATTTTCCAATTAGTACACTGTATAAAAACTGAGAGTAATTTATAGTAGTTTGACCGATCAGGCGATGAACAATATATTGGTGTAATTTATTATTAATATAATACAATATTTTGGGACAGGAATGGTCAAAATTTATTAGTTGATTTAAGCATTATGGAAGGACGGATATACAAACCTTCAAATGGATTTTTTGTAAATTAATTTGCATTTGCAATTTCAGGGGAGGAATGCAAAAAACTCAGTTCGACTAGTTCCAATGATGTTAAGCCCTGTCTTTTTAATTCAATGAACATAAGTTCCGAAACCAATAAGGAATGCTCTACGTGCCCAGATGCGAATTGTAAAAAAATTAATGGAAAATGCATAAAGGATATGAAAACATATGACGTCGAGATTACGCAAAGTATGTGAACAACATTTGGTAATATATTTGTCTTATAATATTATGATTCTAAAGTCCTTAAGGATTTGTAATTATCAATAAGAGTCCTTTTATTCTTTAGTAATACAAGTATTTAATTTTTTATATTTATGAATATTAAAATATTTTAGAATATGCATTTTATAATAGACTTTTTTCAATATTCAAATATGGAGTTTTGTTAATGACGCTATGCATTTAGTAGATTATATTGTAGATAATTGATAACGATTTTTAGACGATAATCCTTTCAACAAAATCCGATGGGGATATTTCATTTGCGAATTTCTCAAGCCATTTTTTAGACCCTTTACTTTAAAAAGGTAAAAATCTCGCGGGCTAGCGCCCGCAAGACATGACAGTCGGGCAAGCCCGACTGTCTTATACCCTGTACCAAAGATCAGACTTGCTAGTACTGTATTCTATTTAAAATATATTTTGAATCTAATGTATGGCCATTATTCGCGGTAGGTGCATGGCATCCAAAAATTGAAATAAACTTGTTCTGCGTATTGTATACACCTTTAAAAAATTACCAAAACGGCTGCTCTAGCTATTATAGTTGCTGAGATATACGCGTTCAAATTGGTCAATTTATTGTATTTATGGCCATTGTTCGCGGTAGGGGCGTGGTATTCAAAATTTGGAATAAACTTTTTCTGCGTATGGTATACACCTTTCAAAAATGACCAAAACGGCTGCTCTAGCTCTTATAGTTGCTGAGATATACGCGTTCAAATTGGTCAATGTATTGTATTTATGGCCATTGTTCGCGGTAGGAACGAGGTATCCAAAATTTGGAATAAACTTGATCTGCGTATGGTATACACCTTTCAAAAATGACCAAAACGGCTGCTCTAGCTCTTATAGTTGCTGAGATCGACGCGTTCATACAGACGGACAGACGGACAGACGGACAGACAGACAAGGCTAAATCAACTCGTCTTGTCCTCCTGATCAAGAATATATATACTTTGTGGGGTCTACCACACCTCCTTCTGCCTGTTACATACATTCTGACAAAGTTAATAACCCTGTATTTCCCATTTTTCAATGGGTACAGGGTATAAAAAGGGTCTATTAGTTTAGTGCAAAGAGGAAATGTGTGTAACACCCAGAAGGAGGCGTGGCAGACCCCACAAAGTATATATATTCTTGATCAGGACGACAAGTCGAGTCGATATAGCCATGTCCGTTTGTCCGTCTGTCTGTCTGTCCGTCTGTCTGTCTGTCTGTCTGTCTGTATGAACACCTAGATCTCAGCAACTATAAGAGCTAGAGACACCATATTCGGGATTCAGGTTCCCCTATTCAGTAAGCAGCACGAGTTTGTTTTAGATTTTGGATACCTCCCCCCTTCCCCCGCAAACCGCAAAAAGCTGCTGTAGCCGCAGTTTCAAAGCTATTGATTTGTAATTTGGTATTTAACTAGTTTATGACATTATTTATCGACGCTGTGAATTTTGTTTCGATCGGATAAGAAACAGCGAACATATGCCACAGACAATTTGCCGCACTAGGCAGAGGGGGGGGTGGTGTGCCTTGCATACGCGGGTAACTTAGTGTGTGTGCGTCTGATTGTGTTTGTATGTACATATACTCAAAGTAAAGGGTCTCCTACGGTCGGTTACGTCCGACTGTAGCCTCCGTCTCACTGACCTGTCCCGTCCCTATATTTTTTTATACCCTGTGCCCATTTGAAAAATGGGAAAAACAGGGTTAATAACTTTGTGCGAATGTGTGTAACACCCAGAAGGAGGCGTGGCAGACCCCACAAAGTATATATATTCTTGATCAGGACGACAAGCCGAGTCGATATAGCCATGTCCGTCTGTCTGTCTGTCTGTATGAACACCTAGATCTCAGCAACTATAAGAGCTAGAGACACCATATTCGGGATTCAGGTTCTCCTATTCAGTAAGCAGCACGAGTTTGTTTTAGATTTTGGATACCTCCCCCCTTCCCCCGCAAACCGCAAAAAGCTGCTGTAGCCATAGTTTTAAAGCTATTGATTTGTAATTTGGTATTTAACTAGTTTATGACATTATCTATCGACGCTGTGATATTTGTTTTGATCGGATAAGAAACAGCGAACATATGCCACAGACAATTTGCCGCACTAGGCAGAGGGGGGATGGTGTGCCTTGCATACGCGGGTGTGTGTGCGTCTGATTGTGTTTGTATATACATATATTCAAAGTAAAGGGTCTCATACGGTCGGTTACGTCCGACTGTAGCCTCTGTCCCACTGATCTGCCCCGTCCCTATATTTTTTAGTTGTTTTGCAATAAAAAATTTATTGGGAACAGTTTCTTTGCGTACAGTTAGGTGAATTTTGTTCTTCATGTTTGAATTTCCAAAAAAAAAAAATAATTATCCAAAAAATTAGTATTTACTTAATTCAATAAAGTATGGTTATAAAATCACTTGTTTAAAGTAGTATGTGAATCATAAATAGTTATAACCATTTGGTTTCCAGACCAGGTATTCTCGATAGAGTGTCAAAATTGCAATAGAGCCTCAAAAATATCTCTATACCAGTAAGGACGAATCAGACGGAATCGGACGGACGGCTACAGTCGGACGTAACCGACAGAAGACCCTGTACATTGTGTTGCAATAATGCACACGCACAGAATCAATCTATGCGCCTATGCACAAATCGAATTCACTAAGCGCTTTCTTATGAAAACCACTTTCCCCACTCTCAGCCCTGTCGAGCAAAATATTCTGTTACATATCTTTGATGTTTTTTCTGATCGTAGCGCAATTCACAACATCGATAAATAATGTCAAACTTATCTGCGTGCAGCATAACGTAATATAGAATTATGTCCAGCTGTAATAGTTTTCGAGATCTATGTAGGTGTTCATACGGACAGACAGTCGGACATACTAACGGAAAATGCTAAATCATGTTACAGAATTTTCCCGCTTTTAAACTTTTTTTTTCATGTACAGTGTCCAAGAGCAGTGTTTTAAAAACGCATATGGGCATTTCCACAGTCGCGTTTAAAGTAAAAAAACGGTAAAAGGAATCGATTTTTTTCTTCTGAAAGGTCTAACATATAGCATTTTATCAGCTCTTTCATTGGTGGAAAGATTGATTTTGGGTAACTTTTCATTTTTAAGAAATTTGCAAAATTCAAGTGATTTGCACGGGACACGAAACGGGAATGGCTTGAGAGGTCAACCAATTTAATCGCCAATTTCAGCGAATCCAGTAAAAGTATTTGAATGGAACAAATTTTAAACTCTTGTGCATTGATGCCTCTTAAAAATGGTTATGATTTTTTTCAAAGATGACTTGCATTTTTTTAAATTCAATTTTAAATAAATTGGCACGGGACATCGCATTTTTATGTTATTGTTATTGCTGTTGTTGGAAATTATTTAAGAACAAATGGTAAAAATGTTTTTAAATTAACAAAAAAATAGTGAATTTGCATTCGAATATTTTGAAAACTATAATAGTTTATAAAAGATTTTTTCAAATATGTTAAATTTGAATATTTCTTAATGTTAATCAAGAACTTTTAATTTTGTGGTCGCGGTGGACCATTCTGTGGAAATGCCCATATATATTAAGAATAAATCTATAGAAACATTCTCGAAGTGGGCTCTTCGAAATGTGAGTAAGGAATAATATGTTGTTCGCTCATCGATTTTATTTCAGCTTGTATAATAATTAGTTTAATCCAAACATATCTTCCAGAAATGAAAACTTCGGCAACAATAACAATAAACCTAAATGAATGCTCTGACGATAGTAATAATTGTACAGATTTATCAACGAATAAAGCAGTAACTACGGATAAATGTGTATCCCCAGAGCCACAAGCAAACCTAGTAGATAATTTTGGAAGAATTGAAAGTTCGGGATTGAGTAGCAAACAGCGAAGATCGAGAACAAACTTCACCCTGGAGCAACTAAATGAATTGGAAAGACTTTTTGAGGAGACCCATTACCCAGATGCCTTTATGCGAGAGGAATTGAGTCAGAGACTGGGACTCAGCGAAGCAAGAGTGCAGGTAATTATCGTGGCAAAACTAACATAAATCTTAAGACAAAACAAAAAAAAAAAGATTTCGATGTGGTAAGTGGATGAAGATAAATGTCCACTTGAAGAGCCCTTGCGTACAAATTGTAAATCAATTGATATTCATTATAGTACTCGCAGTCAGGACAATCCATAGCAGTTCTTCTCTGTAATCAATTTGACTTTTCAACCACCGCCAGACAGCGAAGCCAAAGCGATATGGGGTGTTAAGTGGTTTACGCCGCCCTTCGGAACAATTATGCCTGCAGGTCACAGAATTGCCGAAACAACAGGGGACGATTACAACTTAAATGCTCAATCAGGGCAGTTCGTAATGGACCACTCTGTGGTATTACAAGTGTAATATTGGAGTAGAGCTGCATTGATAGACAAGATAGATGGCTGGATAGTTACTGCTGCTTGTTACAAGTGTCATAATTTATAGTTTCCTCTTGAATTTAGTAAAAGCCTTACAACTAATGGATGTAACTACTTTGCTAGTAACTACTTTGCTAGCTTTGCTAATGTTAATACTCGGGACTGAAGAGTATTCCAAACCTACGTTCTAAATATTTTTTGTCGTTATGCTGATCTCATTCATATTGGTTGCAAACAAATAGTTCCCCATTGAGAATCAACCAGAAAGGACTATACAACTAGATTGGCTATATCAATTTAGCCCGTCGTCCTGATCAAAAATATATATCGCTCGTTTACCAGAAGAGTGTCATAACTCAAAAAAGTGCGTTTCGAGATAAACGCGTTTAAAGTTTTCAAGCGCCGTGTATCTCCATACAAGGTGGAGTGACATATTCTCTTCTCACGCTGTGTGTATTGAAGATAGAATAATGAAATTTTGACACAAGATAGATTAATATCCAACGAACATTACTGCATCATTAACTCAAAAATCGCGTTTTTTGAGGTATGACACTCTTCTGGTAAACAGGCGGTATGTATACTTTGTAGGGTCTGCAACACTTCCTTCCTTGTTTTCCTTCCGAATGTCAAATTTGCTGTTTTTATTTTTATTTTTGGGTAAACGTCTTAAAAATTGTAGTATTTAATGATCATGATTTCCAATTAACCCAAAATTAACTTAGAATTGAATCGAAAAGTTTGATTCAAGCCGGATTCTGGGCGTTGACATACTACCGGCAGCATGTTCAAGTGGTCCAGCGAAACCAAGCATGTGCTTGTTAACGCGCGAACCCAAGCCAATACGCAGCCCACCACCCGCCCATCCGACCGAGGGGCGCACCGCGCATCGAGCGGAAAAAAATACGATAGATCGCGATATAAAGCTAAAAACAATATACAAATTTAAACAAAACTAAGTATTATCTACGAGAAAGGTGTTGCAGAAGCATCCATCTTAGTAGAGGCACAGAGGTGGCACTAGAGATAATGTTAAAAAGGCTATTGTACTCACTACAAAGAACTCTAAATGGGTTATGAATAGAATAATTAGTACTACCGGATTCGAGTTCAGTTTTCCTATTCTCCTCGGGTCCCATCTGTATCTATGTAAACTCATTTGCATCTTTGGTTTTAAGCAGACACAACAAATTTTAGTTTTGAATTTGGTATGATGTATAACCAAATGGCTTGAAATCTGTTAAATCAAAAATGAAGTAAAGAAAATTCGATATAAGGCAAGTATTTCTGACTTGAAACAAGAAACATATTTCTTGTTTTCAAATGTAAGCCAGATTTTTACTTAAATCAAAAAATATCAAGTAAGAAACTTTCTAGAATTTTTCAAGCCACATTTCGGATTGATTTAATCCGAGAAAACCAAGAAAGATTCTGGCTACTTTTCCCTGAGTGTAGGTATATCTTATGAAATAATAATTACTTATTATTATTTGTATTTTGTTTAAGTAAATATCCATTTAATATTCATGTAACACTTCTATCTTCAGGTTTGGTTTCAAAACAGAAGAGCCAAATGCCGCAAACATGAAAATCAAATGCACAAAGGTAAGAACCCCTAATCACATATTACGTTTACTACCCGTTTTGAATGATTATAATTTCTTACAAAGTTTTAATTGCTCTCGAATAACAGTCTCTTATAATTAATGCTACGTTGGAAGAAATTCACACAATGCAAATTATAATGGAAATACAGTTATAAAAGAAATAAGACTATAAAGATTTTGAAGATGCTGTGGAAATAGAAAAAAGGCTATTAATAATTAGAAGAGTTGAAGACCTGCTGTCAAGAATAACAAAGAGATTCGTATTTATTTTTAAAGAGAAGTTTCCCTAATATAGTGGGAATGAATATATGACTAAAGAATAACTTAGGTAGTTCTTGAGTTGATGTCTAGATAATACAGCCCATCTTAGAGCAAATTGACTAGCTTCTGAATCAAACGTTTTTTATTCCACATTATTGAATTTGTCATTAAAAATAGAAAAAAAAATGTAGATATGGAAGCCAAAGTTAAATAGAGTTTTGTCAGCAATCAGTGAGTTTGTTTGGTATTAAAATTTAAATTATTGCTCAAATATTCGAAAATCTGTTACATCTGCTGTGATTTTCAGATGCAATTCGGGGAGAATAACAGGGGTATTCCCCCTTCGGAAACGGTGGCAGCAAGGACACAAATCATTGCCAACTTAATCAAATTAAATATTCGAGCCGTAAAAGTGGAAAATAAAAATGTTATCAACTCAGCCAGAATGTGGGGGAGGCCTTGATGAATGGCATGGAAATTTAGATGCTAGGGGGTTACGCTAGACGATGCAGAGAGGGCGAGAGAGAGACAGAGAGAGAGAGAGAGAAAGAGAGAGAGAGAGAGACTGTGTGCCATATATTAATGATGATTCATTTGAATACAAGTGTGGAAAAACCATGACATATTGTATCAAGCAGTTGGTGAAACAATATTATTGAGAGACTGCGGCTTTGCCCGTGAAATCTTCAACATTTACTTAACTAATTGCAGTGTTCTTTTGGATTTGCATTAATTAACATCAAATCCGTGTACTCTCTATAGAGATGGGAATGTAGCCAGCGATTGTGGCTTAGCACGGCATTAGCAGAGGGTAATAAAAGCCCAGAGATAGATAAAGCAGCAGCAAAGCAAACTCTGTGGCATAAACGAGTGGAAAAATTAAATTTCCACAGACAGTTTTCAATTTGCGAGAAAGGGTTCTTAAAGTTCATAAACCGATGCAGAAAGGGTGTAATAGACCTGTACCTCTTTAGTCAGACTTTGCAAATTGTAGAATAATAGAGTCTACTGAGTTCTCTAATATATAATAACTAAAATTATCAAACTTGGTTGAAAGCTGATACAGCTGATAGCTTTAATTATGCGCCAAATTGATGTGAATATGTGAATAATATTCCATTCAATGTTATTTGAAATAAAACATAAAATTATATTATAATTTAAAAATATGATCAATGCATATATTTGAAAAATGCTATGCGAAGCTTAGCAGAAATGCTTCTTATTTTTTTTTGATGCAGAGAGTAAACGAGCCAAAACCTGCAATATTGTTTCTTTAATATCTCTGGTGCTTATTAGCCGATTTTAGTGTTTAAAATAAAATAGCAAAATTGGATGCTGTTATTAGGTTGGTTGATTTGCTTAGACTGTCCTGATCTTACTTTCGTTTCCAACTAGCCTGGATTTATAGAGTATTTTAAATTAAACTCCTTTTGATAGCCGGAGTTTTCTCCGTATAGGACACAGCTGGACATAATTTACTGATTTCGTCTGCGGAACGCGACGGGATATCTGTTTTAACATTTCAGCCACAAGTTGAACTTGCAACAAGCCACAACAATTCAACTCTTGAAGGCGGGCTAAATCGAGGGTGTAAATGATCTCAGTAAATTATGTCTATAGTACCAGAGACGTGCATATGCTGCGCAATAAAGCAATAAAGGGTATCTCTAAGTGCAATCATATTTTCTTCAATTATTCATATATTAAGCTATATTCCTAGGGTTCAATTTGCAAAGGTAAAATGTTTTAGCAATGATTCACTGTACCACAGTCTGCACTGGACCAACACGATTATATGAAATGTGTTTAGTGGGCGGGGCGTGAGTGAGACAGGCAAAAGTAATCAAATTAAAATTCGAATAAAAAACCAAAGGCAAGAGAGAAAAACGCTCTTACATGGAGCGTAAGGTATCATTTTATGGACTTATATCAATTCTCAGACTGTTCGCTTTTTTATAGCCACGCAAGAGAAATAGCCCCAAAAGCAAAACACAGGCTAAACTCTCGTCCTTTTGGCCTTGTGGTCCCCTGAGTGTCATTTTGATATGTGTCCGTCTGGCCTTGTCCTGGAAGAACTTGAGTGCTAGACAGGGGGGGGTGAGTGCAGGGGCAAGGGAAAGACCGAGATATAGAGATTTCCCCTTAGCCCTGAGGGTGTTTTCAGAGCAATAAATTACAAAATGAATTCAATTACTTGTCACGAATTTTTGTACCGATTTGCCAAATTGGGATGCTCATTTGTAGCTACAAGCATTGTGACTTCTCTCACAGGGTATCCAGGTACAGGTACACCCGTCCATCCAAGAGAATCTGCCCTCCGCTTGTGAATTATTTACATATAGAAACTCACTCAAGAGTGAGGACGACAATTGGTTGGCGCAGCAGGCGGGGATCAAACAGCTTGTTGAGCAAATAAACCGTTTGAAAAGTCAATTTACATGAGTGCCAACATACCCTATAAAGCAAATTGACGGTGTCTGAATCTGGGCACATTGTGGTAATATGTGAGAAATGCGTCAGACATAAAGCAATCAATCACCCACAATAATAAGCTTCTTGAATATTGTTAACATTTCAGCATCGATAGATTAATTCTGTGTTGTGTTTTAAATGTGTTTTTAAATATTAAATTAAATATCATAAACTCTGCAAATTTATGAACAATTTCGGGAAAAAGACTTTTCATCAAGTTAGGATCCCATTCCCTAATTTTATTGAAAACACAAAATAAATTCCCTTTAAATACGATTTAAATTTTTAATGATTATCTTTTCTTAAAATACACATAATTAAATTTTTAAATTGATTATAAAAAATATATTTCTTTCTAGACGTTTTATTTATATATTTGTTTTATTTAATGTCAACTAAATGCAGTCGATAAAGTAATAAAAAAGTACGATGAATAAATGTGTAAATTAAAGGTACAAAAAAAGTTACAATTTAAATAATGTTTCAAATTAATAAATAAGTCTGGGGATGAAAATAAAATAAAATAAATTCATAAACAGTTGGAATTAAATATTCATAATCTGCTTAAAAAAAAATTGTCAACGCCTTCAGTATGAAAAATCGCTGGTTCCTTTTGGGGCATTCCAATATTACGATATATAGATAAGAAACATTGAATATATACACAAGAAATTATGGCGGTCTTAGCAGAGGGGGGTGTGAGGCATGCATGCTCTTAGTGTGTAATTGGTGGCAAGTTCAAGCTGCGGAAAATTTGAATTGCTTTGCAGTGATTATTGAAGGGTATCCTAGTGTCGGTTATGTCTGCTGTAGCCTTCCGTCCGACTGATCCGCTACATGCTTGCTGGTTTTTTGTCAATAAAGAGAGTTTTCAGGGAACTAATTTTCTGTTTTAAGAAATGTTAACAATCAAGTATTGAAAATGTATTATTATTTATGGATCCCGAAATGAAATACTATACAACAAAACATGCGTTTAGTTTATCATTTGCAGGTTTATAAAACGGACAACAATCTTTCTGTTGCTGTTGCTTTTATTTGTTTAATAAACAATGCATTTTTTTTGCTAGGCATTTTGCTGAGCAGTCGAAGCCCTCCGGTTGCCACGCCCCTGGAGCCGTGTCGTGTGGCGCCCTACGTCAACTTGCCTTCAATGCGGAGCAGCGGCGCCTCCCTAATGTCTGCATCAAGTGGCATGAGCAGCGTGCAGCAGCAGCAGCAGCAGCAGCAGCAACAGGCGCCGCCCGGCAAGGGGGCGGAGGGAATCCGGGCCTCGTCTCCGTCGGCACTTGCAACAGCCGCTGCCGTGGAGCATTTTTCCGGAAGTGTTGCAGCTGCCGCCGCATTTTCAGCCTTCGATCCGGCCATTATCTCTGCCGCAGCTCACCAGGTGAGAGGACGATAATAACAACATAATTTTAATTATGTTAATTACTTGTGTAATTTACATTTGCAGTATGCCGCAGCCATCAGCAATCGAAGTAGACCCGCCGGATTATTTTCCTTGCCGCAATATCCGCTTCATTTGGCCGCATTCGCCGCTGCCCATAAGAACTCCAGCATCGCAGATCTTCGCATGAAGGCCAAAAAGCATTCCGAGTCTTTGGGCCTGGAGGCAGATATGGTTATTTAGTACATAATTTATGCAGTAAAGTGAACTTTAGTTGTAAGCCAGTCTAAAAGTGTCTATTTTAAGACAGTTTGCTATTAAACTCAAGCTCGAATTAAAGAAATAACAATAACTACATTTACCACGATTCTACGGATATTTATGTACTATATGTTCCATTAAATAAATACTCAGTTGTCTTGTTTTCTAACACCTTGGATTGTGTTGTATTTCAAATCGATATATAAAAGAATAACGTGATTTTAATCCTTTTTCCACAATTTATAATGCATTTCCATAGTGATTTTTTTAACTCGAAATTTTTGAATGGCTTGTCTTCATCGATAAAGTTTTATTTTGAGCACTCATTTTCGATTTTACCTCATTTCCAGAGGGACGGAAGGGAGTGTGGCATAACCAAAACATAGTATGTATGTATTTTGATCATTAAAAATTTGTTCATATGCACAAAAAGAAAAACCTTCACCCAAAAGTCAGTTTTATATTGAGCGCAAAATACAAAAAAACCCCATTTTTCATTATTTTATTATTCTAAAATTTTTAAATTAAAGATTACAAGAATTACAAGACTTAAGATATAAAAAAATTCTGCTGCTCACACGTTTGAATAACTGCGCTATTGTACAGGGCTGCATTACAGTTGGCAAAAAATACCAAACTTAAGTCTGTTTATAACATGTGGAGCGGCTGTTAAGCGAAGGAGCATTGATGTTAAGTGGTATATCAGACTGTAAACAATACAAATAAAGCTAGCTATTAATTAATTAACATGTTCCCTTTCTTAAACAAATTTGATTTATATAAGTTTCGCTTTATAATAAAATTTAAATCAATAGGTTATCGTCATCAACTGTTACAATAATGTTAAATTTTAATACCATGTTGTGCGAGTGAGGTCAAGCAATTCCGCAGTATTTCGGTTTCGCCAGATACGGTCACACTTGCAACTTTCGCAGCGAAAATTTTTTTATTATTTTTATTTAGTATTTGTCTTGAATTATTCGTAAACTAAAACAGTTTATTGCACACACAATATTCGCGCAATGTCGAAATGTTAACGTACGGTAAATGCAATCAACTGCAGTGTTATTAACAGTTGTCGGATCGATGATCCGATCTACACATTAAGCAAACGTTCAGTGGAAAGAGAAGAAAAAAATAAAATAAAAAAAAGAAGTGACGTTTGCAGCGTTGTTGTTGTTGATTTTCGCTATTTTGTTGTACGTTTTTTCCTTATTAAATTATATTTGCGTGTGAGTGTGCGTGAGTGTGTACGTGTGAGTGAAAGAATAGTTTATGCTTTTGGAGTTTGACCTTTCATCCTGCTCAGATGCGTGCCTTGTTGTTATTGTTGTGGCACATTAAAACGGTAAAAGTCGTATTCGCCTGTTGCGCATCTGCTTGCGCTTGTGGGCAGCGTCGGGAGGGTGGGGAGGGGGCTGCAAATTGGGGTGTTGTCGTTGTTGCTTGCTCATTTTCATTCATTTGTTGCGTGTGCGCGTGTGTGTGTGTGTGTAAATATACATGCATGTGTGTGTGTCTGTATGTATTTTTGTACGTTTACTCCAATTGGTGCTGCTTTCCAGCTGTTTGCCTCTCTGTCGCTCTCCGTGTTGCTTGCCTGCATCTTTCTCGCTTCGCTGGCTCAATTAATTCTTCGGCCGCTCTTTTATTATTTGCTTAATTACAACAACACACACACACAGATACACACACACACGTTTTTGCAACAAAAACTAATGTTAATGAAGTCATTACACCGTTGCAAAGCCCCACAAACTCCACAAGCTCCACAAGTTCCACATGCCAAAAATTTTGCAACTTTTTGCCTCTTTCAAGTTCCATTTTCCGTCTCGCTTTGTGTATTCTAATTGGTATTTGTTCCATTGCGAAAATGGCGAATTGCGAAATGGCAAAAACAATTTGTGAAAGTTCGCGCATGATGAAAGTTAATGCAGCTTTCAATTAATTATACTTAAAAATAAAAAAGTTTTCGTCTGCACTGCGAAATACAGTAAAACCACATTGTGACAGACTTTTGATTAGCAGATATAATATTAATTTCGGATGTGGCTGATCTATTGTAACCCTTTCCATCAGAACTGGGTTCGATTATTGACTTTGTAGAATCGATCTTTTCGATCAATTCACCTCTAAAAATCGTTTTATCCGATTAATCGCAGTAAATTGAATTAGTTTGAAAAAACATAAGAAAACAACTAAAGATGGAGCAGATCCGTCAGGTGGAAGATTACAGCCGGACGTAGCCGACATTAACAGACCCTGAATTTCACAAAAAGTATCGATTTATTCGCCGACAAAAAGAATCGATTAAATCGAATCGAAATCAAATCGAAGCCCAGCTTTACTTTTCATGTCTCGCAGAAAATCGAGTATTTTCAATGGACACAGGGTATAAAAAGTTATGGCGTTTTATAGAGAATACATTGAAGTGTTAATCATCAATTTTTAATATAATACTTTAAACAATAGCCAACTTTCAAAGTAAAAGTTTCTTATATTTTTAATAATTTGAATAACAAAATAAAAACTGTTGCCAAAAAAACCATTGCCGGTTTGTTAAATTAACAAAAATTATGGTCTTAAAAGTTTCTCAACAATATAGAAATTTTTAGTACCACCTTATTCCAAATTTTATTGAAATGTAATTGAAAATTTAATTGACAATTTATAACAATTTATAACACAATTTTCTTATGACTATAGGTTTGTAATTATTTGTTCTCCCTATTTCACATTTAATATCGAAACATAACAAATTTAGAGCATATTTTATATCCTGTATCCATGAAATGTATTAAAATAAAGTTAATTATTTTGTACAAATGTATGTAAAAGGCAAAATGAGGCATGGCCCATCCCATAAAGTATGTAGTATATATACATATTCTTCACAAAGACGACGAACTAAGTCTATCTAGATGAACAATAAGATCTTGGAAACTATAATATCCAGAGCAGCCATTTTCTGATTGTAGTTAGGTGTATACCCTATGTAGATCAAGTTTGTTTCAAATGTTGGATGCCACTTCCCATTTACTCCGTAATCGATAAAAACCGAATAACAAACGTAATATTTAACATACAACATTGTAATTGAGAATATATGTGCATAGATATACTTCTTACTATTATATTAATCTTTGCTGAAAAGCGAATTGAAATAGGTGAATAAACACAGAAATTATTAAAGAAACAAATATTGCCGGCTTTGCACAGCCATTCAAAATGGTACAGACAAAAAAGTAAGAAAAATCATTGCTGCTGCGCTTCGTGGATTATTGCATTTGTATACATTTTTGTATTTATGACATGATTCAACCTGATAGTAAACCCAAATACAGTAGAATCCGGTTATAGCGACATTCAAGGGACCGACGATTTTACGTCGTTATATCCGGCAGACGCAGTATCCGAAAGGAGCAAAAAAAAAATTTTTTTTTTATATTATGGATGCCATGTTCGTAATAGGTTTTAAAATAAAACAAATTAATTTTTTAATCAAAACAAAAAATTTAATACAGTAGAATCCGGTTATAGCGACTTTCAAGGGACCGACGTCGTTATATCCGGAAGACAAAATCCATGATTTTGTTTCTTTTTCGTATTGAAAAAACACAAAATCCATGATTTTGTTTGCTTCTTTTAGCATTGTTAAAGAAATCAAATTTTCCTCTTTAAAGTTTTTTTTTTGTTCGGCACGTCGCAATATCCGGTTGAATTGAAATGAAAAATTGAATTGAAATTGAAAAATCTCGTCGTTATAAGCGGTTTGTCGCTAAAAGCGGAGTCGTTATAAGCGGAGGCCGTTTCATATAAGTTTGTATGGGGACCAACCAAACCATCGAGTTTTCGTCGCAATAACCGGACGGACGCTATAAGCGGCGTCGTTATAACCGGATTCTACTGTATTAACAAAATAGATAGAAATGATGTACAATCGTTATAAACAAGTATATAATGTTGTTGGGATGTGTTTATTGAGCATCAACATCGAAATAGTAAGTTTACAAACAGAAATTTCCTGAAACTTGCACATCTGGTAGATGTGCCAAATTAGAGCAGACTAACTGCTCTAATCTATTTGCAATAAAGTACCTTAAGAACCAGAGAATTCGGAGGAATAAATGGAACGCCAGTTCACAAAATAAATCAGTTGATTTGCTAATAGCATCAGAGCAACATCTGCCAAATATTTTCATAGTATTTCCAACCTTTTAATAAGTAACAGTGTCCACTGGTGACTTTGCTCTTCTTAGTTACTTGGATTAAACTACGTACGTACGTACTATTTCACAATACAATATTATGTTGAGTTTCAAAATTTAAAATAGCGAATTTAAAGAAGGAATCGAAATAGCGGAATCGAATACACAATGATTATGGTCAGTGCAGAGTATTCGAAAAGGGTTAATACGAGAAGTAGTTTGTAGTGCACAAATCGAAAGCTAAAAGTGCGTTATATAATTTCCCCATTGATACTACACCCAGAGCTAATAGAAGAGATTTCTTTTGTATTTAATTCTTTCCTGGTAGATTGAATACTGTGGTGGCCAAACCTAAGATCCATACTTTCAAATAGGGCGCACATTCTTTATATCTATTATAAAGAATTGGACCATCACTTGACCCACAGAACCGTACTGATGGGGAGCACGATGTCCTTATCGAATTTGTGTGTAGGATCGATACACAATCCAATCAATTCTATCCTGTGGTAACTCTAACTCCTCTTCTGCTCTACCAACAATGTTTCCTAGTGTCTTACTTCCACACCTCCTTTATCCTTTAGAGTCATATGTAGCTCTTACCTCTAGCACAGCTTTGGAGATAAGGGTGCAAGATGTTCCAATCACCTCTCTCTATTCAATTGCTCGTGTTGATGGTGTTTGGTATATAACCGAAACAATATTATAAATTATAGGATGCCATTATTATTATGATCTCTGACATCGTTGCTCACTCCGTTTCTTGCAGTTTGTTTTAAATCGATTCAGCTGCTGAATATTGCATAGAAAATGCTGTGATGGCGAAGATGGCATCTGGTGACCTATCGTTGACCAGCACAAGCAGTCAGGAAGGTAAGTGCAGCCTAAAGTACACCCTGTGAATAATATAATTTCGCACCCTCAATGATTGCAGAGGAGAGTTCCGAGTATGTGGGATACGACAACACCTTGCGGCCGCAATCGAACTCCAGTGGCAGCACAACAGCCGCGAACATGGCCAATAACAACGGGTCCACAAAGGTGGGCAGCAGCGTGGGAGGTGGAGGCGGAGGTGGAGTTGGTGTTGTTGGAGGCGTTGGGGTTGGAGTTGGAGTTGGGGGTGTGGCAAATGCCAAGAAATTCGATCTGCTGCAATCGCAGTATGAATCGGCTATGCTGGAGCTTAGCACGCTGCGGCATCAGCATTCAAGCTCGGAGCGACGCTGCGACGAGCTGGCGACCCAATTAAATCTCTACCAGGAGCACTATATGGCTGATCGCAATAAGTTCACGGACATCGTCGCCGAAAGTGCGAGGCTAAAGCACAAACTAATGATGCTGGAGAATCAAAATCAGCAGAACAACGGAAATCCCACAGCTGCAACGGTTTCCACTGGCAGCGGAGGCGGCAGCAATCCGTTCTACTATGGCAAACTGCAGACTAGCAGCGAGAAGCTGGCGGAGCTGAAGAAGGAGCGAAATCTGATCGCCATGGAACGGGAGAAGTACAAGAAGTCCTTCATAGAGCTCGAAAAGGAACGCAACTTCTACAGAGAACGTGGCGATGAGAATCAAACGTTGAAGGTTTTGCTCTCAAAGGAGACGAAGCACGTTGTGTCCCTCAATGAGGAGCTGAATCAGCTGCTCTCCGAGAAGGACAATGTGCTGCAGGAGCATCAAAAGATGTCCGATGACTTGGCACTGGCCAACAAGGAGATTGAACGGCTCAAAAAGGATGAGCTGATGTACAAGACGGAACTCAAGTCCCTTCAACTGGCCAATGCCGAGCACAAGAAGAGGGACCTGCTCAAGTCCAGGGAGAGCAGTTGGTCCAAGGAGTTCAACAACGACAAGGAGGAGTTGGAGAAGCTACGCAAGAGCCTGGACAAGGCCCAGTCCGAGGTGGAGCGCGCCCTACAAGATGCCGAGGAGGCAAAACGTGTGCGAGACTGGGCGATCTCACAGCGGGAAAAGATTGTGCAGGAGCGCGACTCGGTAAAGACACTATGTGATAATCTGCGCAAGGAACGGGACAAGGCCATTTCAGATCTGCTGATGGCCATAAGGGACAGCGAGAAGATCAAGAAGCAAAAGGATGAGGCGCAGAAGAAGATCGATGCGCTGAAGGAGCAGCTTGAACAGAGTCAGACCATTGCCACGCCCACGGACAGCGCATCACGTCGCAGTTTCCGTCTCAGCAGCTATGAGAGTGGGGGCGAGGATCTGCTGGAGATCGAGCTGTGCAACTATCACGATTCCGATCTTGGCATCATACTGGACGACAGCAACAAGCGGCAATTGGTTTGCGGCGTCACCAACAGCTCCCCAGCGTTTGGCAAGCTGAAGATCAACGATGTCATCTGCAAGGTGAACAGCCTGGAGTGCCTGGGCGTCTCCAAGCGCATGGTGCTCGACGAGATTCGCGCCTGTGCCCCACGTTGCCAGCTGCTTGTGGCGCGCACACGCCACAGCAAGCGACACTCCTACGCCGTGCAGCTGAAGACGGATGGACGGAGGGATGGCTGCGTTGGCCTGCAGCTGGATATGGGCGTGTTCATAGCCAAAATCGAGCCGAATTCGCTGGCCTTCTATGAGCCAGAGCTGGATGTGGGCGATCGTGTGTTGAGCATCAACAACAAGTCGATGGACTCGCTGCAGTCCATCGACGAGGTGATGCAGCTGCTCAACAACTGCGATACGGTCAACATATTTGCCCTCAAGTATGTGCCGGAGCCGCATGCAGCGGGTGGCGACACAAATTGCCGCATGACCAGCTCCTCGGCGCAGACGGACAGCTCCATTGATTCCATGCAGCAGTTGAACAGCAGCAGCGGGGTGACGGGCTCAAGCAGCACTGCCGGCGGCGCCACCAAGCATCCATCGAAATTCGCCGACTTTCTGCGAAAGTTGAAGTTCAGCAAGCCCGGCACAGCGGATGACAGCTTTGAGCAGGAGCACGATGTGGCCATTGCGGCATTGGACTCGGTTCTCAGCGAGAACAGCTCGGAGAAGAGCAAAGAGAATCTCTTCAAGCGCCACAAGCGTGGCAAGAAGGGCGAGAAGGAGGCCAAGACAATGGGCACCTGGCCACGCACCAACATCTCCCACGACAATCCCACGGGCACAATTGTCCAGCGCGGAGGCGAAAAGAAACGCGCGCTTATGTCGCTCTTCACCGCGGGACCCATCAACGTGGACAAGGACGACGATGTGGATCATGTGGGGCAGCAGTTGGACACCAAACCAAAGCTGCAACTGCAACAGGAGCTGCCGCCGCCGCTGCCACCTCAGTTGTCGAAGCCGCGCAACCTCAACGGCAGCACCATCAAAACGCATCCCAATCGCAACTCCAATCCTGTGGGCAATGTCGTCGCCTCTGCGCTGTTCCAGCCCGGCGTCTCCTATCCACGGCACTCGCTCTACGGCGGCCCAGTTGAAGAAAAGCAGCCGCTGCAGACGCAAGTCCATATGCAGCGGGCAGCTCCGCTGATGGGCGCCAATGCGCGTGTGAAGCTGCATGGACAGGAGCGCACTGCTCGCTCCCACAATCCGCATCGGTTCTCGCTTAATATTCCGCCAAGCGGTGGCGATTTCTATCAGCCCAAGACGAGTGGCCAGCAGGCGCAGCAGCAGGTGGTGCCGGCGGTGGCAGCCGGGGAATTCCCCACGCGCAGCAAGCAGCAAATGTTCGACATGTTCCAACAGCTGGCAGCGCCAACGCCCTCATCAGTGCCGCCTCCCACAATGCCCAAGGTGATGAACTCCATGTTCATGCCGTTGCATCCGCCGCCACGAGGCAGCGGCTCCAGCTCTGTGGGCGGTGGCAGCGGTGCTCCCGTGGACGTCATCTCGCTGAAGTCACAGAACTCCATTGAGTCGATGCTGTCCACCAAGAGTCCGCCCATCAGCGAGTGCAGCGTCTACCCCAAGCGTCAGGTGCCGCCCATGCCGATGTCCATGCCCATGTCGATGAATCATCCGATGACCATCTCCATGCCGGCCAAGCATGTGCCCAAATATCCCAGTGACAGCGAGAGCATCGGCTCCGGCATGCTGGGGCACAACTATCTGGCGCCACATCCGACGACGCACATGGCCATGGCCGGCAACCGACACACGCAGCTCTTCCCCAGCTTCCCCCCGAGCAGCCACGGACTGCGCTACATGCGTCGCTCCAGTCCGCTCACATTGCCCTCGCCTCCGCCGCCGCCACCTGGACAGGCGCCACCGCCGCCAGCACTCGAGAGCAGCAGCAACAGCGGCAACATCGGCATACCCACAGAGCTGGAGTTTGTGTCTGGGCAGCACCACGGGCACGCACCCTACATGGACTACAGCCAGGCGGCACAGCAGCACCACCAGCAGCAGCAGCAGCAGCAACATTATCCATATGGAGTCATCTATGAGGGAGGCACGTTTCCGCGCAAAAAAGACAATCAGCGTCTACGCATTCCGTCCAATCCGAGCGTGGCGAGCAACCGGCAGAACAGCGCCAGTCTGGTGAAGAACAGCTCCGGCTCCATAGATCATCACTATGCCACCACGGCGCCCGTCTCGCTGATGAGCTACGCTGCGAATGTGAGCAGCATCAATGGGGCAGGCGGCATGTGTGGCGTAACTGGAGGAGGCGGAGGAGGAGGCGGCAGTGGCAGAGGCTCGCCCATGCCGCAGGTGCATGTGGAGGTGCTGAGCCATGGCGGACCGAGTGGCAGTGGCAAGCGCTGCTCGAATGTTGCCACGGATTTTCTATGCCCCGGAGATCTTAGAAGAGTCACAATAGACAAGCGCGACAAATCGCTCGGCATTACGATACAATGCAACAACAATGGTGGTGGCATCTTTGTATCCACTGTTGCCGACAAGAGTACCGCTATGCGTGCCGGTCTCCAGGTGGGCGATCAACTCTTAGAAGTCTGTGGCATCAACATGCGTGCGGCCACCAACGAAATAGCCGCCAATGTGCTGCGCCAGTGCGGCGACTCCTTCACAATGCTCGTCCAGTACAACCCAGAGAGTAAGTTTTCAATCAGGGTTGCACTCACCAATACATGCAGATACATGCCACCTTCATCGGTAGTGCAATACCGTGGAATACCTAAAACACTAGTCGAGTATCAAGAGCCGTTGAGAGCAGTTCGACTTAAAAAGTCGTTGAGAAAGATTTAATATCAAGAGTCGTAGAAGAGTCGTGAAGTAGCAGTAGTAGTACACAGTCCAGTTGCAAGGTCGGTCAGGTTGTTAAGTTGTTTAGCGACAGAGGACCAAAGTGGATTCGACAAGATTGTATAAAAACCATGCAGAGTCTGACAACCGTATTCTGCAATTGAAGCTCGACCGGGCTAACCTTAGACTAAGCTCACACCTCAATTAATAGCACAATTTCTTAATATGTACTATGAAAGATCTATTACATATCCTACACTAATACATAGGCGTAAAAATTTTTATGCGTTTGAACTTGAGATTTAACAGTTCCATTTTAATTAGGAAATACCAAGTTAAAATTTACACAACAAATTATCTATATTGATGTTAGTTATGTATAGTGAAGGTATCCAATAGCAGAGCTTGTTTCTGGTGAAATGTTTACTGTTGAAAGAAAAGAGGCAAAATTGCAACTGTAAATTGCATTGCTTATGGGAAGAGTACTTACGGACACGATCTAATCTTCCCATATGCCAGAGTAATGGAGAGGACAACCCTATTCTAAATAAACTGAATTTACATTTGATTTTCATTCGCACCATCTTCCTCTTGTAGAATTTCACTCCACGGAATACGAGGGCGTACACAATTTAGAACCAGAATCTCCCCTCAATCATTCGGGGTCTCCAACACCGCGCAATTCGCCGCGTCCACCGACGCGCACCATCCAAGCGACGCTGCCCACGATGCAACAGCCGCTGTCCCTGCTGCCAACGGCCACATCCGTCATCCGCGCACCGCTGTCCCATCAGTCCATCAAGGATCAAAGCTTCACGGACAGCCTGGAGAATCAGTCGGACATCAGCAGCAGCCAGGACATGCCTTCATCGGCGGCGACAACAACCACAACAACCGCATCGGCCACGTCCACAGTCTACGATGAGGATACGAAGCCAACGCTTACGCCCACTGCCTCTACAGTGGCTGCAGAATGTATGTATAAACGAACTGCGAGAGAGCAAGTTTATAGAAGTTTTATGGCAAAGGGTCTTTTAAGTGAAATTCAGTTGAAATTCAATCAAGCTTTTGGGTAGACTGGACTGCAAGAGACATTTTCCTGTGTTTCTCTAGCTATCAAATGACAATCACTACTTTTTAGTGAGGGAAACTATTGCGGACGATCGTCTATTTCCGTGTTGAAACTTGGGTTTTCTTGCCATTATTAAAAGGTCAGGTATTTGGTAAAGATATTTTATTATTTCTTGCCATTATTACAAGGTCAGATATACAGGAAATATATTTGAGGACCCTCGTCTGTCCAATAAAATAATCGTTTGTGGATTTCTTGCCATTATTAAAAGATTGCCTAATGGTTAAAGGTATTCTAGGACCGTTGTTTGTTCAATAAATCCAATAAAAAAGAACCGGTATACAGTGATTTTGGGTTTCTTGCCATTATGGAAATGTTTGGTAAAGGAAAAGGTATTTCGGGAGCCTTGTTTCTCGAAAAAAATCGTTAATAAAAAACCTTTGTGCATTGCTGCATAGATTCTTGAGTTTCTCCCTTTATCCAATTGATGTTTATGTGAATTTAACTAAATTATAATGTAATGCATGCAAACATAATAATGAGATTTGTTTATTATTTGATATTTACCCGATTCTTTAAATGATCTCTGTCAAGTCTTTCCATGCAGTTCTCGAAACAGAGATAGTGAATTCACACCAAGCTCCTGGATTAGCGATGTTTTATGCGTGTAGGGAATACAAATCGGATACTGTGTTGTAATGAATCTAAGGTTTTATTGCAATATGTTTGGTCTATGCCAAGCCATATTACACCCAAATTTCCTTTAAGCATAACACCCTGAACCTTACAAATTATTTTTGATTTGCAAACTGTTTTCGCAGCGCTTCGTTATGTCACGCTTCACATGGACAAGTCGAAGAATCTGGGCATCAAGCTGTTCGGTGGCAACAAGGTGGGCATCTATGTGCACGACGTGGCGCCGGGTTCGCCATCGGATCACGCCGGCATACGCAAGGGCGACCTCATACTGGAGTATAATGGCGTGGATCTGAGTGGAGTCACCGCTGAGCAGGCAGCTAACGAGATCTCCAAGCTTACGGATACTGTGACTATGTTGGTGCAGAACAAGCTACAAAGTGAGTTCACTTCGGTCAAAAGTAAACAAAGAAAACATTCGTGAGCTCTGTGTTATTGCAGCACTTAAGCAAATCAAGGACAAACCTGGTGATTCTTTCTATATACGCGTGGGGTTTGATCGCACTGGCGAACTGAACGAAGAGGATTTGCGTTTCGTTAAGGATGAAGTGCTCTATGTGGACAACACGGTCTTCAATGGCACGTTTGGTCTATGGCGAGCATGGAAATTAGATGCAATGGGACATCGCAAGGAGTGCGGCATTATACCAAGCCAAATGAAGTAAGTAGAGTATGGATTGGACGAGAGATTTAGAAGTATTATTCTTATTTCTGTAATGCGACTCAAAAGATCTATTGTTCTCTATGATCTACGTTATGAGGTTGTAGCTTATCAATCAGCTCGATCGCTTGTAGGAAACCTATGATCTTATCTGCTGATAAGCTCTCAATTCTATTGGGTCTTATTCTTCTCACTGCTGAGCAGTTTCCTTGTCGGACATTTTGCCATCTACATACATAATACAAACTTCCGATTGTTTAGATGTTTACGTAATCCACAGTGATGATGCCTTGAAGTGATTTCTTGATCGGGTTAAGATGGTCGGTAGTTATTTTCCTATTATAGGTGCCTAAAATGTTATTGTTTTGCCCAGCTTTCGGAGAAATTGACCAAAAGGTTTCATTCTCCCTCTGTGTATTTGCTTTGTCTGATGAAGCCCGAAGAGAGAAACGACAGCTCCTTTTCTGATTGCTGAAGTGGTCAAAAATCAGTATATAGAAACGTTGTTGGATGACCCTAATTTATTAAGTTATTCAATTAATTGCCACCTAATGCCTGATCTTCCTAAAATGCTTTGAGGAACATGACTAAAAACTATAGATATAGCAATGCCTTTCGACTGAATCGATTCTCCATTATAATGAAATATGGTATTTTTATCAATTTGTTGAATTTCCAGAGTTGAAGAGGAGCTACGCTCGGGCGAAGTAGTCGACTGTGATACGGGGACTGCACGACGTGGCAGCACCTCAGCGCGCCGTTCGTTCTTTCGCCGGAAGAAGAATCAGCGCAGCTCGTCGCGTGACTCTACGGAGATAGCAAGCTTCAGCAATACGCAGCTGAGTTTCTTTCCTGATTCGGGCATATTGAACGATGACGGGGGCATCATGAGCTATCAGCGAGTGGAGTTATTGGACTGTAGGTTCTCGCGTTAACCTATTGGTTATGCATAATATCAAGTTGATTCATATTCATTCACAGCTCCAACACGTCGTCCGGTGCTGATTATTGGACCGCTTTCGGAGTGCTTAATGGATCGCTTAAAGATAGATTTTTGCAACTTGTTCAAGCTGTGCGAAGTGACTACCATGGACTGCTCACAGGAGGCCATGGAGGAGGGGCTTAAAGAGAATATATTTGTGGACTATCGCCGACGGGGAAACAAATTTGAATGCACCACAGTGGAGACCATCAGCAATGCTTGCAAGAATGTAGGCCGATAAGATAATATAAGGATAAGATTTAGCCCTGTCCGTCTGAGATCTCGAAAACTATAAAAGCTGATGCAGCCATTTTTGGTATGCAGTTAGGTGCATTCAATACGCTGATCAAATTGAATTTAAATGTTCGATGTCACTCCCCCTTTTCGCCCAAAACCAAATGTTAAATAATAATATTAAACTTAGGTTGTTATTCGGATGCTCTTCACTTTTATATTTATCTATTCTTGAAATCGGTTAATTAACACAGAAACTTTTAAAGCTTTGTCCTCCGTGAATTAAAAGAAGCTTCTACGCTCCGTACGATATTTTTATAAAATTATATTTCAAGTCTAGTGTACCGGTACTATGGTCAGGCGTGTTAGATACATCTGCTCCGCCAATATTTTTTGAACTTAAATTAAATTGTAGAACATAACATTGAAATCAAACTATTTAAGTTAAAACTGCAGCACTTTAATTAAAATTATTGTATCTGTGCTCATCTGTAGGATCGTCGTCACTGCATTTTGGATGTTTCGATTTCGGCAGTGGAGCGTTTGCAGCGTCTTCAAATATATCCCATCGTATTATTGCTGCGCTTCAAGTCGGCGAAGCAGATTCGCGACATACGGGACTTTGGCACCGACAAAATATCGGCCAAGGCGGCCAAGGAAATGTACGAACGTGCCCTGAAGCTGGAGTTTGACTACAAACAATACATATCAGGTGAGTTCAACACTCTGGTTATGCACTCAGAGAACTTGGTCTAATCGCTTTTTGCATTGCTTGCAGCCGTCATACCTGGCGTCAGCATCAAGCACATGTGCACACAGATCAAGGATGCTGTGGATAAGGAGCAGGACAAGCTGCTTTGGGTGCCCGTTACAAATGGCTAGCACAAGTTTTGTCTTAGTTTACTTTAAATAGTGCCGAGCGGAGAGAGTGACAAGTTATCACTGTAGTATTTAAAATGCTTATCAATATTAGAAAAGGAAATAATTTGTATTCGTTTCGCTTTACGTAGAGTATTCAATTTGTCGTTAAGGCGTCGTATTTCTTGATATACTTATTTTCTGTCTTCGTGTCTTTGTCTCCTAATTTATGCATACATATTGTTTGTCTGTCTGTCTGGGAATTTGTAAAATTCCCAATGTGCAACAAAAACTGTAGCAACTATTTATTAGTTTCACAATCTAACTGATGCTAATTATTATTTATTTATATTTCAAATATAACATTTATTGTGGCAATATTTTTAAAAGGGTTTCAAATTTTTATCAGCAACGAGCTTTACACTAAATGTAGCGTCCAATTCGATTGAATTAATATCAGCCTTGTTGTAGGTAATGCAACATTAAAACATATCTTTATTCGTTGAACAAATTGTGTATTGGTTAAATTAAAGAAGTAAATTAATGCTATTCGATTCGGTTTCGACTTGGCGATTGGCCAAACAAACACAAAAAACACAAGCTAATGCTTTACTTTTACAATTACTAGCCTTAAATGATCTACAATAAATGTGAACATTGAAACTGAGACGAAAATGCCGTCAGCAAACCACTTAAATCAAATTTATGTAACACAAGAGTAAAGTATACATAAATAAATACAATATAAATATAAATAAAAATATATATTTGTAAACGTAATCGTATGAAATACATTAAAAATCTATTTTATACATATTTATATGTACGTAAGCATTTTATATACAACAAATTAATTACACTACACTAAAATACAAATACAAATAAAAATCATAAATATTTTTCAAAATTTCGCACATTTCCGTGTTATTTACAAATTGTGAAATGGTTTTCAACGTATGGCCACAGTTGCAAGTGATTATAATTTTTTTATAAATTAAAAACTAATACTACTAAACGCAAGGGCGTTTAATAAATATTTTAAGGTACTTTCGCTCTGTAAATATTGTCGCTGGGTAGACCATAATGTTCGCCTCTATATACAATAACAATATGGGTTGCTTAACCTACAAATATTTATAAATTATTTCAAAACAAGAACTTAACAACAAATATAAACGCAGTACTCGGAAAAGGGTTTTATATGGAGCATTTGGAGAATCAACAAAACATTAATTGGAATTTAAATTTGCTCAAAAAGTGAAGATATTTGTGATTGAAAAACTTAGGGTATCCCTAGTTGTTATCTTAAGGCTAAACGCTATGTTTACTGTACATTCAGCGGGACTAGGTTAGATCCAAAGCCTCATTCCGACGAGCTACCATCTCCAGATAGCTCCCGAACTCGGATGGCTAACCCTCGAAGAAGTCGAACTCGTCGCGTGGCCTGTACCACTGATCGGTTGCATGTTCGTAAATGGCTCGCTGAACTACCGCCTCGGCTGCCCCAATGGGATCCGATTGCAGTGGTGTCTGAGGGGCATCGAAGCTGCTGTCGGAGCGCGGACTGCGGGAAGTGGCCCGAAACTCCATGGGAATGTTGTAGCACTTGCAGATGCAGCTTGATGGGAAGCGGAACCAGTCGGAAAAGATGCCGCGACACTCGTTATGGGGATCGTAGGCCAACAGTCGATGCAGGCGATACTGCTGCTCGCAACGGCAGCCATCGCGACAGAACATTTGCTTGAACTCGTGCGTGCATTTCTCCCAGTGTACGTACTGCTCGAAGGGATACAGGTTCAGCAGGGCCAACACCTCCCCGCGAGTGTTGTTTGCCCAGAAGGGAGCAACCACCTCGTCCTTGACTGGACAAGCGTTTCTAAAAAGAGAACAAACATGACAAACTATAAATGCCTATTTCATGTTTAAGATTAAGATATTCAAATTTGAAAAAATATCAAAAAATACAAGTCTACCGATATCTAGATATTTTACTACCCCATAGAATACTACACACATCATACGCGATACTTGAAACCAATTCTATTCACAAAAGGTTCAAATTGTTTGAGCATAGAATAGTTAAATTTTAACTCGTCACCCTGATCAGGAATATGTATACTTGCTGGGGTCTACCACGCTTCGTTCTGCCTGGTACCATTTTTCAATTGGTACAGCGTATAATTAGTAAAAAATCTCGCGCGCTCTGGCGCGCTCGACCTGACAGTCGGGCAAGCCCGACTGTCTTATACCCTGTACCACAGCTCGCGCTGCGCGCTCGCCCGTACTATATATAATGTAAAATATTCTCTTAATATTATTTATTGAAAGTACCTTCAAATGTACTAATTATAGTTTTTAATAGTTCAGCGCCAAAATGCGCGAACGAACACACACACACACACACACACACATAAACAAGAGTCCTATTAAATAAATAATTAAACGCACGAATTGCACGCAACGGATCACGCCTAATTCACTAACTTAACGGTCGCAATGATAATCGCGTTTTAAACTATTTATAATAGTACGAATATTATAAATATTTTAAATATTTTAAAAATTACACAACGTATTAGGCAGCAATCGAACGAACGCACAAAACGATCTGACGATGTGGCAACGCTACCGCCAATACTCAATTTGGCACGATGAAGGTAGCGCTCAAACACTTGTCGCTTGCTTTTTTTGTGTAATCTTATTTTGGCACCTTGCAATTGGTGTTGTTTACATGCGTACATGCACACATGCATATATGGTATTCGTCTATTCTACATGTATGTGTGTGTCTGTTTATACATACACACATACACTTGCTGGGCTGCAGGGCCCGTGCGAAGCAATACATGCAGTATTGAGTAGCTAATATCTCCTATGTTTATACACCGATTTTAATGCGCTTTTCAGGATAGTTAAATATAATAGAAGAGAGTATATATACCAAAAACCAACATTCTATGATTAATATTAGGCTTGTTTTTGAACTTTTAAGTTCAACTATTGTGAAGCTTATATCTCCTGTGTTTCTTAGCCGATTTCACTGCGCTTTTCAGTATAGTTAAAAATAATACAAGAGAGCTTAAGTTCCAAATAACAACCTTCTATGTTTAATATTACGCTTGTTATTCAACTTTTTATGGTAAAAAACACGAGGTTGTGTGAGTTTTATTGATTTTTGGGCGTAAAGGGGGCGTGGCATCAACAATTTGAAATAAACTTGATCTGCGTATGGTATGTACCTACCTATAGCAACCAAAACGGCTTCTCTAGCTTTTCTAGTTTCCGAAATCGACGCGTTCATACAGACAGACGGACAGACAGACAGACAGACAGACAGACGGACGGACGGACAGACAGACAGACAGGGCTAAATCGACTCAGCTCGTCTTCCTGATCAAGAATATATATAGTTTGTGGGGTCTGCCACGCCTCCTTCTGCCTGTTACATACATTCGCACAAAGCTAT
>JAWNNJ010000364.1:0-84673 GCA_035045125.1 Hypselothyrea guttata | reverse complement strand
TTTTCAAATAATTTTTTTTAGTTTTCAGACTTTTTAGTGTCAGACTATTAAAATGAGCAGGGTAAGATAAATAAAATTCAATATATTTGCCAGAACATTAGAAAATGTTCTTTCAATGGTTTGGCTCTTGTAGCGGTTTGAACGATTTCAAGATGTCCTGCAAATGTTCAGAACGTCATTCTGACAAAGTTATTAACTCCGATTTAGGAATTTTCTATGGGTACAGTGACTAATTAGATTCTTACGACAAAGAAGCTTAACGTTTCAAATTCTATGCAGTTCCGCAAAAGTCACAAGCCCCATCCAATCATTTCTTCACACGTACTTTGGAGTATGTATAAAAGGCAGCTATGGCTACAATTTGAATCAGACGCATCTTGGGAAAATGAAGTTCGCCTTGTCAATTGGATTCGTCGTTCTCTTAGCTTTGCTCGGCACGGCTGTTGCAGATCCTCCAACCCAGCGACCAACCGCCAGACCGCCAATAGTTACCTCAAGAAGACCACCAAACCCACGAGGAAGGACGGCATGATAGAAGAGCATCAGAAAAAGCAATAACATGTCTTTTAAAAAATCTTTTATAAAATAAAAGAGTAGGTCAACTGAATATATTCGTTGTTTCATTTTGGATAAAGAGAAGAGCGTCTCATATTCTTGTTTATCTTTTCAAACACAGTTTTCTGTGAAGCCGAGAGCGCATACAAAGCGCAGCAGCAATGACTCTTCTTAATATTTTCTCTATATAAAGTACTATCTGTTTTTACTCAACTAAAACACTTTGTAAACTTTAAATAATCTGGATATTCTCTACGCCTGCAGCTGGTAATAAAAATCTTAAGCTTTTTTAAATAAAAAAAAAATAAAGCACATTTTCATGGCATATAAATAAATCCTAAACGCTTTAATTTATTTGCAGCTTCCGCAATGAAGCTGTTTACTCCATCTAATCATATTTTCACACATCTTAAGAGACTTTGGCAATGGTTAAAGATCAACCGCAATCAATCAATTTAAAATCGATTTTTTTTAGACTTATATGTTTAAATAATATGTCAACATATTTTACATTTATTCATTACACATTCTAAAATAATCCAAATATTCATATACAGTAGAATCCGGTTATAGCGACATTCAAGGGACCGACGATTTTACGTCGTTATATCCGGCAGACGCACTATCCGAAAGGAGCAAAAAAAAATTTTTTTTTTATATTATGGATGCCATGTTCGTAATAGGTTTTAAAATAAAACAAATTAATTTTTTAATCAAAACAAAAAATTTAATACAGTAGAATCCGGTTATAGCGACTTTCAAGGGACCGACGTCGTTATATCCGGAAGACAAAATCCATGATTTTGTTTCTTTTTCGTATTAAAAAAACACAAAATCCATGATTTTGTTTGCTTCTTTTAGCATTGTTAAAGAAATCAAATTTTCCTCTTTAAAGTTTTTTTTTTTGTTCGGCACGTCGCAATATCCGGTTGAATTGAAATGAAAAATTGAATTGAAATTGAAAAATCTCGTCGTTATAAGCGGTTTGTCGCTAAAAGCGGAGTCGTTATAAGCGGAGGCCGTTTCATATAAGTTTGTATGGGGACCAACCAAACCATCGAGTTTTCGTCGCAATAACCGGACGGACGCTATAAGCGGCGTCGTTATAACCGGATTCTACTGTACATTTAAATTGAAGAAATTCGGGTTTGAATGCAAGTTTTCTTTTGATCGTTGTTCTTAATAAAAGTGAATATGTAAAAATATTTTTAAAATTACTTAACAAAAAAACTACTTAGCATTTTTGAATCAAATAAGTTTGATTAAATAAACGTAACAAATCAAATAAGTAACATTAATGCGATAAATGATAGAAAAATACGTTAAAATTAATTGGATTCAATTAATTTGACTTAATTGTAGTTTAACGCTTCAATTTCTATGGATTTTCTGCAATAAAGGCAAAAGCCTCATCCAATCATATTTTCACGCATTCTAAGAAACTTCAGAACGTATATAAATAGCAGCTTTGACTACGATGTGCAGCAGAAGTATTTTGGAAAAATGAATTTTGCTTCATTAATTGGAATAGTCCTCCTAACTTTGCTATGTACGGCAGCCGCACGTCGTCCTCCCAATCGGCCAACACCACCACGACCTACCAGGTCCACGCGACCGCCATGGAGACCCGGTTGATCGACCCGATTGGTAAACCTTGTAGAACGCACCCTAGCAGTTTCAGAAAAACGTCATTTGTAAAATAAAGTAGGTGAACTGCATATATTCGTAGTTTTATTTTTGATCAAGGGACGAGCGTTTAATGCAGTTTTCACAAAATAGAAACTAGTATCTGGATATTTGCTACGCCTGCAGCTGGTAATTAAAGGTTTTAAGTCATAGTGAAGGCAATCAATATACAGTTAGTTATGCCTTAAAATATGTTACATTTTCATGGCAAATAAATAATTCTTTAACGCTTAAGTTGATCGCTCCATCCAACCATATTTTCACACATCTTAACAGGCTTTAGCAAATGGTCAAAGGTCAACCCCTATCAGTTGCAGTCAGTTGCAAGGGCCCTTCAATCATATTTTCACGCATTCTAAGGGACTTTGGAATATGTATTAAAGCCACAATTTGCATCGGATGTAGTACATACATATCAGGGAAAATCTTCGATACGGAAAAAATTTTATATTGATACCTGGCAGCTTCAGCTTTTATTGAAAAATTTAAGTTGATGAAATAAATTTAGGTGTTGATATATTTTTGGTTATGAAAAGAGCTATATTAACCATATTTAAGTGTTAGGAAATGATTAAATTAATTACGCGCAGTAGCTAAATTAAGTCTTTTAGGGCTATATATATAGAAATAATATTATTAAGAACTCGCTTGTGTAAGGCAACATGATTTAAAATTTAGTCGGTTTAGAATTACCGTTTGGGAATTATAAACTACGTTTTATAAAAACGATACGATTAATAGATAAAACTGATTTGATTTTGGGCAAATATCGAACTTTTTCTATGCGAAATAATCGACGCAACATTAAGGTTAGAACAGGTGTTTAATAAATAGCGAAATATAAGCACATATGTACATCTAGACACAAGTATCAAATCCCCAAAAACAGAATCACATTTTGAATCGTTTGCCCGTTGACTTCAAAAACTAGACGGTTGATCCTCAACTGTTGGCCGTAAGCCCAAATTTCCGGTTTCTGGTACAAATACATCCCAGACTGGAGGCTTGGAGGGATACTTCTCCATGGCGTCGCGCATACCCCGCATGCCCAGCTCCAGGGCACAATCGGCAGAGGAGCGTTTGGGTGGCAGCTGGGTGAAGGGTCCATTGAAATGCACATAGATATCCCCGTGGCTGGCCAGATCCAGGCCAAACGTGGTCAGATCCTCGCCAATTGCCAGCTGTATGGGGCTGAGATGGTTCCGGGAACTGCGCAGATTGGACACCAGTCCAGCCAGGCCATACATATCTGGCAGTAGGCACCTGGAGGCATGCTGTTGATGCTCCGATTCGAATATTATCTGGGAGTGCTGACCGAAGACATCGGCAAAGGTAGGCAGAGAGGGCTGTTGATTGTGCAGTTCCGGAAAGAGTTTGTATTCGGATTGAATGAATGGGTTTGGATTGGGGTTGGGCGTGGACGTGGGCTCCTGAGGCTCATTCGGCTGGCTTTCTTGAGGTTCTGGGGGCACCTCAAGTTCCTCGCTCTTACTATCAATTTGCTCCTCCTGGCTGCCGTCGCTTTCTGCAACATTCAAAGGCTTCACCTTGCAACGGGGCCGACGACGTCGGGGCATTTTCTTGAGTATAAAATCTGACTTTAAAATACCTTAAAAATGAAATAATTATCGATAGGCACGCAAAGCCTGCCTGGTTGCCCCATTCTAATAATTTAAAAGCATGTACTACAAATTGTATGGAAATTCACACTTTGTTCATTAATTAGTTGCAAGAGGAAGAGAAGCCAACAAGCTGGCAACTTTTAGCTTTACACTAGCCATAAATATTTACAACTTCCTTCGGTGCTCGTAAAAACCCAAGACAAACTCTTACTGCAACGACAACATAATAAAGAAAATTTCATTTTCTCCTTTTTGGGCGCATTTTTAGACACGGTCTGCGCTATAAATAAACCGCATCAACAACTGCTAGAATCTGGGAAAAACACTTCACGGCACGAGCTAGAATCGAGACTATAAATTGATCGGTTTATTAAGGCGCAATCTTTTAATGATTTATGTCCAAAGAGTTTATCGGGAGCAGCGTTAAATTGAGGGAATTTAAAGGTTAAACTCAGCTGGAACAAATGCGTTTTGTGGGCTTAAATATTAATCTAAAAAATTATGCAAACTGTATTATTGAGAGCATAAAAATCGGTTGCCTCTAAGGAGTGATAATCCCTCCAATATTCCAATTCAATATTGACCCTAAGATCTGCATTTCTCTAGCAAATGGTGTCATGCTTAGTTTTTTCTTCTTAATTTTGCAATACAATTCGTGTATCCCTAAATTGTGAAATTTTCAACATTTTCTTTTCTTGACTTATAACTTAAATTTCAATTTTGCACTCAAATGATTAAAAAAAAATCGATACCGCTCGAAAATCGGTTGAGTTTTGGTAAAGTTAAGCACATTCAAAGTTCAATATAAATATCGAAGTTGAAAACCGTTGATGTTTTATTCTATTTATTTTTATTATACATTTTAATATTTAAAATTGTCAAGCATTAGCTTCAATGTTGAATTAATTTTTTTTTTAAATATTGTCCATTAAACATTTGGTTTAGATGTTTTTAAATTAATTAATTATTCAATTGAATGAATAAAATTCACAACAATGGCTGCCACCTTGAAAGAACAAAAACACTCAAATAGTTTCACTAAACACAATTTGTATGAGCGCAAATCCGAACAAAATGAAACTGAAACAAAAACAAGTGGAACTACAAAAAACAAGAAGAACAAGAACAATAAAATATCAATTTACCAATAAAAGGCTGGCAAAAGTTTGGAAAATTTGTTTATCATGAAACTGGGCCATTAACACGACTCGACGAAGCTTCGAACAGGCAAAACGAAAATCAACTGCAACAAAAGTTGGCGAAAAACAAAAACGAAAGCCCAAAGGAAAAGCCAAAATTTATAGCCACAATATGTCTAGATGTGTGTAGGTGTGTGTGTATGTGTGTGAATGTGGGTGTGTGCTTTTGACATAAACTAAATACACTAAATACATTAGCCAACAATTAGAAACAAACAAAATAGCAAATTGCAAACCGAAACAGAAACAGAAGCAGTCGAAATAAATTGGATACACACAGGGCAATAGATAGAGATACAGCTAAACATACGGTTACAGATACAGATACACATAGTAGCAGATACTTGTGGTATCAGATAGTTGGCGCTGCATAGCGTTTACTTACATAACTGCGATATGATGACATCTTGATTACGTTATTTTGGCAATGAACTCGGCTGGCAGATACTGCGTTTTATTTTCTTCCTCGATTTGTGTTAATTACTTGCAATATATATCTCGCAGATAAATATATACATTTGTATCTGTTGCACTTAATCAGCAGCAATTTGCATATGAGCTGGTAATTTAATACTTTTTTCAGTTGCCACACACACACACACACACACACACACGCGCACGCACACACGGACGGGGCAGTTAACTGTTAACTGCAACAATTGTTGTTGGCACGCGCGAGAAATGTATCTGACGGATGCACAGGGCGAGTGCTAACGCGCTGGCCGCTCAATTGCAATAGATACAAAATAAATTAGATGCATTTACTGGCGACACAGCTGAACACACACTTAGCTACAGATACAGATGCAGAAACAGAGGCAGCTTCAGATACAAATGCATCTAGTGAGCAGGCACTCAACGGATAAAAGCATGAAATTTGCTGCACTTTGATTTGAAACAAAAGTTTTTTCCGTGCGTATTTTTGCGCTTCCCTCTCCAAACATACGTTTTTTACATAATCCGGCGTATTGTGGCTGTAGCCGGAGCCCGAGAATGCAGCCGGCAAATGGCCAACTGGCAAATGCGACACGTCACAGGCCTTTTATTTATGCGTTGATATTTTCCTTGGTTTTCCTTTCAGCTCTGTGGCTGTTGCTGTTTCTTTGTGCTGGCTTTTCTCAGTTTTTCCTCTACTAGAATTTCTCATATGTGTTTTATTTTGTTCGTGATTTAAAGAACTGTGACTCTGTTGCTATTTATTTATAAATTTAGCAAATGTATCTGTGGCTTTATTTTGTCGCATGCGAGCCCGTTGCGTCGTCTAGCGTGCGACTCGGCGCGTTGTCAAAGAAAAACTGCCCGCTGCGGAAAATCTGTTCACTGAGATTTCCCGCACGAGCAGCGCGTTCGAAATTGAAAACAATTTTGTGCGTGTATAGCCATACCCCATATACAAATATACATATATAAATATATATTTTTGGGGCCGCAAGATCGCTCTCGATATGCCTGCAGCCTCTCGGTCTCAGCCTCTCGCAAACACTCTCTCGTGCTCTTAGGCCATCTCTCTTGGCTCGTTGCGTTTTCTAAATTGCAATAATCAAATGAAATAGTAACAACAAATTTCGATGGCATAGAGCCACGCGTAGTTCTGGCAAAAACAAAACAGAAAAAAAAAAATACGAACGTCCCGGCTATTTGTACACTCTAACGGGTCAGTTTTATCGCAACTTAACTCACAATGCTTTTAATAAAATTAAAATTGAAAGTATTTTGCATTTATTTAGGTTTGCGATCAAATTATGATAGGTTATAAATAGCCTCAGCGTTTTTTATATGTGTAAAATACTGTATGAGTAAAACTCATGAGTAATCAGTCTATAAGGAATCCCAGAAGAATTTAAAACTGGCGACGAATTTCGCAGCAGTTTTTAGATTTTGTTGCAAAGGAATATAAGGAATACTTTTAAATGGAATAAGTTGCAATAATTAAATGCTTTAATTTATTTGGGAAAGGAATCTAAGAAATACTTTTAAATTGAATAAGTCTTAAGCTCTGTAATTATTTCATTCTTAATTGGTACAATATAGTAATAATAAATGAGCTGTAAAGCGATCATTAACTTTTCTAACTGACTGTATATACATATATTTATTTATTTCAATAAAAATTTAGACCCTTAGATAGCATAAATAATTCAAATTGAGTTCAATTCATTTTATGATATAAATATTGATTTATTGTAATTAATTTAAAATAAATTTAAATATTGAATACTAAAACTTTTTTTGAATTTATTATAGCTTAAGTGGTTTATAATTTTGTGTAGAATTTTAGGTATTTCTCTTCCATTCATTGTGCTTTTATAGAAATATGTCTGACTTATATACCACTACAAGATATTACTCGAACTTCCCTATTTGCCTCGCAGCAACAACTGGCAACTGGCATTAATTTATCTGCAAGATATTTGCTGTGAATATCATGCATACTCGATGTATCTCATATAGGAGGAAGCGACACATATGATCGCACTGCGTGTGCACTGATATTCGGTGCTTTATTTAAAAATAACGAACGGTGTGCCACTTTTGCCGAGCAGATCTACAGAAAGATCAGATACAGATACAGATACAAACACACACACACACACACACACACACACACACACACACACACACCGGAAGCATGCGGCTAGCTAAAATGACGTCCATTCAAAAAAAAAAAAAAAAAAAAGCGGAAAGTTTAAAATGTTGTTGAGAATTGCCGTTTGGCCTGCACATGGCTAAAATACTTCATGAGAGCCAGAGTGCAAGTATTTGGCATTATATTTTAGCCAGCATTTAAACTAAATACGCAAAATATGCCAAAAAGCCAAAGAGCCAAAAAGCCATTCAAAAGATGATATAGAATAAGTGTGCTGAAAGCAAATGCCGCGTTTCCTTGGCCACTGCACATAAATCAGAATATGCGACAAAGACGCTAAATTGCCTGAGAAGCTGAGAAAAATCTAAAAAGAAAATGTGAAAATCTAAAAATCTGAAAATCTTAAAAACTGAAAATCCAAGTGGGCATCAATAGTAGCTAATAGCCCAAAGAAAGGGAAAGCCAAAAGCCCAGTGGTTGGGGGCCAAAACAAAGTGGCTCGACACTTTGACGAAAGACATGCAGTGGTTGCAATGGATGCCACTGGCTGGTGGGTCGGAAAGGGGGGTTGCAAGGGGGCCAGTGGCAAAAGGGGGCGTTAAAACTTAACCTAATCTGACCGACAGATACAAATAGCTTTCAACGGGCGCATTAAAAAATAAAAGAGCCACAACAGGCATGCATTTTGCATGCTTTCCACAAATATTTTCAGTTTACTCCGCCGAACGCCAACGCAAATGAATGCAAACAAATGCGAGAGAGAGATAAGGCCACAGTCGGACGTAACCGACAGTAGAAGACCTTATACCTTGCATTTTAATAATACAAGCAAATTGTCTGTGGCATATCTTTGCTGTTTCTTATCCGATCGTAATGTTATTCGCAGCTCCAAAGCTACATATCAGTCAAATTTCAAGTCTAGAAATCTGACGTATAGCTTATAGCCAGGCAGAATCTACATATCAATGGCGTCGCTAGCTCTTATAGTTTGCGGATCAAGAATATATATACTTTGTGGGGTCAACCAAGTCTTATTCTGTGTGTTACACAAATTTTTCATTTACACTTAATAGACTCGTTTATAATTTTTGAAAGTACAGGGTCGAAAAACTGAAAACTGAAAACTGTTGCCTCAAAACGAGAATCGAATTTTCGGGCAGGCCATAAAAAATACACCGACAGCCATAAAAGTCAGACCCGGCAATCCCCGGGAGCAGCCACTGAGGTGCACAACGCGGTCAATCATACTACGCAGAGCCCAAACAACCGGGAATCGACAACAACTGGGAAACTGGAAAACTGGGAAACTGGGAGACTGGGAGACTGAGAAATCGACAAACACGGGAGTCAATAGCTGCAACATGCAACAGACGCATCGAGTGGCAGGCGCAGGCCTTTCAATCATTTCCACGATTTTCAGTTTATAATTTATGCCTGCCCCCGCTAGTTGCCTCATGAGCAGGGGAAGGGGATGGGGGATGCTGCAGCTATGACAGATTATGCAATGAAAAGATGCAAACGCTAGTTAATAAAATTAATAGCTGGGAGTTGCTGCCTCGACTCCGCGGGGACTGCGATTTGTTTGCGTGTACAATAAAATCTTCTTGAGGCACAACAAAATTTGTTGTGTCACCTGCAACACGCATAAAAACAATCATTTTACGAGCAAGGGAAACATGCTGCAAAAGATTTTTAAAACTCAAAGGAAGTGTAAAAGAATGTTAACAACAATTTCAGTTATCTAAAAAGTCTTGTTATAAATTTAAAAATATTTTTCCTAAATAAATTGCAGAAAAAATCTATAAAAAAATTAAAAGAAATTAATATTTAAATGCTGTATGATTTGGGAAAAAGTCCATAAAAGTAGAGTAACATATTTAAAAACTCTAAATAAAGTAAATTAAAATTCTTGATTCTAAATAAAACAGAAAGATTCAAACAAATTGAATCCCTTGATTCTATATTAGAAAGAAAATTATTAATGAGAGAAAAAGCAGGTTAAGTTTGCTTATAAAAGTAGGTTAAATTTCTAGTTAATACGCTCCCCAAAACATGTCAGCTGTTGCTCTAAATTTCCATTAAAAAAAAACCTAAGCAATTCTTATCTTTATTTATACCTCGCATATGTTAGATTAATCAATCTGGTGCCTTCTCCTTTTATTAGTTCTGCACAGTATATAAATGTATAAACAACAAATATAAACAGACAAACTATGTGCTGCTGCCAGATCTTATCTGGCCCCGTCTGTGCTGTCCGTTGTCCTCAGGCATTGCGTAAAAAATAATTATTTTGAGAGAAATAAAACGCCGGGCTTTTAGCCAATAAAAAAAAGCTAAAACGAAACGCTGAAATGCTGAAACGGCTGCCTGTCGATTGTTCCATATATCCATGTCACTGCTAAAAATAATAATAATATTAAACGCAAAATGCAGTTAATAGTTTTTTATTTACACGATGTGCAGACACGTTCGTCCGGCTTACATTTTTGTGTTTTGGTTTTTTTTTGTTTTTTTGTATTTTTGCTTTTTGGCTAAACATTTCATGAGTTTACATTTCTGTTCGGCGTTCTCAGTGTTGCAACATTTAGCTTGTTTTCATCTTTCATGAGTTTAGCTGCTCGTTTGTCTGTCCCGCTGTCTGTCTCTCTGTCTCTCTGTCTGCCTTGTGTGTGCCAATATTTAATTTAAATATTGTTCTTAACCAACCTCACTCTATGTTGCAATAAGCGACGCCTTTGCCTTTGCCGCTGGTTTTGTTATTTCTTTGTTATGTGTGGATTTATTCAAGGTTATCACGGTGCTGGAAAGTGCCGCATCTCAAGTATTTTATACGTAACCCGAAAGGACGGAGCAGATCAGTCGGGCGAAGGGCTACAGTCGTATGTAACCGACAGCAGAGGACCCTGTTTTTCAATAATTACTACAATATTATTCAATTCCAAAAATAGGTGTCTCAAGATTTTACAGTTTTCGAGATCTGGTTTCCATACGGACAGACGAGCATATCGACTATATCGACAAAGTTCATCATCCTGATCAAGAATATATATATACTTTATATTGTCTACCATGCCTCCTTTTGTCTGCTACTAACCCAATAGACACTTTTGTAAATTTGTAGAGTCCAAAAATTACGCATACGCCGCGTAGTCGCTGCTTGATGCTGATGATTAGCTCCGCCGCTCCATAGTTTTTATGCTCGTAATCGCAGTTTGCCTTTGGTCTTTAGGCTGAAAACCATTTGAAGTGGCAATCGTTTGTTTTGCTTAGGGCTATATAGCCTCAAGTGGCAGACTGACATGCATCTGTCGATCGGAATTTATGTCAAAATTCTGTTACTCAGACACAGCTAAATAATCTTGCTATTGCCAAACTGTAGTTTCATCACAAACTCTAGACAATTGTAGGGCTAAGCAAATTGCCAAACAAAAATTTTAAAGTTGAATTTAAATGGAATTAACTAACAATTTGTTAATCATTCAATTAAATTCCAACTGTTGCTTGTGCTTAATTTGAATTGAAATAAAAAGAACCGCCAAAAAGCACTGCCCAAAGTTTAGCACGTATATTTAGAAAACTTTTCTAGGTATTGCCAGGCCAAAGAGAAAATTCGCTCAAAGCGAAGCAGCTGATAAAAACAAAACAATAAAGCAGAACACGCATACGACGAGCTGACAACAGGTGAAATGCTGAAAAACTGGCAAATATTCAAGTAAAATTTGAATTTAAAGAGCTTACAATTAAGTGAAACAATAAAATGTTAAACTGTGTTATTAATTTAATACCTTTAGCTAACAAAACAGAATGGTTTTGCTCTTGGTGCACCTACGTCGCATTATACTGCTGCTGACGATTGTCTCGCTATCCGGCGCTATCTTCCGGAATAAGCTGAGCGGACGACATCGTGCCCATATCTTGCTACCGGATGAATTTCACGGATCATGGCGGGAGGGAGGAGGGTTGAAGACCCCGTTGCACTTTCAGTGGTGGGCTTATATCTACACTTGTTACGCCTACTTTGTGCTGATCAACTATGTGAGCTTGCGGCGTATGACGCATTTGTTGCATCTGCTATTAAACATGCAAGCAGATTAATTTAAAATGTTGTGATACTTGTGAATCTGTAAAATTGCTTTAAAGCAGTAATTAAACATATTAGGCTAAGTTATATTTTATGCTAAAAATGCAGAAAATAAAATTAAATGCTGAAAAAATTCGTGCCAGCGCCATCTATTGCTCATTTGTTTACATTGTCAGATAAAAATATTTATTTTAAAGAGCTGAAAAAATTATAATTTTTAAGAAAAAGAAAATACATCAACTGTAATAAAAAATTCTAAAAACTAAACGTCATAGAGCTAAAATCCATAAAAAATATTCCAAATTAAATGCAGATGATCGCAAGCAAAAGCTGGACAGCGCCATCTATGTGTCAGTTTTTAAAGTTCATATTAGTGCAAGTCTCTGCTATGCAACGGCATGAGTTCGATACGAACCATCGAACAAGTATGAGTTCGCTTGATATAAATATCGAAAATTATCAAGTTTGATTCATTTTAAAAAGCCAAACTGGCAGCTACCCTGTATGTTTTGCATAATATTTGCCAAGCGAAAAGTAAAAATGATTAATGCAATTGGCATAGTAAACATATGCATGACGAGTTGTCTGGTTTGCCCATGACAATAAACGGTATAAATAATTATAAATAAATATATCCCATTTTGTCAACAGTCAACAAACAATTTAGCTGTGCCAATATAATATAATAAATAGCATTTTTCACCTGCCTATTGCCGGTATGTATGTAAATGCAATATAATTTTAGCCATGGTTTATTTATAACTCAAATGACGCAGAAACTGTTTGCGTTTTGAGGTAAGAAGAAATATGTTCATTATGATGCAAATCGACAGCAAAAACATAGACGCTGTTGACAGCAATTAAATTCCCATTGAGTGTAGCTGTAGAAACACAAATATCAGTTCGTAATATCAGAATTTAATAATAAATGTATTTATTTTCCATATAATTATTTATTTAATGTCAACTTAATGCAATCCACAAAGAAATACAAAATACAATACGAAATTGAAGTTAGAATGTAATTTAAGTTTGAGATTAAGAAAACCCGTATTAACCTAATTATTATAAATTTTTTAATGAAAACTTCTCTGTGGTATTTATATTTATGCGGTATTTGGATACTTTAATTACCTTTTTAGTCGGCCTACAAGGCCTTTCTAAATATATATTGTATGTTTAGAAAAATATAGTTTTTCTGGCAATTGGAAACATGTTTGTTTATATATATGTTACATGGGTTTATTTTAGCAATTGGCGTAATAATTATAAATTTGAATCGAAACGATAAATATTTATTGCAGTTAGGCTGAATGTTATTTGGCAAGTTCGCGCAGCTCCCACGTTCAACGTCTAATAAACAGTACACTGAGAGAAAAATCTATTCAAGATTAAAATAAGATACGATTTGTAACTTATTTAATAATAATTAAATTAAACTGAATTCTATTTCGATTTGTTGATTTAATAAAAGTTGATTCATTATATAGCTTTTATTTGTAGAGCGAATCTTGGTTTTTCTAAGTGCAGCTAAACTGCGGTGTATATCTGCTGTAGGTATGTATCTGTAGGTATATATGTATCTATGCCATGACTCACTAGTTTTTGTTGGCGTAGCACACGTCACAGGGCATTATACGGCCATGTTGTATTTTGGCCAAGAACTGTGCCAGCCTGCAAAAACAACACACTCGGATTTATCGAATGGACTCTTGCCTGTGCACACAATGCCAATTGATAGTTCGTGTATGGGTGTGAATCAGCTAACGGTAGCTGAGCAGATTTTAAAGTTGTCAACACACAAAAGACAAATGGAAATTTCGCAAAAAAAATTAACTAACTAAAGCAGTAAGAACGGAGCAGTTCTGCTGGCCGGAAGGCTAAAGTCGAACGTAACCGACAGTAGGGGCCACTGTACTTTACACAGTTGAGCAAATTGCCTGTTGCATATCTTCGTTGTTTCGTATCCGATCGTAATGCAATTCACAGCATCGATGAAGAAAGCAATAAGGAAGCAGATATGCCGACAGCAGAAAAATCTCTACTTTTGGATTATAATAATTCTCTAATAGTCAAACAAATTGTCTGCTGCACATCTTCGCCGTTTCTTATCCGATCGTAATGCAGTTCGCAGCATCGATGGAGACTACTATAAGCTACTTTATAGACCCTTTTGTTCTCAGTAAAAGTACAGAGTTTCAAAAAAAATCGCAAGATGCATTAAGCTTTAAAAGCGTAGAGCCTGGCGTTTGTCTTTGGTTTATTTGTTTTGCGTGTGCATTGGAAACTTTATTTTTGGCATGGGCCATGGGTGTTGGAATTTGTGGCCTTTGCACCAGAGGCAGCAGGAGGCAAGCACCACCCACATGGAGCCTATGGCTGGCACCCACTTGAGCCTACACCCTGAGCACTTAGCCAAGTGGCAGTGCCTGAAGCGATCGCGCCGAGTAGCTGTAGCTTCAACTGCGGCATGCGAAAAGTGGCTAGAAGACACACACACAACTACACACACATACATATACTCACACCAACTCACACACACACACACACACACACTTTGAATGGGCACACACTTTATAAAGCAGGAAAACACCTCGTAGTCTCTGCGAGATTGCGAGTACAAGCTGCTGCCTGTCTATATATAACTGCATAGCAGGCATGCTTCTATTAGCGACTGTATGTATGTACTACATGTGTAGCTGTATGTGTATGTGTGTGTATCTGTGTGATCATAACAATTTTGACCCAATTTCTGTGCGCTGGCACACGAAACATGAGGCACAAAGCAGCTCTCGAGCGAGGAAGACAAACTCCTGTGTCATCACTGACCTCAGCGCAGCTGTAAAACGATGAGCAATGAGGCATGCCACTTGGGGCATGCCACAGGCTGCCTCTTTGGTACTTCCCCACCTGCAAAGCTCTACCTGTATTTCATTTGCAAGTTGACAAAAAACTTGTGTGTGCTCTCGTCCCAGCTAAATTTAGCTGGCTTATTTATCTTTTCTATCGCTGGCCACATATTCGCCAAAGATATTTTTAAATTATTACACATTCCAAAATGTGGCAAGCACACACAAACACACACACACACACATATGCCCAGTTGTTAAATATTATTGTAGACACTCTTATATACACAAATATACACACACATAAAATAAATAAAATTATGGCCAGCACTAAGTATCTAGAAGATACGAAATGGCCAGTCAGCCAAGCTAGCCAGCTTCTCAGCCACATACTACATATAAAAATATAGCTATATCTATCTATCTGTATGCATATAGACTGTGTATCTATACACCCAGGTGAAATATGTGTGGAAAATGAACATGATTATGAGGGGGAAAATACAAAATACAAATTCAAATTCAACTAAAATAACGCTAAATTCAGTTGCTAAAAATAAGCGAAAAATCATTCTTAAGTATTGGTTATATGTATGTGTATCTGTATCTGTATCTGTGTGTGGGTTTGTATCTGTATCTGTAGCTGAACACTTTGCACAGGTGGAGAAGCTCGCCAAAGTTCGAGTCGATTGGGAAGTTCACTCGCCGAGCTTTTTTGGAAAACTGAGCCAAATGCTCAGCGTATATATACAAAATTTGGATAATCTTGCCAGTTGTCAATGGCTTTATTTATGTATCTGCCAGACCATTAAATTACAATTGTAAACTGACAGCAGTTTGTCAGTGAGAGCGGCTAATGAGCAGCCAAAAAATAAAAAATATTAAAAAAATATTCCTCGGCATTGCCAAGGATTCACTCGACACGAACGTACATTTTACGGGCGTTTCTTTAATATTTTCATAAATATTTATGTTTATTTATTTATGACACAGCATAATACGTTTCGATGCCAAATATTTTCAAGTCAGACATGACGATAAATTCAAATTGTCTTTTGGCATAGACGTTGCATGCATAATTTTTATAAAAATTACGAAAAACATTTTTTTGGATTACGCTATGCTTGATGTATTACGGCAATTGCAATTGAGCACAAGATTATTATTAGATAATGAATGAATATTTCGTATACTTTTAATAATCTAATATGCTTTAATGAGCTTTCGATTGTATCAATAAGCATTTTTCTGTATATCTTTGCCATCTAGGAAGCCAATTCCAAGGCGTATAATGTAGGCAAACTAGCAGATACTGCGAATAAGAGATATATACAAATATATATACACGCCTATGTATATATATAAATGACATCGGCTAATTACAGGTAAGCGAAAAAAACAACAACTTGAAGTTTATTTTGGGCGCTCCGCGAAACAGACGTGAAAATGCGTTCGCACCAAAGCGAACAGCCGAAGACATAAACACAAAAGTGCCACAGGCGGCAATGCTAGACTAGCGGCTACCCTGCAATTCAGATTCGGGCTTCCAAATTCCAAGCTGCAAGTGCCAATCCCCCCATGATACCAATATTACCTCTTAAATCTACATTTTTCGACCAAATGCTGTAGTGTTTGGTTTTTTCTGCATAATTTTGCAAAACGTATTTATTATTACGATTTACAATAAACAAAATTTTTTCCGAAAATTCAATATTTCTTTAAGTTAAAGGAGGGCTTAAAAATTTAGCAAAAATTTCAAATTTTTTTTTCTTTGATTTTTTGCTCAAATTTTAACTTGCAAATCAAGTGATTAAGAAAAAATTAAATCGTTTAAAATTTGGTTGTGTTTTGGTAAAGTTATGCGCATTCAAAGTTCAACAAAAATGGCTTTTTTCGTTAAAGAAGTGATAATCACCATATCATTCCAATGATGGCCCCAAAATCTACATTTTTCGTCTAAACGCTTTTATATTTGTTTTTTTCTGCAAGGCTTCAAAGAGTTACAAGAAAAAGTGTAGCTCCACAAAATATTTTTTTGACTCTATATAACCCTCTCTAACTCCCTTTCTAAGACTCTCCAAGTAAATTCAAACTTTGTATGCCACTCCCAAGCATTTCAAACAAGCAGAGGGTATTTAGGAAAATAAAGAAAATGGGAATCAAAGAATGTTCCACACAACTGAGCAATTAACACGCACACAGAATGGGCCGCCGAAAGTGCGAAAGGCGAGCGAGAAAAGCGCTCAAAGGCCAGAGGAAAATCTCACTCATTCGCTCGCTCACTCACAGGAGCCGAAAATAAGCAGTTCGGGAATGAAAAACGAGGGAAAAAACCGCGAGCCGAGTGCCGAATTCGTTGAGTTGGCCGAAAATTGTGGAAATCGTTGAAATAGACGAATACCCCAAGCGATCAGCGACCAAATAAACGAAATACTCTTTATTCGAACGACAACGGGATCTCTTGTTCAGTAGATCACCAGCCTTACTCCGACGTTTATTACGAATTATTCGGTGACTCGGTGACAACTACACACAACTGCGTGCGGTGCTGTAGAGATTTTCGCTTGATAAAGGAAAATTCTGAAAAGAAAAACCCCACAAGAAATCAAATATTCTGCCTAAAACGCGACTAACGCGTAACGATCAACAAAAAACAGATATTATATCAATTGAAAATCTGACATAAAACAAAAATGTCGTCATCGCAAGCTGTACGCTCCTCGAAATACTCCTACCGGGCCACCTCCACTGGACCCGGTGCGGCCGATGTGAACATCGAATACATTGCCGACTTGAGCTCGCTCTCGCGCCTGGAGGTAAGAAAACCGGATACGTACTGCCCCCCAGAGAGAGACGGAGAATTAGGGCCAAAAACTCTACAAAGTGTACAAATCGAAAATTCAAATCTATGGCAAAAAGTAGCTGAAATCTCGTGCAACAAAAAAATACCGTTTATTTGTGTCTTAACAGACTGAAAGAAAAATAGCCAAGATATATATTTATATATATATTTGTATATATATATTTATACGTACGTTTTGTAGGTGTACATGTCTATGCATGTCTGTGTGTTCCTGCCGCGTTTGTGTGTGGAAATATAAAAATTTTCGTGTTGAGCAAAAATATCTATACATATATATAGATATATACGTGTATATCTACATATATATGCGTCGGTGAAAATTATGTAACGTGGCACCTACGAGATACACATTAAAAGTCGGCAAAAATGCCATAAAAATGCCATAAAAAATTTATTCAAATATTTGGTGAAAATTCAAACTCTGCGCGTAAAAAACCTTCATAAAATTATGACTGAAAAAATCTAGAAAACTATGCAGATTTAAACGAAACGTATGCATTTTCTTACAGGACAAGATCCGTTTGCTCCACGATGATCTTGAAGTTGAACGTGAACTGCGTCAAAGGGTAAGTTGCACTCTAGTCAATAATATTAATTTTAAGAGTTTTGTATTTGGAAATATTTGGAGCTAAAGATACTTGGGGTTTTTCTCACCTGCCTGTTGAGGAAATTCCGCGTGGCAGGGAAAGCGCCATGCCGCAGACGATTTTCACTTTTTTGCCGTTTGCAAATGTCACCCTAAAAACAGCAAAATATGTGGAAAAAAGCAATGGCAAAAAAGAAACAAATGGCAAAATAGAGAGATAGCGAAATAGACAAAACAATAGAAAATATTTGCTGCATTTGCTGCATTTGCTGAGAGGGCTAAGAATAAATTACCCTTCGTTGTGTGTACATCGAATGCAATGATAATGATGTGCATTGAACTTCAATCGCTTTTGTCTCTAAGGCGGAGCTGCAACATAACAAATGATAAATGATTTTCTGCATTTGGCAGTTTTCTGTCTTTGCAAACACACAAAATCACAAAATCGCAAAGTCACAAAATCAAAGCGAGCAAAAAACCAAAGAAAAGTGTGAAAAATATTTGCATTTGCTGCACTTCATTCAGCTGCTGCTCTGTTGTTTGATTGTGTTTTGTTTTTTGGCTTTTTTGTGCTGGGATTTTTTACGCTCCCAGAACTGTTCCTGTTTGCCATGACAAATTTAGAAAATGCGGCCCGGCCTGGCCTGGGAGGAGGCACTGTGTGCACTTGGTCTATAGCTAAAGACACTTCTATACGTACGCTTAGGTTTTTGTGGAAATAATTTTAATTACTTTTGCTTTATGGATCAGCAAAACGCACACAGACACACGCGCGCTCTCACACACATAATATGGAACAAAATGGCTAAAATTAGCGCACGACATTCAATACACAAGCAAATGATTAACTTGAAGCAAAACAAGCAACAAAAAAATATGAACAACCACAGCCATACCCAAAAACCAAAAACCAAAAGCCAAAAGCCAAAACCAAAAACCAAAAGCAACAGCAACAACAACAGCAAACGAAAAAGAAGAAAAGAAAATAAAGTAGCCAAAAACATGATCATCATGAACTAATGAACAATCATAGAAAAAGAGAGCACGGAAAACTGAGCGCCAAGTCGAAAGAAAAAGAAAATTTTGCTGGCACACAGCTGAAAAACTTCTATACGTATATGCCCCTCTCTCTCACACACTATTTCTACGTCTGTCTCTGTGTGCGTTGGTGTAAATGTGTGTGGGAAAATTAAATAATTTTCTTGCACATTAAAAGTATTCAGAAAACAGTCAGACTTCGCCCAAACCGCCAGCTATGCATACAGCAGCAAAAAGTATCTACAAGATACACATGGCGCAAATGGATTTATGCCTGTACTTACGTGGCCCATAAGCAGCTATAACATATGTAGCATTTAGATTTTGTATTTAATTTATATTGCACTGCAAGGTTAAGCGATCAGCGTTAATTAACTAAGTTTAGCTGGCACTTAAAGCAGAGTATCTATCAAAAAATTGAGCAAATTTGTAGCTACTTTAAAATCAAATTTCCAGCTATGCTTTTTATCCACATTAATTTTTCACACAATTTCCTTCAAAAACCCATTGTTATACTGCAATTGAATTTCGCAGAAAATCAAATAAAAAATTCTGTATAAAATTCCATTTCCAGTTTACCAGAAAAACAACAAGTAACAAAAATATTCGCAAATTTGCAGGTTTCCAAATTAGGTTAACGCAGGCAAAAACTATGGAAAAAAAGCAACTGAAATGCGTACAATAAAAACGCTTTAATGTCTTTTTGGAAATGCAATTTAAGTACATGATGTGCAGCAGAGTTTCAGATACACATATATGTAGATACTTTGATATATAGAGAGCGCGAAACGATAGGTATAGAGCGATACCTATAAAGATTCTGTTGGCATTATGCCATTGTTATTTTGGGTGTTACAACATGCACATAATTATTTTTGACTGATTAATTTGATTTATATATATTTGCTGGTTCGTTTGAATGCAGCCATAGACGACCAAGCAGACAAAACTGGCATTAAAAATAGCTATTGAAATTATGAAAAACTGAAATTATGAATTATGAAATGTAGGTCTCGATATCTATATAAATATGCAATAAATTATAACCCATGTCAATGCAAACTTCTCTTGCAGATCGAGCGCGAGAAAGCCGACCTCAGCGTTCAGGTCATACAGATGTCCGAGCGTCTCGAGGAAGCTGAGGGTGGTGCTGAACATCAAGTGAGTTCTATATCTATAAATTCATCTTATCTTTAAGCTAATTTGTTATTGATTTGTGCGCAGTTTGAAGCCAATCGCAAGCGTGATGCCGAGCTGTTGAAGCTGCGCAAGATGCTTGAGGATGTTCATCTTGAATCTGAGGAGACCGCCACGCTTTTGAAGAAAAAGCACAACGAAATTATTTCGGATTTCCAGGAACAAATCGAAATCCTAACGAAAAACAAGGCTAGGTAGGCAAACGAAATGCTCACTTCATTGCAAACGCGCTATATTATAAAACATATCATTTGCCAAACATCCTCGGCCTGTTGCCCCCATTCTCAGTGTGTATGTTGACCCAGAAATGCGCTGAGCAAAACATAAACATGCATCTATCCATGTTATTGTTTATTATGTGTTTGTGTTATGCCCCATGTTGATGAAGTGGCGTCAGCTGGCGCTGACTTTTCAATGTCTCCAAACAAGTAAATGCAAATAAAAGCAGCAGCCGCAACAATCACTTTGTTAACCTTGCGCTGCCCCGCTGACACCAAAAGCCCAAAGCCCCAAAAATCAGTTCATAAACAATTCATCAAAATGCCATGACAAGCAGAATTATGCGAGAAAGCCCAACCGGCCGCTATGGAAATTATTCAACTTGCATCGCTTGCAAGTTCTATTGACACAAATTCAAAATCTGTTTCATACGAGCGCGCCAAGCAAATAAAATAAGCACAACTGCTACTCATATTTCCAAATCAAATGGCGAGTATCCAAAAATAAATGCATAGGAATGCTTCGAACCAAATTCAAGGCTGTCAACCGGCAAACGCGGCGTATGCGTAATGTCAACTGCAAGGCTTTCGCCTGCCTCCAGCTCCATTGCCACACTTCAGCAACCGTTGCATGTGGCATGTGGCAAGTGTTAGCAGTTTGATAAGCCTGTCTGTCTAAGCAACTCAGGTGTGCAGCAGATTTATGACTTATATTGAGGTGCGCCACGAGTTTGCGCAGTTTGCGCGCTCTCGCCGGCAAGCTTCAGAGCGGAAAAGCTTTTTTTTCAAAAACAAATAGACAACTAGAAAAAGAAAAGTTTTCAACGTTTTCCGCACGCACGCAACCATATGTTGTTCCACGGCAACAACAACAACAACAACAACGAGCAGGCGAATATTTTGGCATTTATTTTTAGAAAATTTTTAAATTTTCATCTACATTCTTGTGCGCTAAGTAGCAGAGAGATCCGCATTTCTGTAGCGCTCGCTCTTTCTGTCTGTTGCTCGCTCTCATTTGCACCAACGCCCAATCCAAATATGTCTTTGATTGAATCATATTCGAAATGTGTGTGTTATGGAAATTCGATACGTTTTTCACTGCTGCCCACTTTTTTCGTAGTTTGTTTTTATTGTAGTTGTAGCAGGTTAAAAGATTTCTTTTAATCGCTGCAATTAATTTAGCCAAAGGCCGCATGTGAAAAATGTTTTGAATTTGCCATAAATTATGTTCTGTTAATTTTAAACAATTTCTTTAAAAAAAAGCTTGCTTCCAGGCACATGCTCTTAACCTTAAACCTGCGAGCTTTTGCTCAACAGAAAGCTTTTTGAACTTGTTGTCAAATTGCAAAGCTTAGGCTCCAGCCTGTGCTTTCGCTTTGACCTGAATACTTCGATCGCTTGATTGGCAAAAGCTTGCAAGCTTTAGAGCTTTCTGAAAAGTTCTTCCTTTGCTCGATCCTAGCACTTTACAGCTATTTGGCTTGGCTCACAAATCACAGCTTGACGTACGACCTCACGCCATGCCATGCCTAAGTATTCTCTATTTTTACTCGAAAAGCTTTTACTTATGTTGTGTATTTGCTTGAACGCTTGTTTACAGAGCCGAAAAGGACAAGGCCAAATTCCAGGCTGAAGTCTACGAGCTGCTCTCCCAAATCGAATCCTATAACAAGGAGAAGATCGTGTCGGAGAAGCATATCCAGAGATTGGAGATCTCCATTACGGAGCTGAATGTGAAAATCGAGGAACTGAATCGCACCGTCATCGATATCACTTCGCACAAATCTCGCCTCTCGCAGGAGAACATTGAGCTGATCAAGGACGTCCAAGATCTCAAAGTTCAATTGGACACTGTCTCGTTCTCCAAGAGCCAAGTCATCTCCCAATTGGAGGATGCACGCCGCCGCTTGGAGGACGAAGATCGTCGTCGCTCAATGCTCGAATCTTCGCTGCATCAGGTTGAGATCGATTTGGATGCAACTCGTTCTCAACTCGAAGAAGAGTCTGAGGCGCGCATTGATCTGGAACGTCAGTTGGTCAAGGCCAATGCCGATGCCACTTCCTGGCAGAACAAATGGAATGCCGAAGTGGCAGCCCGTGCCGAAGAGGTTGAAGAGATTCGTCGCAAGTACCAGGTGCGCATCACCGAACTGGAGGAGCACATCGAAACCCTCATCGTCAAGGTCAACAATCTGGAAAAGATGAAGACCCGCTTGGCCAGCGAGGTTGAGGTGCTCATCATCGATCTGGAGAAGTCCAACAACACCTGCCGCGAATTGCAAAAGTCTGTCAACACCCTGGAGAAGCACAACATCGACCTGAAGAGCCGCCTGGACGAGACCATCGTCCTCTACGAGACCAGCCAGCGCGATCTGAAGAACAAGCACGCCGATCTGGTGCGCACCGTCCACGAACTGGACAAGGTCAAGGATGCCAACGGTCAGCTGGCGCGTGAGAACAAGAAGCTGGGCGGTAAGCGAACTACCTTTGATCTTAACTGAACATACATAGATAATAATATCTCTTGCTCTCAGATGATCTGCATGAGGCCAAGAGCGTCATTAATGAGCTGAACCGTCGTCTGCATGAGCTGGAACTGGAGCTGCGTCGTCTGGAGAACGAGCGTGATGAGCTGACCGCTGCCTACAAGGAAGCCGAGGCCGTAAGTTCTCCTAACCCTAAATCAAATTCAAATTATACAAATTGTTTTATACTCTTTATAGGGCCGCAAGGCTGAGGAGCAGCGCGGACAGCGTCTGGCCGCTGACTTCAACCAATATCGCCACGACGCCGAACGTCGTCTGGCCGAGAAGGATGAGGAAATTGAGGCTATTCGGTAAGTGTGTACAGCTCAATGCCCCAATCCCCTTGGAAGTTGCCTCAAATAGCGACGCCTATGAATGCTAAAAAACTGGCAGACGGCAACGTTTGCCTTGTGGTTACCACTGCCAAAACGGAAGCGTACAAAACAATCGATTGATTTGGTAATTGCCAAAACAAATTGATATCAAATTGACCCATTTCATCAGTCAGTACGATTCAACTAGTCGCGCCTCAAGCAACACGGCATTAGTTTTCTTTACCCCCAACAGCAGCTCCTGGCATCCTGCGCCGTCACACCAGGCGTATACGCAACCTTCACTGCTGCAGTTGCTGCAACAAGAAGTTGGTTCGCCCATAGAGACTTTTTAATGCGTCGAGAGTTTAATTTGTGTTGCATTTTATAACAGAAAATTGCGCAGTTGTTGTGATTACATAATTGGAAAATTTTATGGGAAAAATCTTAATAATTAAAAGTTAGCTAAGATAAGGCTGAGGTAGGTAAAGAGTTTGATTTTTGTGGAGTGTGTGAAATTGTGAAAGTTGGCAGTTGAAAGCATCGATTGATTGGTAATTAAATTGTTAATTGAAGTGGAGTTCTTAGATGCAAACTTTTTTAAAAGAGTTTCGATTTATCAATAGAACAGTTTAAAGGCCGTAAAATATATTACAAATTACTTTAAAATAATTTATAATGTTTTTTTCTTAAATGGAACTCTAAAACCATAACTTAATTTTAAAATTGAAAAATATTATTTACAATTGTTTATAAATCATTCCTAAACAAGTTTCTGCTTTTGTAAATATTATAATATTTATACAAATTATAAAATATATTTCAAAATCTGTTCAATATTACTCTGTCTAAAGCGAAGTTATAAAGCGCAAGGTTTTATCAAGCTTTGCCTAATAAGCTAGCTTTTTAAATATCATAACAGAAATATTTAAAAATGTTTGCAATTATTTGGAAATAAATTTGTATTGCGTAAATTTGCGTGACATTTTGTCACAGCATTTTAAGATGCTGCCAAAATGAATCAATCATAGGCCAAAACACAAACAGAACATTGACTGCCAACAGCAACAATTCTAACGCTAAGCATGAAGTATATCAAGATGATAATGATGCTAATGATAATGATGTTGTGGTTATGCTGTTATTGTTGGTACATTGTCGTCATTATGCTGATGTACCTTTGCTGACAAAACAACAGCTGAACAACAAAACTGCAATCTTTTTATAGATTTCGACAAATTTGAAAATTGTATTTGCGAAGCAGCAGCCGCAACTGTTGCCAAACTTTTGACGAGAGAAGGCGACAACAAGGCGACAAAGCGACAAAGCGACAAAGCGACAAGGCGACAACTTGGCGAGAGCAGCTTGTATTTTTTTTTAGCTTAATTAAAGTGCGTTTATATACATAACTCATACGCAGCGTCCGCCCCCCGCCACTTTCACTCGCTCGCTCTCTCTCTCTCTCTCTCTCTCTATTTCACACTCCTCTCACTCGCAAGATGGCGCTAGCTCTGCAGCAGCGTCCTTCCCGCTTCCGCCATGCCACCACCACATATGAAGACAACTATGGCTATACGATGAATTTCTATCAGCCGATGATGGACTATTTGGACGCCAAGGCGAAAGGCCTGAAAGTGCAGCAGCCGCATCTGCCATGGGTGAGCGAAAGGGGTTTGAAGCAATATCGCTCCTCGAATGCCGTGCGGCAATATAATGCCGATGAGATCTTGCGGCTGTCGCGCACCTGCGCCGCTCGTGCCGATGAGATTCTGCTAGATTTTCGGGCCAAGAAACGAACGCCGTTCAGTGTGCAGAAGTTCGTCGACGCAACGCGTGTGGCCAAGCACATTGAACCGGATACAGTTGTTGAGAGATCGCGTCAGCGTCGTCGTCGTCGTCAGGAGGAGCTCGAGGATATCATTAAGCGCGACACGTTAAAGATACTGCAGCGTATACGCAAAATCGAGCTAGATAACGAAGTTGATCAAATGTCGGACGATTTCAAGCGCTCCATACGCGGCAAGTCCGCCAGTGCCATCGCCCAGGCCCTGCTCTCCGAATCGGAGCGTAACATGAAGAGTGCCAAACAGCAGGAGGAGAATTATATTGCCCAAACCCTTGTCCGTTCGAGTCGTGCCGTGTCCCGTGCGCGTTCCGGCTCTCCCTACGATGAGGAGGGTCTGAGCGGCTCCATTCGTGCCCATACCATGCACATGGAGCTGATGGACGATCGCCTGGTCGATAAGCTCGATCATCGCGTCTCCTCATCGCTGCACAATGTCAAGCGTCAGCTCTCCACGCTGAATCAGCGCACGGTGGAGTTCTATGCGGATAGCAGGTGTGGTATAGAGGATAAGTGTTGGATTTGTCGCAAGGTTATGCGTTCCCATCCCAAACTCAAGGACTATAGCTATATATTCTGGAAGCATTAGAACTCATCTGGCTATAGCCATAGTTGTCACTCTGACTCCCATTTCCCATCATCTCATTACGACTTCTCATCGCCATTTCCACACAGTTTTCAATTAGTCTCTAGCCCAGCTAAAATACTGAATACTGAATAAATATGCGAACATTTTTGAATTGCAGCTCACGATTTTAAACAGAATCCGCAGTCTCTAATTTATCTCATCATATTGTTATTTTCGCTCTCTCTGTGTCTTCTGTAGATTTGCAATTTATTTTGGTTATTCATGCATTTGCTTTTTGGCTTGGGTTATTTGTCTTCTCTGCTCTGTTCTGTCTTCTTTTCGGGGATTTGGGGGAAATTCATTGCAGCTCTTTTGTTTGGTCTTCTGTAAATTATTTTCTACTGAAATTTTTAAATGTTTTTCTTGGCTAATTGCAAAGAACCGCCGTATATTTGTCTTTGCCATTTGCAGCTGACCATCATCATAATTGCCGTATATTATGTGAGATTCTTTCGCGGAATATGATCTAATACTATATGGCATAATGACATATTGGTTGCGATTTTCATATAGGGAAATTGTTTTGTATTTCTTGATGGTATAGAAATTTTAGCAGCATAAGTCGAAAGATCTTTGCAGTTCTTAAGATTTGGGTTTTGATTGCTTATTGCTCTCATGATTGCCAGCAACTGAAGCCAAAATCTACTTAAGAAAATAATCAACTAGATAAATAATTTATTAAATAAACAAGGCATGAATAGGTAGATAGATAAAGATTTACTTAGCTAAATAAATAAATTATATGAAAATAGATGATATAAAAATGAAGTGATTGATAAATAAATAGATAACTTATCAAAATTATAAAGATTTTTAAAGCCACATAAAAAACGATAGAGTATATTTAAATGATAGATAAATGACTTATAAGAGAGACATATTTTTTGTCATTAAAAACAGTTCGTCTGTAAGATAAACACTTTAATAACTGATTGATACTGTTGCCCACCCACACACTAGAAAAATCTCAGTCTGTCTCTCAGGTATTTTCTTACGTTTTGGCAAATTGTTTGACGTGTCCTTCAAGAAACAATAACTTATTTTAAGCAAAAGTGATGCGCATGACAGCAACAAAAACTAAAAAACAAAATAAAATAAATAGCAGATAAAAATTCATCACATATTTCTGCGTAGACAATAAACATTGAAAACGAGGCAGAAGCAAGAAAAAAAAAACGAACTGAAAAAACAGAAATCAGAAAAATTAAAATTAAATGAAAAATACTTACGTTCGCAAAGAAAAACCCAAGCTAAATACCTTGGCAAAGCGACAACAATGAGAGAGATTAAGTAACTAAGCAATGGGCTAGAAGATAGAAAAAACAACAAACAGCAGAACAGAAATGATTTGCGATGGTTTAGACTGATAAATGTGTTAGCATATAGAAGCAAACTGAAGATTAATGTGCAGAAAATAAATGTATATTAACTGGAGTGAACTGTACTCATTAGTTGCAATTATTGCACTTAAGCTGTCAGCTGAATCAGCCACGCTAAATGCATTATATTAGTCAAAAATGTTGGCAAGCCAAATTGAGACAATAGAGACAAATGACAATTCACCTACGCCTAAAATTAGACGCATGATGCACCCGAATTTGCGATTTGTTGTCGAGGAACTAAGGTAGAAGGTAGAAAGAACAATGCTTGGCATGTAAACGCGCTATTTGTGACAAGTTCGATGTCTTTATCAAGCGTAGAAATAGATTGAAATACTTAGTACAATGCTGCGAAATTCGCAGACCGAAAATTGCAATTGCATTTGCGATTTTTGACAATGCCAGCGAGCGTTCAAAACATGAGCATGATTCGAGTTAACTCGCACTCACAATGAATGCTGAGTACAACGAAAATAATTTTTGTGGGTCAGACATTGGGCCAAAAATAGCGCAGCGCATGCAGACTAAAAATGCGCAACGATTTCGAGGTAAAAACAGCATTTGAGTGCAACTTCCAAACTTCCACTTATTAACCGCTGAATGCAAAAAGCGAATATGAATTAATTAATTTTGATTGGTTTCGATCGATTTGTGGTTTAGCAAGCAGACCAGCATTGAGATCGAGCAGCTGCATGCCCGTGTGATCGAGGCCGAGACTCGTCTCAAGACCGAGGTGACTCGCATCAAGAAGAAGCTGCAGATCCAGATCACCGAGCTGGAGATGTCGCTGGATGTGGCCAACAAGACCAACATCGATCTGCAGAAGGTCATCAAGAAGCAGTCGCTGCAGTTGACCGAACTCCAGGCCCACTACGAGGATATCCAGCGCCAGCTGCAGGCCACTCTGGACCAGTATGGCATTGCCCAGCGTCGTCTGGCCGGTCTCAATGGTGAGCTGGAGGAGGTGCGTTCCCATCTGGATAGCGCCAATCGTGCCAAGCGCACCGTGGAGCTGCAGTACGAGGAGGCCTCCACTCGCATCAATGAGCTGTCCACTGCCAATGTCAACCTGGTGTCGATCAAGTCCAAGCTGGAGCAGGAGCTGTCGGTGGTTGCCTCTGACTACGAGGAGGTGTCCAAGGAGCTGCGCATCAGCGATGAGCGCTACCAGAAGGTGACCGTTGAGCTGAAGCACGTCGTCGAGCAGGTGCATGAGGAGCAGGAGCGCATCGTCAAGCTGGAGACCATCAAGAAGTCTTTGGAAGTCGAAGTCAAGGTAGGTTATAACAAAAACTATTTTCAGTTCATGCTAATGGGTTTTTCGCTTGCCAGAACTTGTCCATTCGTCTGGAGGAAGTCGAGCTGAACGCCGTTGCCGGTAGCAAGCGCATCATCAGCAAACTGGAGGCACGCATTCGTGATCTGGAGCTGGAGCTGGAGGAGGAGAAGCGCCGCCATGCCGAGACCATCAAGATCTTGCGCAAGAAGGAGCGCACCGTCAAGGAGGTGATGGTACAGTGCGAGGAGGACCAGAAGAACATCATTTTGCTGCAGGACGCGCTGGACAAGACCACTGCCAAGATCAACATCTACAGACGCCAGGTGTCCGAACAGGAGGGCTTGTCCCAGCAGTCCACCACCCGTGTCCGTCGCTTCCAGCGCGAACTGGAGGCCGCCGAGGATCGTGCCGATGTCGCCGAGTCCAACTTGAATCTGATCCGCGCCAAGCACCGCACATTCGTCACCACATCCACCGTGCCCGGATCCCAGGTGTACATTCAGGAGACAACAAGAACGATCACCGAATAAATGGATCATTGATCATTGATCTATACCCACACCACACCACACACACACACACACCACACGCACACACACACACACCACAAACACATACACACACACACACACACCATCCACAAACAACAACCCAGCAGCAAAATATTTTTTGTAATTAATCGAAGAAGATCGAAGTACATTTGAGAAAATGCAACACGCAGAAATGCTGAATGAGAAATGAGAAATTTTTGCTTGAGAAAAAACTTTTATAATTTAAATTTTTTTCAGAGCTTGCGAGAGTTCGTATAGGTTATAAATTATAAATACATATATAACACTACACATCTCCTATATCTATTTATAATAATAATAATATTTTGAAGTTCATGTAATTTAATTAAAATAATGAACCTAAAACCATAAAAACAAATAAAAATACAAAAAAAATATATATATATAAATATATTAAAAAAAAACTTTGCAACGTTAGAGAGATTGAGAGAGATACAACTGTTTATAGAGTTGGCTGATATTAAAACCAATAAACAAATCTAAAATACCTAAGATCAACAAGAAAATGATATGCGACCCTATCTACAAAACGAGTTACCCGAGTTACAACCGCTTCTACTTGTTTTTAGTTCATTTTATGTTTAGTAGGTAAATACAATCTGTGTGCTCGATTAACGAATTGAACATTTACAATTAAAATGAAAATGAAACAGAAAAACGATTAAGCAACTGAGCAATTTTCATATTATTACTTTGTATTTTGCAATAAAAACTGAATTTACTCATAATATATACTAAAACCAACATTTTTCGAGAGAAACTCTACTAAAATGGATATTTGCTTTTGGTCATGAGCTAAGCAGTAAAGCAAATGAAACCGAAGTTAAAGCTCAATCGGAGAGAAAATAGCGAACTAAATTCCAATATATTCATTACTTATCATCAAGAAGAAACTTCAAAAAGACAGAATTGAACTAAGATGTCTGTAAACCAACTCTTCTGCAAAAAGTTTTCTATCACAAAATATTTAGTAAGCCAACAACAGCTCGCGCTACGCGCTCTCCCGTACAGTTTATAAGTTGACTTCTTCATAAAGCCAACTTCTCCTACCAATTTCCCCAGCCCAAATCATAGAAAACACACAGAGTTTCATTTCACTTTAAACTATCACTATTTATTAAGACTTTCAGCTAACTCAGAACAGAGTAGGCCAAGTTCTTAGGCAGCAGACACGGCCAGCTTGGAGCCAGTGTGCAGGGTGATGTACTCGTTGCCATAGCCGCCATAGTTGCTCTTCTTGAAGACTGTAAATCGAAGAAAAGCAAAACTTTAGTATGCCATTCGGTGCACTCTTAGAGTTTAATATAACCCACCTGGATCGATCTGGGCCACGAAGGTGCGTGGGGGCAGGGCAGCGGCGTAGAGCTTGTCGAGGGGTCCGTATGCCTTGGACAGCAGAGGACGTCCCTGCTCCCAGCCATAACGGTTCAGGGCATACCAGTCAGTGCCGTCCAATTTGGCGGAGGAGGCAGCGGCACCGGCGGCATTGGTCAGAGCAGCAGCCTGAGCCTCGGCGGTCTCGGCGTTCTTCACATAGTCGCCGCCATAGTGGCTGCCATAGCCGTTTCTGTAGGCCAAGTTGGCGAAGCTGGCCGAGATGCAGGCGAGCAGGCAAAGGAGACGCACGTAGTTGACGGACATGTTTTTTGGATTTGTTATTGTTGCTGCTAGGAGGCGACGCGATGCGAAACTAATTGCCAATGCCACATGGCCAAATTGCTTTTATAGCCATAGTATTTGAGCTGGCCAGCGATTTGTGTGTGCCATTTACGTGACCAAAACCCAGCCTCAGTTAATGCATTAAGAAGAGTCATGACGCTGCAACACTTTGGGATGCGACATTACTATAGCACCTTCCCCCCACCCGCGCTTCCCCTTCTTGACACTCTCAATTGCCACTGGCAGCGGGAAAACTATGGCTCACTCGCCCATTGTCGTCTTGGGTTTAGGCCAAGATAAGGCGCTGAAGACAGACGCCGTTTTCTTCGTTCGGCGTTTCGGGTGTCGGCTTACACTTGAAATTGGCTCTACGAATTGACCAAGACCACGACCACGACCATGCCAATAACAACAACAACAACATTAATTATTTTTTAAAGAAATGACAACCCCAAGAGCTGACAGCTCCATTGATATGCTCTGCCCTCTGCTCAGCACGCTCAGCTAGCTTTTGGTGTGTGCGGTATCAGGTCTTTGACTTGGCTACCTGCCCGCAACACCACGAGACACATACTGACCCACACTCACACACCAACACACACACAACCACACACATTCCCATACACACACTCAGCATCTTTGGCTGCTCAATGAACTGAGTTCTGGCCAGCATCTCTGTGTCTCTTGGCTTACGTCAAGGCCTCTCCAATAGTAATCATGTTCTTATTGTTATTATTATTGTTGTAGTTAGACCTGTACTTTAAAATAGCACAAAAAGGTCTATTCAACTAGAGCAAAAGAAATGAAGGGGCGTGGTAAATTCCACAAATTATATATTCTTGATTAGTTAACCAAATTTTCTTTTAAAATATTGATACCTCTTCTTCATATCACAGCAACCACAATTATAAAGCTATGGTATTTTGGCTTATTGGATTATTGCGTTCTCAATTGATGCTGAAAAATGCATTACAATCCACTAAGAAACAGCAAAGATATGCAACATACAATTTGCTCCTCTGTGCGTTTATTATGGAAACAGAAACTACAGGGTCTCCTACTGTCGGATACTTGGGACTGTGGCTTTCCGTCCGACTGATCTGTTCCGTACTTACTGGTTATTATTGTTCACACGCACAGTGGGCACTTCACCTAGAAATAGCAGCATTGAATTTCACTAAAATTTGCTTTATTCAAAGATTTTTTCAAACATTTTATAAGCAACTTAAAATGCAATTCAAATGAAATGTTTGGGGAGTTCTCTTGATAACAAACTTAATTAAAATTTAATGATGATGATTCTTTGTTTGTTGTTATTGAAAATATGATTGAAAATATTTAATAATTAACTAAAAATACAGTTATGCTAGACAATTTCATTTGTACTTTTATTAACAAACAAAGAGACGAATAAGAATAAACCAATAAGAATTGCTATTAAGTTTATTATTAATATCATTATTATTAGTATTTAAAAGTAGTTGAAAAACTTTGTTGCAAATTCCAGAATTTAAACATTTTTCAACTAATTTTATATCAACATAGAATACAATTTAGCATATTTGGCGACTTCGCTAGCAAAGCTGGCTTAGGCACGGCTTTTGGCGTGTGCGACATTCCCGAGCCCCTTAGCGCATAATCTCAAATTGAAATACGGCGTAAACAGCTGCAGCTGTGGCTATAACTACAACTGTTTACAAGCAAACATTGGCGATAGGCAAATCTGCAGTCCACCGGAACCTGCTATCAGTAAGACACCCACGCAATTCCAAGGTATGTCTATGAGATACGTAAGTGTGACCGTATAATCAATAAAAATATATACACCATAGTTTTTTTTATGTTTTCTATATGCAGTTTTATTAGTGGTTTTCCTGACTTGCTCTAGGAGAGGCGAGCGGAAACATGGCTGAACCAAGTGGCTTGTTTAGTACTTGGCGGCGTGGTTGTAACCATGGCCGTAGCCGTGCTCGGGCACGAAGAGCTTGGCAACGGGGGCAGCGGCACGGACGGGCAGCACCACCTTGGTGTACTCTGGGGGAGAGGCGTAGCGACGGTAATGGTTCTGTCCGGGGTACAGGACAGTGGCGCCAGCAGGCTGGACAGACCAGCGGGGACGGCCATAACCGCGACCATGGCCATAACCGCCACGGTGTCTGTTGTCGTAGTGGGCACCATGGTAGCCCAGACCATGTCCGTAACCGGCATTGTGGTGGCCATGACCGTAGCCAGAGTCCAGGAGAATTGGGCGCAGATGCTCGCTACCGCCATAACGGGGACCGCCGGCGACGATCTCAACGGGACGGTTGTTGTCGTTGGAGGAGGCAGCGGCGCTGGCAGCGGCGGCGCCATTGTTGTCACGGTGTCCGTAGCTGTTCAGCTCACGCAGACCGTAGCCGTGTCCGTGTCCGTAGCCGTGGCCATGGCCGTAGCCATCGCTGCAGCTGCCGAGCGCCAGAGCGCAGACAAAGATCGCGAGAGTCTGCGAAGAGAAAAGGAAAGATGGCGTCTTGTAATGGCCGGCTCAAAGCGCAACGGAAACGTGAAGTGGACTTGGCCGACATCTTGTGGTACTTACGGCGAATTTGTTCATGGTTGTAGTTAGCTGTTGGAACAGTTAGCACAATTAACAAACCAAATGCCAAGCACACTTCTTTATATAAGCAAAATAAGTTGTGGAGCTTGAAACGTGATCTCGCTGCGAATTTATCACGGCGTTGTGGCTCATGGCGGCCCAAAAGCATCATCAGTTGGCCAACTCTTTCAGCTCTTCGGCTCTTTCAGCTGCAGCTTCTAGCACCATTGCTGCTGCTTCTTTGGCTGCTGTTGTTTGTTTTCTTCTGTTGCCACTCAAATCTCATGCAGCTTCATATCACCAGCCCCCGAGTTTGGTTCAAGACAGTTCACAGCGCGGTATCTACGGCAACCTCTCTGTTCTCTCTCTGTCTCTTTGGTTGCACTTCTAGTTGGGTCTGGATAAGCAGCTCAAGCTGCTCAGTTATTGAACAAAGTTCGAACTGAATTAAGAGAATTACTTACGCTCTCAGTTGGCAATAAAAAGCCAGCAAAGTCTGCTCTATGCTAGAGCTCATGGAAGCCCAAATATATGATGCTTCTAGCTGATCCAAACTTTGCTTTAATTTTCAGCATTTTTTCGTGTTCATTTTTATTAAACTATTATTTGTATTAGCTTATATTTTATTTGTTGTTTTACGATTAACAATATTTTGTTTTTATTCATATTTTGAATGCAATATATTAATGCCAACACTTTGCGAATTCCAAAAATCTAATTAGTTTAGGTTCAAATAGCTGACAGCCATAATAAAAGTGTTAAAATTGCTAAAAATATGTTATTGTTCTAGCTTTATTTCAATGGAGTCTCTACAGTTTCTATTGGTTCTACTCTTGGCTTCAAATTTCTAGAAAAAATATTCAGATTTCTACCTTTATTTCAGTTCAGTTTTTACTGGTTCTACTCTTGGCATGAAATTGCTTTAGATTTGTTATGATTCTAGCTTTATTTGAGTACAGTTGCTACCGTTTCTACTGGTGCAACTACGCTTGCCATTTTTTGTATCCACCATTTTTAGCCCCATGCGCTGAAAAGTATGTTTTGCTTTTTTCAAAGCCCCCCAAAGAGAAAACAAATTGCAATAATTTCTGTTATGTTCAACATGAGTCCGCGTTTGGCATTTTATTCAGTTGGCACAGTGTTGGAGCAGTTGGAGCCGCTGCGTTGAACTAGGTTGGGAGTAGCTCAATTAATAGCCACGGCCATAACCATGTCCGTAGCTGGGACCGTTGTAGCTACCATCGATGTTGTAGCCAATGACAGCACGCTGACCATAATAGCCGGGACGGACATGGCCGCTGGTGGCGGAGGCAGCAGCAGCAGCGCTGGCACCGGAGCCGTAGGATCTCAGGGGCTGGGAGTAACCGTGACGTCCATAACCACCACGGCCATAACCGCCATGTCCGTAGTTGTCGGAGACGTAGGCCACACGATCATAACCGCGATCATAACCGCGTCCGTAGGGATTGGCGTTGATCACAGCGAAGAGGGCGAGGGTAGCGAGAGCCAGCTATAGTTTAGAGAGGGAGAGATTGGGTATAAGTCGGCTGTCTCCTGGGATAGGAAGTGCTAGGATTACTTACCAGGAATTTCATGTTGAATTAGTAAGTTTTGGTTGTAGTAATCAATCAAACTATGATTTGCCTAGCCGAAACACTCGCTTTTATATGCAAAATTTAGACTGGATATTTACGTGACACTCCCACAATTCTACGGCATATAGCTATATAAAACAATAAATACTACAGACAATAAATATTTTATATAGTTTAAGTAATATTATTATTTCTATGGCAGCGATATGCATTTCATAATTAGTATATAAGCCAACTATATACCAATTGTTCGCATTCAAATTAGCCGTGTCTCGCGCCATTATAAAATTTGTTGGGTAACACGATGTATTGCTGTTTCCATATACCTGATAAATATACACGGTAGGTTCCTCCATTCGACTTGTACACATGCGCTGCTACACACAAAAAAATATAATAAAATAATTCCAAATTTCAGCTGGAATAATCGTGAGTTGCCAATGAACTCACGAACAACGCGCGCGACTTTTGTAGCCCCAAATTTGTAGCTATTTTGCATAAAATTTGTAGTTATTGGTTGAACACATTCCAACGGAAAACTATTCATATTACTACAGACAGTCATAGAGACAGTCAAGCGATATGTAGAAAATATCAGCCGTACTTTAAGCTAATAATAAGATTCAACAAGCTATGAATGCTTAGCTCTGTTGTTATTCAACAGAAACCTAAGATAATACTCTAGATAAGAATTAAGTAATAAATTGTTAAAACAATAAAAAAAAAAATAATAAATAAATAAATAAGATGGTAAATCTATAATATTCACAACCTGAACAAAGATTTTAAATATAGTATAAACAATTTTTATTTATCATGACATGATGACATTTCCCATTAAAATTTATATTTTTATTAAATTCTTTATCAAATATTTTTATTTAAAATGTCCTCTATATATTATTGAAATTTTATATAAATTTCTAATGCACTAATTTCATCTCTATAAAATTAGCTATTGAATTAAATTTCTTATAAGATATTTGAATCAGTAGCTAAATCATTTTCTATGATTCCTTCCATCAAATTCGTTTTATAATTTACTGTAATATTTATAATTTAAATTTACGTAAACATATAATAAAATCCGTATTTACAACTTTCCAATTATCCTAAAGATTCCCTTAACTCCCATAATTTCCCATATGAATTTCCTAAATGACTGAATTTTTACTTAATACAGTATGGAAATTCTGTATTCAATTTCTTCACATTTTCCACAACTCACAAGCGATAATTTCAACTTCACTTTGCGGCATTTCTCTAAACGTTTTCACTGCTTTCACTCAGCTTATTAGCCAACATTTTCAACCAATTCAAGATGTTGCTGCCAAGCATTTACCCGAAAAATTAAACAGTTTATGGTTTTGGTGTTTAAGAATTTTCTGTAGATTTTATTACTAGCGTCTTAGCATTATTGCAACTGCCGAGCTGCTGGAGCTCGCCGTTCACTGAAGTTACTTTTTGTGGGTCATTTAGTAGCCGGAGTTGCGGTACTCGGACTTCTGTCCGGCAACGGAGGCGGCGGCAGCGGCGGCGTTGGCGCCCTGGGCCTTATCGCCGTAACCGTGGTGGCCATAGCCATGACGGTGTCCGTAGGAGTGGGTGATGACGGGGCGGGGCTCGCGGTAGTGCAGAGGAGCGCCAGCATGAGGGGCAGCCAGGGCAAGCTTGGCCAGGCCGATGGCATGACGATCGACAACGGGGGCGCCATAACCACGGCCGTAACCGGCGTTCGAGGTGTAGACGGCGGAGACGGGCACCTCCACGCTGCGTCCGTAGTTGTTGCCGTAGTTGTTGCCATGGCCGCCATAGCCGCCAGCGGGATAGATGGCCTTGACGGTCAGGGCAGGCTGCACCTGGTAGGCGTAACCTCCGACGGGGTTGCCATAGCCATGACGGCCATAGTTGGAGGCGGAGACGGCGGCGAAGGCGCAGACGAACAGGCACTGCAGAGAATAAAGTAGCGGAAAATTAGCGCAAGTTCAGAGGGAGGCTAGTAGGGAGGGGATGTCTTGGCCAGGATGCTTGGACACTTACCATGAACTTCATCATATTGTGGCTTGTGTTTGGGTTAGTTTCACGGTTAACTAATGTCTCAATGCAGCGCGGAGATTTGTTTATATAGCGACCAGATGCATCCAGGCAACTCATAACAATTCGCTTACGTGACGAACATGAGGCTAGTTTGGCTCAGAGCAGACGATCGTCTCGCTCTTTGTGTCTTTGTGCCATTTCCAGCCAATTCCAGCTGCCGGTATCTGAAGACGTCGTCGACGTGGCCTCCGAAACTTTGCAGCTCGAATTTGGCGCTGGGGTCCAGATAGCAGGCGTCTGTGCTTACGCCATCGTCTGCCCCAAGCTCTGGCACTCTGGCACAGTCATTATGCAAGCCAGCTTGCCTCCACGCTGGGCTCGTGCGTGCCCACAGCTCAGACTTGGCAGCAATTTCCATCAAGCTTGCCCCACTGTAGCGCGCTTGACACAATTATGCGCCGTGCACGAGCGGCGAAGGCATTGAGCTTGAGCTTTCTGCTGCGTTGGTAGAATTTATATACAAAAGCAAAAAAATTACGATAAAATTACAATAAAAATTATAAACTATTAACTATAAACAATGCAGAAATAACGCCACGCTAAGCACTTAATAATATTCAAATAAAAACGGGCCACAAATCATTTGAAATTTCTGCGCTACCCGCAAAGTGAACGGCATTTAAGTTCGCATGAAAAACAAGCTGCATATGTTGAGTACTTGGCGCTTTAACGTTTATTTATACTGCTCTTATTTCTGTCCACTTGGTTTCAATAAAAATAAATATTTGCTTATTCAATACATTTCAAAAACATTTCAATTTACATTTATTTGTTACGCTAATTTTCGCTCTTTATAAGAATCGCAATTCAATTGAAAACACAATAAGCTTAGCAGAATTATGACTAACATTTAAATAGAATATAGAAAGTAGAAAACATTTGCCCTTTTAGCTCGGGGCTTTAGAAATAGTTTAGTTTGGTTAGAGGCTTGAGTCTGTGTATTGAGATTTTGTAAGCCTACGATTAGTCGAGCTGGTTTAACAGCATTTTTAACAGTCCAACGGGCCAAGATTGCTCGATGGCTGTCTAATCTTGATGAGGGGCACGTCTGGTGGCAGCCACGCGACCTTATAAGAGCCGTGCCCTACAGCAAACTAGTTCATCCACACCGACAGCATGCATTGTCTGCGCTCTAAGGTAAGATGCTAGCCACAAATAAACGATAAACTAGCTTAAAGCTAAGCTTAAACTACAACTTCCTCTCTCTCTTCTCTCCGGCAGATATTACAAATTGCTTTAGTTCTGGCATTGGCAGTGCTGCAGTTAAATGCCGAGCATTTGGATGGCGGCTGTCCCTGCCAGAGGAGGGGCTAGCGCCTAACGTTGCCATCGATATGCATAAACATCAATAGTAATAACAATAATAAACAAGCCAACATTTGCAATGTTTTGTTGTCTTCGCTGCTTTGTTGTTCTGCCGTTTTGCTGTTTTGCTTTTTTGTTTGGAAACTCTTCAAAGACACGTACTGAGCTTGGGGCAGAGCTTGGCTAGTCGCTGGTTCGATGAGCGTCGCTCATGGCATTCAGCCGGGTTAGCAGCGAGTGCAATTGGTGTGCACGCGATTGCGATGGCGTCGTTGCTGCTGGCGCTTGCTGGGCGCCTATGCCGTGTTTCCCAGTCAAGGTTTCCATATACATGCGCTTGTACAACGCCGACAGCTGTTTGGGATCCTTGCCGGCCGTTAGCAGCAGCTTGATGAGCGTTTTGAGCGCATTCTGCAAGCGGCTCTCAAAGAGCGTCAAATGCGCTTGGAACTCAGCATCGTCGGTGTTCACGCTGCTGTTCGCATCGATGACGTGGCCAAATATTGTCTGGCACTCCAAGCAAATGTCTAAAGCGATTTGCATGTTGCTCAACTTCAATGCCGCATGAGTGGAAGCTGCAAAAAATTCAAGAAAATACTTAAATCTCAGTCGAAATTAATGCATGCTTCAAGCGCAACTTACACTCCACTATAAACTCAAAGAGCGAGATGCGCTCCAGCTGCACCGCCAGAAACTCCTGCACCTCCTTCAGGCTCTCCAGCACCTGCGTCGACTTCTTGTAGTGATATTTGCTCAGCTGCTGCGTTATCTTCACCACCGCAAACGGCTCAGAGGCGTCAAAGCCGCGCAGCTGCGCGTAGTGAAAAGAGGCAATGCTGCAAATGAGAATAAAGTCAGTAAGCACAGAGCGGATCAGTCGATCGTAACCGAAGATAACGAGATTTCAATGCAATATTCCCACCGTTTGTGTATCAGTCCCGAGCGAAAGCTGTAGAGCACCTGCCGATCGCCTTCGTGCTCCATGTCGCACAGCTTTAACGACTTGTGCAGCAAATCCAGCACCTCCTTGGACGCCTCCGCCAGGCTGTTCTTATCGGCGGCGCTGGAATCCTGCATCTGCTTCGCCAGCGTAAAGGTGGCCGTCGATAGCTCCCAGTGCACCAGATCCCATAGCTCCGGATTAGCCTTGCGTGTGTCCAAACAGATCTTGGCCTTTTCGTAGTACTTGAAGGCCTCGTTGTACATTCTGGTCTGCGTATTCAGCGCAATGTTGCTAAGGAAGGCATTAAAATTATTAATAATTGTAGATCTTGAAAGTGGGCTGCACTTACGCTTCGATGGGCAGGCCAAGATGTGCACGCAGTCGCATAAATCTGCCCATGTTGCAGTAGAGAAAGGCGAGATTGACATTGTCGTTTACGGCTATGAAGGCCTCGATGCCACGCAGCAGACACTCGTAGGAATTGCGTATCAGCTTCACGTACAAAGGTTCCGGTTTCGCAGCTTCCTTATCCTCCTTGGCACTCTCAGACTTGTTCTCATTGGACTCCTCCTTGCTGATCATTTGACTATACTCCTCTGTGAAATTAAGAGAAATTTATTACTTTTTAGCATTAACATAAAAATTAGTAGCAAATCAGTTGGTAAAATTAATTTCAAAGTAAGAACGAAGATCAGTCGGGCGGATGGCTACAGTCGGACGTAACCGACAGCAGCAAACCTTGTATTTTGTGTTCCGAACTCTCCTTGAGCCCACTCGCGGTGGCCAAACTCTTGTTAACCTAAATCTGGTTGACCGAACTCTCGCTGACCGAACTCTCGCTGACCGAACTCTCGTTGGCCGTACTCTCGCTGGATGAGCTTTCGTTGACCGAACTCTTTGGCAGAACTCTCCCTAGCCGAACTCCCGTCTGCCGAACTCTCGCTGGCCGAATTATTGCTGCCTAGCTCTTGCTGGCTAGATCATGCTTGCCCAACCCTCACGTTGACCGAACTCTCGCAGACCCAACTATCGCTGGCCGAATTCTCTCTGACCGAACTCTCGTTGACTGAACTCTCGCTGGCCGATCTCTCGTTGGCCGAACTCTCGTAGGCCGAACTCTTGCTGCCTAGCCCATGCTATCTGGCTCTAGCTGCCTATTGCTTGCCCAACTCTCCCTGGTCGAGCTCTCGTTGGCTGAACTCTGATTGGCCGAACTTTAGTTGACTGAACTCTCGCTTGCCGAATTCTCATTGACCAAACTCTCGCTTGACGAACTTTCGTTGACCAAACTCTTCTTAGCCGAACTCTCGCTGGCCGAGCTCTCCCTTGCCGAACTCTCCCTTGCCGAACTCTCTCTGGCCAAGTTCTCGCTGACCGAACTCGCTCTTGCCAAACTCTCGTTGGTCGAACTCTCCCTAGCCGAACTCTCGCTGGCTGAACTCTTGCTGCCTAGCTCTTGTTGTATATACTCAGTGGGTTTTACCACGCCTCCTGCTAGCTGTTACACACATCTCTCATTTCTACTAACTAAACAGACCCTGCCACCCACCTTGAGCCGAGTACATGTACTTGAGGCCCAGTTCATTCCTGACGTTGCCCAGACGACGCAGCAGCTCGTTGGTCTCCGTGCCCGGCGACAGCTCCAGGGCATCCTCGTAGCACTTGCAGCTGTGCAGCATGATCTGCTCGACGTTCTTAACCGGGGCCAGGCTGCGCAGCTCCGACTCCTCCAGCTCCTCGGAGAGCTCCAGCGAGATGAGCTGCGTGGGCTCGTCCAGCTGCTCGTATTGCTGCACGTGCTCATCGATGGCCTTCCAGTGCTTGGACATCTGGAAGAAGCAGTCGCCGGCCCGCCCGAGCAGGCAGCTCTGCTGGGAGATCACGTTGGCCATGTACTTGTTGAGCACCTGCTGGCAGCGATAGGCGAGCTCAATGGAGCGCAGCGTGCTGCCGTAGCTCTGGGCCTCGTAATGATGCTCCGCGAGGGTGGCGTAGGTGAGGCAGGCCTTCTCCAGCAGCAGCAGCTTCAAATGCACGTTCCAGGAGCCAAAGTGCTGCGTGTTGAATTTGGCGCTCAGCTGCTGATTGCTGACAGCGAGGTGTTTGCTCTTGGCCAGCTCCTGCTTGTTGCGTTTGGCCTTGGCCTTGCGCTTCTTGGAGGCTTGAACTTTGGTTGGAACTTGCCACTGCGACTTGGTTGCAGCTGGGGACTTGAGCTGCTCGTAGGGCAGCGGTATGGGATTGAAGGGCCTGGCCATGTTGGGATGCTGCTCCTCGTGCAGGATGCGCTGCTTCTCCTCCTGCTTGGCGTGCATCTCCGACTCGCGCAGCTTCTCCTCCTCGTTGCCATTGAAGTACTGCAGGCAGCTGAGCCCGGCGCTAATGTGCTGCAGGGATTTGCTGCAGCGTTCCACTGTGCTGGCTATCAAGGGCGCCGGCTTGGGACGCTTCGAATGGGATTTGAAATCCCGCAGCGCATCGCAGATATGACGCACTGCAACATTTGCCCTGCCGCCGCTCTCCGCCGCACTTTGATAGAGCATATCATGGCTAAAGTCCAGCTCATCCTCGTAATCCTCCTCCTCCTCATCTTCCTCATCCTCTTCGTCATCGAACAGCGCCGGATTATCATTGAACTTGGGCGCCTTGGGATCAATGCCAGCGGGCACATGCAGATCGGACAGTATGTAATGCGAGGAGCTGACAATCTGCGGATACTGCTGCTCCGGCAGCAGCTTGATGCAGTTGTCCAGCAGGGCGCGTATGTTGCCCGCCGTCTTGGGGCTGATGTGCTCCATGGTGTTCTTCATGTTGCGTGCCACCGAGTACAGCAGCATGCCCACCGGTATGGTAAAGGGATTCAGCTGCTGCTGCTGCTCCGCCTGGTCCGCCTGCTTCTGGCAGAGCGTGGTCAGATCGTAGAGCTTGACCACATCGTCATTGCGACCTTTGAAGAGCCAGTAGGTGTGCCCCTCCTTTGTGGCATTCGCCTTGAGAAAGGAGAGTATGTTCTGTGCCACATTGCGCACCACCTGCGGGGAGAACTGCGAGTTCTCCAGGTAGGGCAGATCCTCAGTCTTGATGATCTCGTACTTCTGCACAATGCCGTCCAGATGGTAGCACATGACCACCTCGGGCACGTTGCACATCAGATTGTCCAGCCAGTAATCGATGCCGGTCAGCACATTAATGGGCTGGGCGGCGTCTCTGAGCCGCAGGCTGATGCAGGGTCTGTTGGGGCCGCCAAAGATGGGCATATCGGTGCCGATCAGCATGCGTATGTCTTCAAATGTCCACACCACATTGCGATTGAAGTTGTGCGTGGATTTGGGCCCCGGCACGTTCTCCTCGATCTTGGGCTCCGGCAGCAGCGGTCCGATGATGGGCAGGCTCAATCTTCGGCTGGTCAGCTGAGCGGGCGCCTTGGATTCGTTGTCCACGTCGCTGGTTTGCTTCAGGCTGTGGTAGAGGAACTTCGAGAGCAGATTCTTGGTTTGCAGCGCCTCGCGGGAACGCTCCTTGAGGCAGAAACTCTGCTGCTCATCGCCGTAGGACACCAGATGCTCCAGGATGAAGGTGCGCAGCCACTTCCAGTCGTCGTCCGCCTTGCGCAGCAGATACTTCTGTATGTCGAACTCGTCCAGCAGCAGCGTGTTGCCCACATTGTGCACCACCATGCTGAAGGCGCTCTTGGCGTGGTAAGGCAGCTTCAGCAGCTGCTTGATGTTCTCCGCATCCGACACCACGTCCACCTCGCCCACGCAGTCCGGAAACATCTGCCCCAGCCGGAAGCTGGCAAAGCCCGCGCTCTGATACAGCGCCTGATGCAGCCCATGGCTGCTATGCGACGTCGTCAGCCAGTTCAGAGGAGGCAGGTTCAGATTCGTGTTGCACTCCAGGCGCTTGAAGTGCGCGGGCAGCTGCACGGGCGACAGCTTGATAACCGCCTTGCTGTACACCGCCTCCAGGTCGTGCGGCTCGATGCTTCTACATGGCTCAATCTGAAAGGAATTACCGTTAATAATTTATAACGGAAAATCTGGCGGGATTTCATCATTTTACCTCCTCATTTCTGTCCTCCATTGCTGCGCATACTTTTATGCCTCAATCCAATTGTCTGCAGAGTCTGTGTGTCTGTGATTTGTCAGAGCCAAGCTTGCTGTTTAAAACTCGTATTAATCTTGATTATTTGGCTTTATTATTCAGCTCATTGTCAACACAACGCAAATTGTTCTTGAACATTCCACAAGGTGCGCGTTTGTTATGCCGGCAACAACAGCTGATTTATGCAAAACATCGATAGCTCATAATCGCACAATCGATATATCGAGCGTATATGCTGAGTCAGTGTTGCCCAATCCGCTTTTGTCCCGTCATATCTGGCTGTTTTTGAAGAGCGTTAATAACTTGTTGCTTAAAAACTAGTTTATGCAAAGTAAATTGCATCAATTTAGACGATTTTAGTTTATTTTTATGTTTATTTAAAGCTCTTCTGTATACATTTTATATGTGCTGCAAACTTAGCCTTTTCCGTCAATGCAGCCAAACAGTCGCAAAATCGATAACTGCTGTGAGTAATCGATTCTGAGTACTTATTGAATTTGTCCTCTGCAGCCCTGTCAGCTGTTTAATGTGTTCACTTTTATTTGGCAATTTCTTAAATTTATAGTTTGTATGAAAATAATCACAAAATCAGCATGCAATTGTTTCTAGTGATAGCGCTGCTGTGCCTCATCAACACGCTCCTGCCCGACTTCATACGCAACTACGTAATTATCAACCAGTCGACAATAAAATTCCACTCTATATTATATCAAAAATTTATTAAATTATTTCAGCTCAAAGTATCGCGATTTTGGATAAAGAGCAAATCGGTAGATCGACGAGTGCTGGCGGAGTTGGACGAGGCGCGGGAAGAGCTGGATAGGGTGCAGGAGGCGCAGCACGCGGGGGAGTACGCGAGGAAGATAAAGACGATGCGTGCGGAGCGAAGGGTGGCGGACATCGAGGCCAAAATAAAGATGGACGGGCAGATGGAGAAGCTGAAAAGTTCGACCATCGACACCGTGGCGTATTACGCATCCAAAGTTCTCCTCACCCTCGTCGTAATCGTCGTCTGCGCCCGCAATCGAAACTCCCCGGTTATGATATTCCACGACAGCTTCAGCCTGGCGCCCCTAGGCGGGCTCCTCAGCTTCCCTACGGGCGTCTTTAATGCGATTTCCGTGCCCATCTGGGCCTTCTCCTGTAACTTAACTTTTAGTTTGGTCTACGGCTTGGCCAAGAAGTGCAAACTGTAAAAGATTGATTAAATTGTAACTGTTGGAAGTGCTCGATATTAATACACTCTCTTTGCAAACGTTTTAACAAGTACAAGTACATAAGCAAATGTATTTTCCTAAAATAAAAACCAATTTGACTTATTTATAATAGTTTTCAACTATCCAAAATGCAAATTCAAAGCTCGCGCCAAAGCTCTAGAGCAGGGAGATATCGATATATTTCATGTGGTCGAAAAATGTGGATTTTAGGTCAAATTTTGGTGTTATAGAAGAACTATAACTCCTTTACAAGCAAGCCCGACTGTATGCATACCCTATATGTACTAGGGTACACTAAGTAAAAAGCCATAGAGCGAAACATCGATATTTAAAATTAAACAACGATATATGGGACAGTTCTGAAAGCATCGATAATATTGAATTTGACATCGATTGCCTTGCAGCCCTTGCTGGAAATGTCGATACGGACTATCGATAACAGTTTGTCGTCGCTAATCCAAACACATTTTACTTTTAATTCTGTGCGTAAAGTAAATTTAACAAATATAGTTTAAATAAAATGGATAAATTAAATGCGAATATGCATAACAAAAGAGAGATCAAGCTGGACAAGATTGACCTGACGCCCATACTAGCAGCGCTACTGCTGGGCTTTATTTTTGTGGGTAAGCACGCCACGTCGATATTTATGCTAAACATTTATTTAATTATTTAATAAATTTAAAACAATTTGCAGCGATTTTTGTAATACTGAGACGACGCACCGCCGGACGACGTGACTTTCTGCTGACTGGACTAAGCGAGGCGGGCAAGAGCGCGATTTTCATGCAGCTGGTGCACAACAAATTCCCGGAGACTTTTACCTCGATTAAGGAGAACGTGGGCGAATATCGCTCCGGCAATAGTTCCGGACGCCTGGTAGACATTCCTGGACATTATCGGGTGCGGGACAAGTGCTTCGAGCTATACAAGCGCAACGCCAAGGGCATTATATTCGTGGTAGACGCGGTGACCGCTCAGAAGGACATTCGTGACGTGGCAGAGTAAGCAGAGAGAAATCCGAAGTAGAATCAATTGTATATGTTATATATCTTTCCCCCTGCAGCTCCCTTTACACCGTGCTCTCCGATGCTGCCACACAGCCCTGCTCCGTGCTGGTGCTGTGCAACAAACAGGATCACAGCACCGCCAAGAGCTCGCAGGTGATCAAAACGCTGCTGGAAAAGGAACTGTTAGTATCAAAATTATATTATATATATTAAGTATAACAATCATTTGTCTTTTTTAGTAATATTGTGCGCGATACGCGCAGCCGCAAGCTGCAGTCGGTGGGCGATGATGAGGGCAACAAACCCGTGCTCCTGGGCAAGCCCGGCAAAGATTTTGAGTTCTCACAAATTTCTCAAAACGTGCAGTTCTTCGAGAGCTCGGCTAAGGACAAGCAGCTGAAGCATCTCACCGAATGGATTGATCGCATGTTGTAAGCAGCAGAGAGTGCCACAATCCCTAATGATAAATTGATATTCATCAGCATTTAGCAAACTTCAGCTAATTGTGCCCTCAATTGTTAAATTTCTTGCGCCTCATTTGATTCAACTTCCTGCCTAGGTTTATATTCAATTTTACAATCTATGTAGCGTTCTTAATGTGCTACCTTATTTTAACTAGATTTACCCTAACGAAATAAATGTTTTTGTAAAAGATTTGCAAGTCATACGTCGTATAATTTAAAAATAAATTTATGCGCATATTTTCGAATAACACAAATCCAGAATGCACTGCTTGCTGCACTGCTTGCTTGCTGCTCGTGCATGTAATTTGCAGCATACAAATGATGCTGCATACTTTTGGGCTGGTGGGAAAAAATTTCAGCCACTTGTTAATTCAAAAAACTGCGCAATAAATGCACTTCTAGTGGAGATATCGTTATGAAATTTTCACCAAAAATCTAGAAAAATAATCTAAATAAATTATAAAAAAATTGGCGACATCGGCTGACTATATCCTATAGATTCCATAGAAACCACTAACGCGCAAACTCGAAATAATGATCGTACAAAGTTTTATACCCTGTTTTACTTAAAAATTTATTTAGCACAAGCTTTCAGCAGAATATTTGAATAGCCAGAAATATTGGGTTATTAATTATTATTGATTAAATTACAATAATGCTCCATTTTTAAGCGCATTTCCGCTTTTCAAATATTTGTTTATTTTTTTAATGTCTTATATTTTAGTCCATATCCTCTCCACTTCAATTCGAACATAAAATACTAATTAAGCCCTCCATTTAATTTTAAATATACAAAAATACAATTTTTTTATTATTTATATATTTAATTTTACTGAAATTATATTTTTTTTGTTTGCCTGTTCGTCTGAACTGCCAAAATTCCAGCAAAAAGCACAGCCAACTGGCCCAGAAACATATTGGCCAATGAGCAAATGTTTGGCGCATGCGCAAGCTTTCAAACCTTTTTCGCGATTTGAAACCCTTAGAGAGCGATCGGAGGCAGCAGCAGCAGCAGCAGCAGCAGCTGTTGATAGCTGAACTTGGCCTGGCCCAAACGCCAAACGATCGATCAATCGAAGCCGACGCTAAGAAATCAATGAGCTCGAGCTGAACTAGATAGAGTTTCTAGGCTGGCTGCATTTCTAAGAATTGGCATCTTTCATGATTTGCCGAAAACAAACGTATCACGGGAAGTGAAGCTGAGGGCGGATATGCGGCCAGTGTGTGTTGTGGCAGCTGCCAGCTCGCTAATGTGGCAGGGCAACCTTGGTGGCATCCACTTTGATGGATTTTGAATGCGGATTTCGCGGAAAAGCGCGAGTCCCAGAGAGCCGGACACAAGATTGACTGATTGAGCACAATGACAGATTACTAAGAAGCAGGCTGGATAAATTTGGAGCTACTTAATACAATAAAAAAAACACCGTTTTACAGATTTAGGTATTAACTTTCCAAAACACCAAATCAAAATTATTTTAATTTTATAATTTGAACTTGAAATCTGAGAGCATGTTTTTTTGAGTAATAACAACTAGCTTAGATATGAAGCTATAACTTCTTAAATATCGATCGCAGTTAATTCCATTTCGAGAATCATCATTAGATAAATTAATTAGCTATCCAGTAAAACAAATTATTCAAAAATTTGACAACGAGTTTAGATATTACAGCTGAAATGCTGAAGACATGTTAACTGTTGCATACCCTAGGGCTGATAATTTCCACTATACTCTAATGTTTTACAATATTTTAGATTTTCTCGAAAACGGCAATTATGTGCCACTTTTCACTATGATTTTCGTAAATTGTATCAAAAAGAGGTTAAGAACGCTTTCTTTGCAGGATGTTCACCCATGTAGAATAGTGTAAAAATGCTGCTAAAAATCTGTTTAAAATCTGCTTCAACTTCAGGCTGTCTGCAATTTCCTACGCACTTCCTGGCTTACAATTGGACGGCTCCGAGATTCGTTGTCACGTGCTATAGCTGAAAAAATATGTTTGGGTGCTGCAAAGTACAGCCAGACTTTTTTCCACAGCTGCTGGATGTGGCTCCATATGTTCGCAGACACGCTTTAGCCAAGCGGAAGAAGCGCCTGGAGTTGTCTTCTTGGGCTCGTCTGCAAGTTGCTCTGGCGCGTACACAGTAGCTGCAAATTATGCACAGCTGATTAGGCAGACAAATGCAACAGGCGTTTTTTCGTTGCAAGGGGGACTCCCCGGGAAAAAAATACGATACGCTCGATCAGCTCCGATTACCAATTGGCCAAAAGAAAGCAATGCTGGCCCCAAAAAATTCACTGGAAGAGCAGAGAACAGAGATCGGAGATCGGAGACTGGAGATCGGAGACAAGCGTTGCGCATTTTTGAGGTTGAACTGAAGTGTCCTATTGAATTACGGGACGGTAGACCGTTAGGGGCGCATCCAAAAAGGGCCTTAGCTAGTTGACTTGGCAATAAATCTGCACGATGTTTGCACTTGTATTTTAGAAAGTGAATATGCGTTCGGCAGACGTGCGACGACAACTGCAAGTTCGATATACTGATATAGCTGATATTGGCTGATATTTTAATAAACCTGCAGCGCAATTATGCGGATGGGGAGTTGCGTTGAAATTTTTATGTACTTAGCAGTGATGTTTTGTGGGTTTTTTGGTTGTGAGAAGGGGCGCAGGGGAGCGGTCTGTCCGTACGCATATGCAATTTATTTTAACACATCGTTAAAGCGCAAAAAATAAATCTTGACGCGGCGGACACCGCAATTATCACCTCTGCATAATCAGCAGTGCAACAAGTTGAACAACGAGAGCAACGCATGCCCCACGGGTGAGCAAAGGCCGGACCCGGTTCCCAGACAAGCGACAGCTGCCACAGCTCTCTTAACTCTCGACTCTCGGTTCTCCTCAGTTAGCTTTCATTTTTGGCACTGCCCCGACGCCGACCCACGCGGCCCTTGCCCCTGCCCCATCTGGTTGCCGCACCTCGATATAATGGCAGCCCATTTAGCACCTTGTTGACGCGGCATCTAATTAAACGCAGCTCGTCCCAGGCCGATTTCCGCTGCAATTTTCATGTAACGCCAAATTGTAGCGCCTGCAAGCCAACAGCTCGCATGGCGTGTTGCACTGAGAGAAAAGTGGTGTTGAAAAGCCAAATTCTAACAATTTAATTTCAAATTGGAAATATTATTGGAAGTTCTGTAAATAAAATGTTTATCTATAAAGAAAAAAGAAACTATGAAAACTACTATACACTGCAAGAAATTTGGCATCCCAAAATCAAGTTCTAATTAAATTAAATTTATAAGTTGTGAAAAAAATATAAGAACTCTAACAATAGTATTTTAAAATAAAACTAAATCTTAATATGTAATACACCGAGAGAAAAATTACGTTGTAAAATCAAGCTCAAATTCAATTCAATTAATTCAATTTAGAATTTCTAGAAAAACTTTTTTAAATATTTGGTAAAAAAAAAAATTTAATAAAATAAAATTTTGATTTTTTTCTGTGTATCGTGAAGTGTGCAGACTGTAGACTGTAGCCTGTAGATCGAAGACAGCAGACAAAGGAGTTTCCATCAGTTGTCCTCAACAGACTTTCAAGACTTTCTCATGGGACTTTATGCATCTTGCTGTTGATATTCTTTGATTTCCGCGCATACGATTTCTTGATTAATTATATTGCGGCCTATTGGTAGCGCCCCCCTCCACTCCACTCCACTCCACGCAGCTGCAACTGCGAAATTTGTGGCCAAATTGAGGCTTTGTTGGCCATAAACGTTTCGCATCACACGATCCGAAGCTCCCTCTCTGGGCATGCATAATTATGGGTTAGCCCGACAGATACCCTCTATGGCTCTACGCTCCCCGATCGCATTCCCTGTGCGTGCTGGGAACTGAAGCAGCACCTGAAACTGAAACTGAATCTCAATCTGGATCTGGATCTGAATCTGGGCTGCGTGCGTTTTTGTTTGCATTGGCAGCGTTTCATGTCAATTGCACATCGCGCGCTGTTTCATTAAGTTTATTTTTATATAGGGAATTATATTTAAATGCAATAATTTGTTGCTACTGAAATGCAACAGGGAATTTGCTCCTTTTTTTTAGAAAGTAAGAGCGGATTTTTCAAGGTTACGATTTTGTGGAGATTTTCAACAGATTTTGCTTCTAAATAAAAGCAACTAAGTTTCTTTTTATTAGTTTTAGAAAATTTTTTACTACAAACAAATTATAAAAACAATATATATTTCTCCGATTGTGGTAAAAAATCGGGGTTTTCAGAGCAAAAAAAAACCTATTTTTGAGTTTTATCACGGCTGATATTCTATATTTGACTGGTATAACAAAATGTGAAAATATCCAACATTTTTATTTTTCAGACTTTAATTTCAAATGATTTGTAAGTCAAAATTATTCATATAAAATAAAACATGGGTGTATTTGGTCAAAAAAATCTGGATTCTAGGGCCAGAAAATGAGTTCCTATGATTTTCAAAGAATTAAATCGTATTTTTTATCCAATCCATGGTTATTATTCTAATTTATTTTGTTTTAACAAAAAACAATCCCAACTAGTTAACTGATAGAATTAATGTATCTTAACAGCCCCTCTAATATTGGTAATCGGAAACATTTAAATGGCAACACCTCAGAGATTATTTATAGAGCCGAATATGATGGTTTTCTATGGTTCTCTGTTGCAGTTGCCCCTCGCTAACGTGCGGGCCATAAACAAGTGCGGCCTCCAACCATCTAAATGCAAATGGGCAACAAAATTACTTAAACACGCTCCACAAGCTGCCGCAGGGACGTGGGCCGAGGGGGGCCCAAGGGGAGCATTAGGCTAAACTGTACAATATGCCTATGTTAGAGGTCCAACGTTGCGGCACGCTACTGTCTAACTATCAAAGGCTTTTGACTTTGGCAAATTAATCAGCGGACGGACAGACGGACAGATAAAGATGAAGTAGAAACAGATGAAGTTGGAGTAGAAGTTGCAGGAGGGGCGCAGGGGCGGCAGTTCGAGCAATTCGTCTGTCCAAAGCGCAAAAATTCAAAGCAAGTACACTGAGAAAAATTAGTGTGTCATTCTATAATAAAAGTTTTTATTGGGGCTATAAATAATAATTAATAATGATAGAAAATTGTTGGAATATTGTTATCCTAAACAAATTTATTTATTCAAAACGATCTTTAACTTATATTATCGAAAATTCCTTATTTAATTACGAAAAGTCTTGATTTTTTGCAGTGTAGCTTACAATTTATTTGTGAATGAATCAGATTTCATAGAGCAATGAAAAAAAATTTAGAAATATGAATAAAATATGTTTCAAGACTGCTCTCAAGTGAAGACAGTGAATGACACCGGAAATTCTGGATTCAATTACGAAACCCCTTGATTTTTTTGCAGTGCAGCAAGTACATGATATTACCGAGTGTGTGTGTGTGTGTGTGTGTGTGTGTGTGCCTGCCGGTCACACTTTTGATTTTCTATAATTTGAGGCTTGGCTTGGATCGCTCGCTGCTCTGCCAGCCGAAAACATGCGCGGTCAGTCGTGTGCGGCGTAAGGCAACCAAATGTATCGAAATGCAACCGACCGATATAATTGCGTTTTTTCGTGAATATAAATTCATACACACTCACACACTCATTCCATACAGAGAGAGAGAGATAGGGAGATAGAGACTATGGTTGGCCGAGCGACACGCGCAACAAACAGCCTTTTTCGTATGTAAAGCACATGATTTTCCAATTGGAAAATTAGTCATGTGTGTGTGGATCTCAGGGGGTTGCCAAATAGGGGAGAGGCTCAGAACAGCTTCAATAGCCGCCAGTGTTGCCAACTATCTATAAATTTAAAGCTAATAATGATTATATTAAGTATGAATTGAAAGCTTTTTAAATCTTTAAAGCTTATGACAAAATAAATATAATTTGAAAAACGTGCTTAAAAGAAGAATTTTCTGCTTGCATTTTCTGTGGTATTAAACAAATAACAAAACTCTTGATTTTTCTCTCAGTGTACTTTTGATTCCTTAATCAATAAGCTTTATTATGAATTGCCAATATCGTTTTGAAGGGTAGCTTGGAAATGTGGAGATGTGATTTACGTACAATTTTAGAGCTTTAAATAATTGGTAAATAAAAAATAAAAAAAACAGCTAAAAAATATATATATATATAAATTGTTTAAAAAGCCTGAATAACAGCCTAAAACCGAATCGGGTGGATTTCCGATTTTGTTGATAAAAAATGTCAAAATTTGACTTGAAAATAGCTAAGCTGTCAGCACTGAAAGCAACGCACGCGTGGCCGGCTGGGCACAATGTACTCGATACTCGCTGCTCGATACTGTGAGGCGATAAGCGAGGCGCAACCAAACGAATCGCAACCAAAGAAACTCTTTGCCACAGCGACGTTGCAGAAATCCAAAAACCTCAAAAAACTAAAAACTACAAATTAAATTTTTTGGCTGGACCACACGTGAAGTCCTGGCTGAAGCTACTACTTCTACTAGTCCATGGCGAATCGCATTCGGTTCGGCTAATTGGGGCTACGCTTTTTCTCCCCTCTCCTCTCTTCCCACTCTCTTCTCTCGCCATTCGTTTCGCTGTTTATTTTTTGGGTCTGTCCGACTGTCCATGATTAATGCGCCCGCGACAACGTGTGAGTTCCGCATGTGAAGGGCAGCCAACATAAAAATGAAAACGAATCTCGTGCCCACCCAGAAACCCAGGCTTTTTGGCATTTGCTCAGCTGCCAAGGGATGGGGAACGGGGAAGGGGGTCAGTTGGTCAGACAGTCGCACGCCAGACACAGACGACGATTGATGGACTTCACACGTTGCCCTGGCCAGAAATGTTGGCCAAGTTGCTTGCGGCGTTTGCTGTGTGGGTCGCTCATCACTCAAATCTCTGGCAATCGCAATCGCTCTGCAACTGCTCATTCCGAAGACACCAAAACGACTCCGAAACACAAAGCAAAAACAAACTCAAAAGCAACAAAGTGTAGAGAGGGAAAGAGAGAGTAGGAGCAACTCTGTGCAGGGCTGCAAGTAGTTTCGGAAAGCTATCGATGCAAATTCGATGTTTCCAGAACCGTTCGAAAAATTGATCCTATGAACTACAATTTTCTACCAAATGCTGTCATGTTTTATTTTTTCTGCATCATTTTGCAATACAATTTGTTTGGGATTCAATTCTTACGATTTTCAAAAAAAAAAAATTTTTTTCCGAAAATTTTATTTTTTTTAAGAGCTAATACAACTTAAAAATGTTTTCAAAAAATTTCAATATTTTTTATTTTTATTTTTTATTCAAATTGTATTTTCGCACTCAAAGGATTACGAAAAAACCATACCGCTTGAAAATCGGTTGAGTTTTGGCAAAGCTATGCGCATTCAAAGTTGAACAAAAATGTTATTTTTTCGTTTTTTTTTGTTTTACTGAAAATTTCCGATTTATTAAGACGTAGCCTTTCACTTAATAATCTATAAATTCAAAATAGTTCGGTTATTTAATAAAATATCTAATTTAAATTAAGAGCTCTGCAGCCTTTTAGTAATCTCACTTATTAATCGATAACTCTGCAATGCAGCAACCCTAAAGTGATCTCTTTCCTTAACTTTTTTGTGCAACCCTGGTTTTCCTGTCGGCTGACACTTGGCGCAAATTATGTGGTAGCCTCATCATGGTCCATCACTGGCGTCCTGCAGTTAGTTGCGCCGATTTCCGTTTGTCTCGGCCTGAGTACAACATGACACTAATTAAGTTCTGCGGTTTTGTGCCCCTTGCCCCTGCCCCCTCTGTCCTCTGGCGACGATTACCCCTCTAACTGCTGCGGCAATTCGTTGCGCCTTGTCATTGGCTTGCGTGTGATTTGTGTCGTTTGTTTGTCCCAGATCCCTGCCAGGCAGAATCTGAGATCTTTACAAGTTTTGCCGACATGGAGACGGGGCACGTCTCAGTTTTTGGCATTTTATGTGGCATATTTGTTCTGTTAATATGTAAAAATCTCTGGGCATAACTTGGCTGGGCGTTTTGTTATTATTATTGTTATTTTTAATTTTATTTTTATTTGGTCTTTTTGCTGTTTTTGGATGTGGCATATAGCGCGACGGGCGTATTCAGTCAATTGCAACTGTGCCCGGGCTAAAGCTGAGGTTGGGAGATGGGGCAAGTCTGGCAGACCTTAATTCCTTTTTACGGTCATTTTAATATCCATCAAATCGCATCGCTGATTCGCAGCGTTCATTCGTTTATTCATACGTACATTCGTTCTACGCTCGTTGGCTGCTTCTTCTACTACTGTTTTTGTGTTTTGTGTTTTTGTTTTTTAGCATTTTGCTCTCTGTCGATGTTTCATTCGGCTGATTTGTATGTTTCGGCTTTGGCTGCTATATAGCACCATATGCCTGGTGTCTGATGCGTGTTTTGCCGCTGTCAGTGGAGCGTTAATAGTAGCACAATGTATGTAGTTAGTCGGCCTGTACTTTGGCCGCCTTGCGCCGACTCTAAACGCGAGGTTACCCGCCCCCTTCAAGGGCTGCGGTCTCGCCAATTGCATAAGCTGGAGGTGAAGCCGAAGCTAAAAGCTGATGCTATTTAATGATATGACTAGACATTAAAGGGCCTACGGGCTGTTTGACTTGGCAGCCCTGAGATCTTGGCCAATAAAACTATAACGATAAAAGGCTTAAGTGAGGGATATAAATTTAACTATTTATTGGGTAATTTGAATAAAATAAAACTTGTATATTATCAAATCCGTTACTTTTTTTAAATGCATTGCAGACGCCCCAAAAAGTATGCTAAGGTCAAGGCAAAAACATCGAGAGATTACAAATCTTGAAAGCTTTTCTATGTGAACTCTCTCAGTCTTCACTCTACTCTCACTTCAGTCTACCCTACTCTACTCTACTCTACTCTACCCTACTCTATCCTACTCTCCCCTTCTTTATTCTACTGTACTCTACACAACCAAACTCCACTCTACTTAACGTAATTATACTCTACTCTTCATTTCTCTACTCTAATTTTCCCTACTCTTCATTTCTCTTCTCTTCTCTACTCTTCTCTACTCTTCTCTGCTTAACTTTTCTCTACACTACTCTACTCTACTTTACTCTACTCTACCCTACTCTACCCTAACCTGCCCTACTCTACCCTACTCTATCCTACTCTCCCCTTCCCTATTCTACTGTACTCTACACAACTAAACTCTACTCTACCTTACGTAATTCTACTCTACTCTTCTTTTCTCTACTCAAATTTACTCTACTCTACCCTACTCTTCTCTTCTCTGCTTATCTTTACTCAACTCTACTCTACTATTCTCTACTTAACTTTTCTCTACACTACTCTACTCTCTTCAACTCTTCTCAACTATACTCCACCCAACTCTTCTCAACTCTACCCAACTCTTTTTTACTCTACTCAACAGTAAACTCCAACGACCTCCAACTATTTACAGGGTATTAAGTTGTATTAAGTTGTATTACATTTAAAACTACATAATAATCAAAATTTGTGGAATTTTATTGTGGGCGCCTCTCCACAATCTGTGCACGTTTACTTGCAACATTAAACGCGTGCTCGAAATTCATGCTGATTGGGAGTGTGACTGTGAGTGTGAGTGTAAGTGTGAGTGTGAGTGCACTCACTCTGCTGCTGAATACTTGCAACCAGTCACAAGCCAGAGCCGCAGCCAGGCATGACAGACGCATGCGCCAGCAATTTGGTGGTTCACAAGCAAATGCCAAAGCCGGGCAAATTGATTGGCTGTGATTAATTTATGGTTATTGGAATATGCAAAGAAAGCAAATTTAATTAAAAATTTAAATAAATTGAGCTGGAAATGGTGATGTTAATTACAGCAACGGCAACTGTTAGTTAACAGCAGGCCAGATCTTAAGTTCTCTCTCCCTCTTTCTCTCTCTTTCTCTTCTGCACGGCATCCTCTGCTGAATGCCCGAGCTGAACGCTTGAATGAATCATGAATACACTCATACTCGCTTACAAAGTTGCTCAACTGCTGCCGGCAGTGAAGCAGAGCCAATTCGGCATACCAAGCCAACATCCATTCCCACACTATTGAAATGTTTCGCATAAATGCAGTTAACAGCAAGCAAGAAAAAAAAAACAAGAAAAAATCTAGCTGGAAACCGACAAAAATTAGCTGCAAGATGTGAAAATATATATATGCTGCAAATGCACTTGCGGTTGCCATTTAGGGGCTTCAAAGGCTGCCCCCGGAGTCCCGCCTTAAGCTCTTCCCCTCTCCCTCTCTGTTCCCGCTTAACTCTCGTGTCTGAAGCGTGTGTCCAAGCTGCGAATTCGTCGTCTGTTCGCCATGTGCAACACTCAATACAAACACACAAATATGCAAATGATGAATGAATAAAATGCAGATATTGAGGCAGAAAAGAAACCGCGTCAAAGCCAAAGCCAAAACCGCCGCCAAAAATCTCGGCATATACAACTTTATAAGGCGTCTCAGTCTCTAGCTCCTTCTGCTGTCGCGACTTTTGGTCGTCGTTGTCTTCTCCTCTCTCTCTCTCTCTTTCTCTCTCTTCTCTCACTTCTTCTTCGCCTTTATTTTCAGCTGTCTTTATCGTTTGTCTGCGGCGTGAGCGGCTTGTTAGCTGATTAGTTGCCGCCTCTAACAAATAAATTCCATATAACGCCGCTCTGCGAATATCTTAAGAAGTCAGTCGCAGGCTCTACGCTTCCAGCATTAATTAATAACATCCGGCGCCCCAAAAAAAAATCGGAAAAAATCGTAAACATTTGGCAAATATCGACAGCTGTAATACCCTTTTAAAAACTCACATAAAAGCTTCAAGAGTAAGCAAAAAGAAATCTCCTCAAAATTATTAGACAAATCATAATTATAATGTAGAAAGCTTTCCAAATTCTAAACATTAATTTAGATGAAATATATTTTATCCCTATTATGAGCTTGCCTACTCCCTACATAATGTATTTACCATTTTATAAAAAAATCTCTTAAAAATCCCGTCTTGCTTTTTACAGCATTTTCATGCTTAGTATACCCGCTAATGAAGTTAGTTGCTGCAGGGTATTGCGAATTGGCAGCTTTTGCAGATAAGAGCAACATATTTCGGGGCCTTTTTAATTACCCATAGAGAACGAAGGAGATGCGGATAGAGAAAGAGAGATCTTGCCACACATGTTGATCGCTCGGAGCCTGCAACTGCGGCTGCAGCTGAGGCACAAACAGTTTATCGCTGGAATAACATAATTTCGCTTTTGCGAGACGTTGAAGATGGCCGCAAATCTGCGCCCAAAAATTGAGCAATTTGAAATTCAATCAGTAGCTGGAAGAAAGAAAGAGCGCCTGGAAGCTGCACAGACTCTCCTTGCAGCCAAATTATAGTAATTGAGTGCGCCGCTGAGGAGCTGCCCAGAAAGTGGCAGAAAGGCTAAATCTCCGGCCTGAATGCTGGAACCACAAACGCAGCCGCAGCGCCAGTTGCAGTTGCAGTTGCAGCTTCACTGTCTGTTGGCGGTCGCCCCACACGAGGTCGCCTCAATGGGCCAAATATGGAAATGAGCTGCCGATGCTCCCCTCCCAAAAAACAAAAAAAAACCAGTAAGGATGAAGCAGAACAGTCCTTCGGTAGGCTACAGTCGGACGTAACCGACAGGAGAAGAAGCTGTACATTGTGTTTGCATAATACACACGGTCCATCAAATTGCCTGTTGCATATCTTCGCTGTTTCTCAACTGATTAAAATGCAATTCACAGCGTTGATGGAGAATGCCATAAACTACGTACGTACCAAAATACAGTCGGTAGCTTTAGAATTAAATTATGCTTGCAACATAGGAAAACCTACATATCAAATATGTTGTCTCTAGCTCTGATAGTTTGCGATTACTAGGTTTTCCTGCGGATGAATACAGCAACAGCAGGACAGACGGACAGCTGGACACCAACCTCTCCCCCAACCTGTCCTCTGCACCAACCTAATCGACCCTTTTGTGCTTTTTTAAGTACAGGCTCCAAAAAGAAGAAAAAAGGAAGCTCACGCAGTAGGGGCCACCTGCGTCGGGCGTTGGGGCCACCGGAGCACCACGAGTCACGCAATGTTGCGGCTCTGCCACACATTCAATGTTGCTGCTGCTGATGATGATGATGATGATGATGATGCTACTCAGTGTTTCTACCTCTGTTTGTTTATTTTGTACGTGTTATTTTTATCAAGGCAAGGTCGATCTATGGCAATCCAAGGGGAAGAACTGGGTCAAGTTTATCAATTCTGATAGTATTTATCTATGTAGCTATGAACTGCCTTAGTTCTGTTTCCGTTTGCGGATTCCGTTTCACCTGCTCACTCGAATTCTGGCTCGATTTCAATTTCAATTGCCGTACTTTCCGTCATTTTATCAGCGTCATAATTATTTTATGACCTTATCATAATCAAAAAAACTACCACAAAAACCTGATGCGACGCGTGTACACAATTACTATATGACATTCACGCGTCGACTCAGACAATTTGTTGAATTTATTCTCCCAAATAAATTATTCTGTTTGCCCCCACTCGCACGCCAAAATATTTGTATTTTTTTCCCCGGCTATTTTGTGTAATTTCGGAATTTTTCTGCATGGAATTTTCTGTTTATGATGTTGTTTATGATTTCAGGGCGATTTTTATCTATGTTTTGGTTCGTTTGGCTGCCATAACAAACAGCGCTAAATATATAAATTTTATTATGAGATAGGAAATAATTTAGGAAACAATTCAGCTAAGAACTACTGCCAGATTAGATACAGTTGGTTATTTCTTATCTAAATCCGGAAACTGCAGGGTCTACAAACTATTAAAACTATAGGTCAATAAAGTAAATGTAGGTTAACAGATATCTCTTTCAACTGGCCATATCAACTACCAAGAATGCTACTTTCCCAATATCGAATGAATTAGCTAGTCTTTGGCTGCTAACTTTATTTGTTTCATGTTGTGAACTTTGTTTTCTGTCAGATTAAACGTTATTAATCATTAAGTCAAGCTGTACTTTTCCACCTTTTTTTTGGTGTTAACAAAGAAACAATTTAAAGTAAATTTTAGCGAAGATCGCCACTAAGTTCAAACTAGCAATCAAAATGTTTAAGCAGCACTACGGGAAATCCCCTATAAGTCAGGCACGTTTCAGACCTTGAGCCAGTGTTTTTTGTGCGGTTTTTTAGGCAGTTTACGCTCTTAAATTTTATATATATTCTTCATTAAAGCCAAGTGAAATAACAATTAAGCAAACTGCGGTTGTGATGAGCACAAAACTTATCAGCGCTACTTCACACCAAATGAGAGATGACCGAGCAGAGACTTTTAACAGACACTGTCGGCCGTTGCCGATGTTTTGGGGCGTGAAAATTGACAACGTAAATTGCAAAAAAGTCAGTGAAGCAGGAGGCTGCCAAAGCGAAAAGGTTTTAAGTTTTTTGTTTTTTGGGGCATCAACAGCTGGCGAGCTACAGTTCGACTGTAAGTTTTCACACTTTCAAAGTCATTTTGGCACATTTCAATTAAAAAGGCAGTTCCAGCATGTAAAATTTAATTAAAAAACCTTAAAGGATACCGAAGAACGGTATACGTAAGTTGTGGAGCTGTTTTTTTTTTCTTCTTTTTTTTTTGGTATTGGAGCGTTAATTGAAGGCCCCGTCTGGTCTGCCCGGATGCCGGACCTCGGAGCGTAATGGAAAAGCTATTAACGGCTTGTCATAACAAGCGACTCGCTCTCCTACCAATGAGTACAACTTGGCCAAGTTGTTGCTGCCGTTATGATTATTATTGTTATTGTTTTCGATTTACGGCGCATAAATCATTAGCTTAATTGATAACCTGACGCTATTTACGATGACACAAATTAGAATTTGTGCGAACAGTTTATGGAGCCGGAGATCGTTCCACAAACTGATTTTTTTCTTTCAATTTTGAGTGAAGTGAAGTGTTAATGAAACATGTGGCAGAAGTGGGTAAAAGTTGTATGCCTCACACAGCGTAAATATAAAATTTTCCATATTTTCCATTTCATTTTGCTGTGCTCTGTAAAGCTTTCCGACAAGTTTCCACTCAACGCCCTGCGCGTTTGTCACGTTTTCAATTGAACAATGGAAGATTTTGTTGGGGCGCTATCAAAACTAGCAACAACAATAACAACAATAACAACCGTAGTCCGTGAGTTGCCGGGTGATCATTAAATATATGAGGCGACGAAAATAACAATAATAATCATAATCAACGCCACACGAAATTGACTTTATCAAACACTCATCAGCACCCACCAAAAGTGCACTCTCCTGCTCTATCTCTCTCTCTCTCTGTCTATCTCTCTCTCTTTCTTTATTTTAATCTGCCTCTCAGTCTCTTCCTCGTGCCGCAGTCGGCCGACTTGCGGATCACGCGCAGATCGTGTGGCAGAGCCGACGACACGTGAATCAGACGAAGGTCGCGTGATAATAACATAATTCCTCTGCGTGTACTTTGCCCGCCTTCCATATGTATGAGGTCTCATCTGTTTTGTGCTAGTGATAAGCACGAACTAGCGCTAGCTCTCTAGCCCTGCTCTAGCTCTAGCGCAATCAGCGAAAAAAAAGCGCTTTTTATAGCCACCAATCCGGGAGCGCGCCCACTTGCGACTTGCGATCGGCGTGCGTACTGATAACGGCGCCTCGAGACTCGCAGCTCTACACTAATCAACATAAAGTATTGTGGTATTGTCGCCAAGGTTGTCTACAGCGAGGCATGAGGCCTCAGCAAGGTCTTCTGGCAGATACCTAAATTACTACCTCATAGAAACAGAGTTTCCTACAGAGCAAACAAATAATTTGCTCAAGTACGAATCGAACTTGTTTGCTTACAAATGTTTGCTTAACGATAAGTTATGTAGAATTCCAAATTCGAGAACTTTTCGTACTACAAAAAATCGAAAGAATTTGAGGTTTAATAAAGGTATTTACAAGATTTTCTACTCAACAATTAGCAATAATTAATGATAATAATAATGATCACAATATTTAGCGTACAAGTAAATAATTAAATGATTGATTTATTAATTAAATATTATATCAAATAATATAAAAAATAGAATTATATAAGACGGTACAATAAAAGTAATAAAAATAATATATTTTATGTATTATTTATAAAATAAACTCTATTAAATTACTATTATTAAATTACCCCCAAAGCGCTACATCCTTTTAAAAAAGAGCAACTGCAATTCGTTGCAACTCTCTGCTCTTCTACTGTTTGCATATATATTCATATACAAATATACACGTACATCTGTACATATGCGCGAGCTGACAAACAAACAAACAAATAAATTTTTGACGCTATGGAAATTTACCCGAATGTACAAACAGCAGAAATCGCGTCGCCAGAGCAATCAAATCAAGCAAACAAGTGCGATACACTCTCCCTGTGTGCGATCTGCACTCTGGTCTGGTCTGGTCACATGGAGTCCCCCTATCCGCCCTCCCCCTCTCAGTTCCCCTGAGCTGACCCTGTTCCCAGTGGTTAGTGCTATAAATAATATCACGCTTTTCATTTTCCTTATAAGCCAATAGAGACAACTATGCCCGGCCTGGGCTCTTGGCCAAGGTCTGGAACTGAAACGAAAACTGGAAGTGGAAGTGGAACTGGAGCCATTGAGTATTGAGCACTACGAACCCGTTTTTAATCATCGGCTATTACAGCCAAAAAGGGGCGGGGTGATGTATTAGAGGCAGGTATTTGTTTCTATAATGGCATTGACGTCAAGCGCAATAATTTGAAATTGTATTGGAAACGTCTGTGGTCTGAAGTCTCGAGATCTCCAAGTGAGTCCCTGGCCATGTTAATTCCCTATAAATATTTATACGCTGTCGATTCGCCAGAAATAACTTATTTTATTTACATCTTTTATGCATGTTAGATGCCTAACCATATTTATAAGACTCTGTCTGTGTGCTGAAGGCGACGATTTGTCGATCGAGAGGAATATCGAATCACAAACCAAATTTCGGTGAATTCTTTGTAAAATGTTGAATCGAAAATAAAAAAAAAAATACCAAAAATAATAGTCAAAACCTGATGAGTCTTTCATGCATATTCATCAGCAATCGCTGGCGCTTTAAATACCCGTATTTGTTCAAGTATTTATTTGCTGTTCTGCTGTGTGTTTTACCTGCGTCATATCATTTGGCTTTACTGGCCTACATTCGGGTCTTAAATAATATTATATGGCTTTTTAAATGATTGAAGGCAAAGGAATTAAAGAAATGCGATATATTTTATGAACTATTGTGTTTCACGTGTTCGCGTTTATGTAACTTTTAAAGCTGAAATATTATTAATAAAGTTGTGCGATTTTATTCAAATTAATTATATAAGAAACATATACTTTGCAGCCAATAAAGTTGATTTCAAATATTAAATGCCACGCCCCTTTTGCCCACAAGGAGCATAAATTAAAAATAATTTACTAATTTAAGATACAAATCAAAATACATCTATGTAAATCTGTAAATTCAATCTATATCGGTCCCTAATTAATAAAGAGATAGAGAGAGAGAGAGAGATGTTGCATCAAAGTTTTGTCTATTTCATGAGCAATTTTTGCTGTTTAGTTTTGTTGCATAAATCAGCAGAATATTTTATTTGAATAAATGTGAGCCAAGTGTCACAAATTGATGCAAAAGCTCATTCAATAATAATTCGATCATATCATATATATTTCCGATTGTCGACATCATGCCAAACTGATACATTTAATGCCACTAAAAAGTATTCATGGCAAAACGTCAAGCTGAACTCTATAAATTGGCATTCTTGACATTAAGAAAACAATTTGCAAAATTTAAGAAAACAAAAAAAAGATAGAAAAAAGAAATAAATTTGTATGAAATCTGTGCAAGGGAACATGTCTGTCGCATATTAAAAAGGCGAGAACCAGTTGAAAAATTAGACAACAGAATTTGATTCTGGTTTATGGGGAATGTCGCGTGCATATTTTTGACAAAAAGTATCGGATATAGTATAGATCTGTATATATGGCACTCGGTATATGCGAGTGCAGGGATAGGCACAGGAGGGGACAGTATTGTTTGAAACTCGTTTGCCTCTGGCTGCTTTTATTAATCTTAATGAATGTTAAACACTTTTATCAGACAACAGGCAATACGGCAGGCGTTGTGGTGCGGTGGTTTGGTGGTGCTGAGGGCGGGGAGGGAGGGTTGGAGGTGCTGTAGGAGCTGGCGGAGCACGCGTCAGTTCAAATGCCGTGTGTTTGTTGAATTTCTTTTTGTGCGGTGTAAAAGAACCGCAGCATTTGCGTCAATTGAAAGTGCCAGGTGGAGAAGGTGGGGCAGCCGAAGCACTTTATTAATTTCGCGGTGGCAGGGGCAAGGCATACATACATATATACATATAGCATATAGCACATATAGAACATATAGTATATTCTGTCTTCTGTCTGTGCTGTATGTGGGTAACCGTCTGTGTGCCGTGTCTTTATCATACGATCTTGTCAATATTTGCGATTCCACTTGCCTTGTTTGTCTTATTGCAAAACAACGGAGCAGCGCACTTGTTTAGGAGTCGTTGACGTTGTCGCTGACACGCAGCGTCTAAGCCTACAAAAACCAGTCAAAACGGAGCAGATCAGTCGGACGTAACCGATAGTAGGAGACTCTGTACTTCAGGTTTCAATAATACGCACACAATCAAATTGTCTGTTGCATAACTTCGCTGTTTCTTAACGTAATGCAACAGCATAGGAGTAGCTACATACCGAAAATAGTATCTCTAGCTCTCATAGTTTGCCAGATCTGACAGACTGGATATATATGGATTCAGCTCGTCGTGCTCGTCGATCAAGAATATATATACTTTATAAGGTCTCCCACGCCTTCTTCTAACTTAATAGACCCTTTTTCAATTTTTAAATGTACAGTGTCTAACTATATATCTTTATATATCTATAACTATCTACGTATATTTGTGTGTGCTTCAATATTGACAAGGCGCTAGGTGAGATATTACTCATACGCTCGGTGTGGCGCGCCTCCGTTAGAAGTTGCAGCTAATTAGCTGCCTGAGACTTGTGCAAATAGACAGCCAGACAGAGGGACAGACATTGAGAAGTCGGACGGTAGTTGTAAGTAGTTCACACCTGCAAGTTTCGTGGAAATCAAGGCCATTAACATGCATAAATAACCGCGGCTACAACCGCCAGTTACCAGTGGCAGTTCCTTTTGGCCAACTCAGCCGCAATTGTGGCTGCTGCTCCAGTCTATGGCCTGACAACGATCGCAATCACAGCAGGCTGCAGTGCAGGGCCAACCTTATCCTCATGCCCATCCCCATCCCCATGCCCAACTCCTTCCCCATGCCCAAGTGCAGGTTCAACAGTGCTGGCACTTTTTATTAGTGAAAAAAAAAACGCAATTTTTAACAGGTATTTTACAAAAGTGAATAAATAAAAGTGTCTACTTTAAATTAAAAGAGTTTTAAGCAAATATGAATTAAAATATTGATATGATTAATGATAATGATCAAACCAATGAATATAATAATGACAATGGGCCAAAATTTGTTCCTTATTTAGCATAAATTCCGTAAGACTAAGAAAATATCTGACAATAAACTGATTTATTTTTGAAAAAAAAAAATCTAAAATTCTCGGTTTCTGTCGTACAAACTTTCTAGCAAATTCTCTTTGAAAAACAGCCATTTCTGGCTGTAAAAAAGCGGATTTGTCAACAGTGTTGTCCAGGCCTGGCCCTGTATTGAGTTGTTATGGCCAACGCCTTTGTTTGCTCTGCATTCTTGTTGTTGTTGTCGTTGTCGTTGTCAGCGTCGTGTGCGGCGTGGAGCCGGTTGGGCCTAAATAAACAACAACTGGAGCCCTGCAACTGAGCCAGACACTGGAACGCACAGTGGAACCACTGGGCTTATGAATTATGATTTGCGTAAATGGAAATGACAAACTCAGCCAGCTTAACCGAGTGGCATGTTAAATACAAATTAATTGCCGCATGCTAAATGCACTGAATTTACAATGCACGTCTTAAATATGCATTTATTAATGCATGTAAAAATTAAAAAAATAAATCAACTAACATGGTACTGTTATGCAAATTAATGACAAGATTTTGCTGTAATTTTTAAACAAGTTAATTCTGTTCAAGCATGCATATTATTGACTTCATATCAAGATTAATTTAATTTAATTATAAGTTACAATATGCACATAAGTTAAACCTATTTCAAAAGAATCTAATTTTTACAATTGAATAAATTTTACTATTAAACAAATTGGTTTTCTTTGATTTAATAAGACAATAAATGATATAAATATTTTAAATAACTGCACCAAATTTATTGTTTTACCAATTCCTTTTCGACAGAAATAGTTAGGTTGTTATTATGTTATTTACAAATATTTATTTTGTATGCATTTTTTCGACTGTTGTTTTAGCTACTAAATATTATGGTTGTCATAGTTTCAATTATAGAATATTTATTAATATTATTTATTAATATTGAAAGGGCAACTTTGTGCCTAAAAGATCTATAGTACCCAAATTATTTATTATCTACCATTTATTATTTAATTTGCAGAGTGAAGTTGACTGAAGTCGAACATGTTTTGGGATACGGTGCTGGCAGACGCCATTGTTGCAGCTTCTGTTGCTGCCACAGCAGCTGCAGGGTCCAGCGCAGCAAATTGTTCAATTACACAAGGGCTGCTGCCACAGACTGTTGCTGCCGCTGCTGTAATTTGCATTTATGGCGAATCAAAATGTAGCACAGGCCCTTGCAGCAAGTTGCAGCAACAGCAGCAGCTGTGGGGTGTTAACTTGTTTAACGTGTAGCAAGTCGCTGGCAATTATGAGTTGCTGCAACAACATCCATATCCACATCTCCATCCACAGCATCTTCAGGCAAGTTTAATTATTTCAGCAGTTGAATAATGGCCGCTGCATTAAATTGCATTAAGCTCTACATTGATTTCTCTCATGATTTAAGCATGGCTGCAGCTGCGCCCCACGCCTTGCCTGTCAAAATGGCCACCAACAGCGGGGCTTTAATGAGTACGCGCATCACTGTTGCCGAAACCGCTTTTTTCCCGTCAAATCTAGCTGTTTTTGAAGAGCATTTGCTAGCAAAATAGTGAAGCAGCAAGCGGAAATTCAAAGCCATTAAGTACAGAACCGATCAGTCTCTATTCCATCAAAAAACTCTGTAAAATGGAATCCCAAAAACTAGCTCGGGCAAAAATTAAAAAAATATTTCTGTGTAAAAAAAAATTACCTAACAAAAACTTGCTAGATTTATAAGATTGTGATGCCAATTGTTGTTGAAAACCAAGAAAATCTTTAGAAAATTTTAGCTGTTTTTTAAGCATATTTACGAAGCTTTTTTTGTGCCTTTCCAACTAAAAACAGCTTTTTCCTCATTAGAAAATTGGCAACACTGACTGGAATATGTAGCTATATATCTGTATATCAGTAGACCTTGCCAACTAAACTGCCCAAGGCAGTTGGCAACTATATCAACTATATCTATATCGCGCCGATAAGGCAGACTACGATAGATACTACGCAGAGATATCGACTAGGTGCGATAGTTGCTGCGTCAATCAATTAACAAATATTACAGACAGGTGGCGGGGGGAGCGGGGGAGCTGCAATCGGACATGGGACAGTTAGGTAGGGTATGGTTTACACATTTACATGGCAACAGTGTGGAAAGCCTTCGCTCTGCCTCAGCTGCAATTGTTGTTTGTTGTTATTCTGGCTGTCATTGTTGTGCCTGCGGCTAAAGCTAATTATAGACAACGAGCACGGCAGTAGCTATTGCCCCTCCCTCCCTCTGTCCACTCCCCCTGCTCACTTGTCGATCCCTCAAAGCACACGCTTTGGTCTACGTGCTTGTGTGTGTGTCACACGACCAAAGCGAAGAGTCCAGAGCGTTCTACATGTGATTACCCCTCACTGCTGGGGTTAGTATAGGGTACACTGAGAAAAAAAATCATGAAACGAGACATTTGAAGCTTGATCTCTCACTAAGATAGAACAGGGTAAAGTTTAGATCACAGAACTTACAGCTGTGACCATTAAAAAAATATGAAAAATTTATACTTTTTTCTATCTGTCTGTCCGTCCGATATAAACAGAATAAATATCGTAATATTTACTACTAATGTTTGTTATATTGTGAAATTCTTATTTTCTACAATTATATTTATCTATACTGAAAATCAGATTTTAATCGGTTATTAAATACAGAAGTTATTGATGAAACAATATTGACATTACAGACTCTATCTAATATTTTACCTCTTTACCCCTCTAGCAGGTCGGTTATAGGATATTCTACATTCGGGCGCTGTTTTATTATTTAATTTCTCGCTGTGTAGCGTACGTATATAGCTGCTGATAAGAATATAACACTCGACGCGTTGCGAGCACAACAAAATAATTATTGATAAAAGCAACAGCAGCGACTACGCTGCGCTATATGTTGCAAACCAAAAACAACAAAACAACTACAAAAAAAAAGTAAAATGAAAAATAAAAAAAATTCATGGAAAATTTTTTAAACAACATACAGTTCATTGCTTGGTGCGTATGTGTGCGTATATAAATGGCAGTCACTGTTACCGTCAAGCGCATTCGTCATGGCACACGCAAAATGTCATGCCCCGACTAGATAAAACCCCAGGCAGGCCTACATACCTGCCCGCCCCCTACGCCACTCCCTCCCTCCCCCTGCTCTATGCTCCTACTCCCTCCAGGCGCTGATAAGCGTTGCGTTATGTTGTCGCCATATAATCACGAGCACGGGTTTTGAATCTCATGATTAGCGTCGCATCGTCAAAGGGGAACGGCAATCAGTAGGGTGCTGAGTGGGTGAGGGAGGGGAAGGGGGAGGGGCAACAGTCGGTCACGCAGAGGTTGCTACTGGCATTGTGTGTGCGATATATACATATTGTAATCTTGTTGGGTCTTTTTGTGTTTTTCAGTTTATTTTGGTATTTTATTTATTGCGACGCTCGTGCTTATCGTGCGCCGCATGAAACCCAATTGAACCCAGGGACTTGGTCAATTTTCGCAAAGTGTTATTGACTCGACGCTGTAGTCGAGTGGGCTCGTCTGTACCGTCGCCTTATATCATGAGAGATAACACCACCCTAGCAACTGTCTGGGAGTCTGAGATGCGTAACCTGGATAAATATAGCAAAAGAAATGGAAAAGAAACCAAGAGATTATGGCAATTCAGAGATTAATAATAATACTCTAGCCAATCAGGATGGAACCGATCAGTCATACCCTACACCCAATATTTTTAACAAAATTTAAAACCCAGTACTGGGTACACAAACAACTCAATAAATATTAATATAATCGAAAAGTTTATTAAATATTATTATTAAATATTATTTATAGAAATAGTACATTTGTTTTAATATGAAATCATTTTAAATAAGCAAGATTACAAAATTGATTTCTTCGAAAGCATACTTCAAAACTGTAGCTTAGACAAAAGTTTACATGATAAGAAACCCATTCAAAGTGTCTTGGCTTTACAAATCTTATTTGTCGATTTAATAGGAATAATAAAATGCTAAAAATAGGCTTTCTTTAAGACGCAGTACAGTCTAACGTCATTGTCTAGCCTAGAATTCACTCGTTGTTTTTTTTTTTTTTCATTTTAGGCTGCATATCAGGCAGTTTTGCTATCAATAAACTAACACAATTCGTACCCCCAAGTTAATAAAACCGCTCTAGAGGCAACTAGACTCACCCTAGGCTAACTCAAAGTTCGCTTGACTATAGCATACCATAAAAAAAAATTGAAATTAAACTTAAAACTGCCCAATAACCCACAAATGTTGTGTGTTGATTAGCACGTCAAATGGGCGCCATTATAATAATAATATTAATAATTCACATTTGCTAAAAATAAAACATCAATCATGATAGGAAAATACGACTTAATCTAATCGCATCTGGAACGGCGTCTAGGTAAACAAACTACTCAGTCTGATCATCGGACACAAAATACACACGTTGGGCGCCACGAGTTACCAAAATTTTATGATTTTGTTATGGGAATTCCTCTGCAGCTCCCTCTAACCTGAGGCCAACAATTTAACAGAAAACAGAAAACAAATGCGAAAACACTTCAGCCATTATCACAAACACAGTATTGACATGTTGACCTTAATGCACGGGCTCCAGTCTCAAAATGTCAGCTCATAACCTTGTCAATGGTTCCGCCTATGAAAAACAGCCATCAGATGGTGCTATGAGTTGTCAAAACTTTTCCCAACAAGATATAGGCATTTTGTAATTTTTATTTCAACAATTTACAAGGTTTAAATACTTCCAAGAACACATAATTTGATTTTAATTTTCAAATGATATGTTCGATATCAAAGTAGTTTAATAATTTTTTAATATTTTGAAAACTGAGATATGATTTTGTCTTTTTGTACATTTGTAAAATTTGAAAGAAATTTCATACAGAATTTTTTTATAGAGGGCTTTCCTTGTATTAAAGAAGATACGCCCGACTGATCAGCAATAACCCTGCACGTTTATAAACTGAATTTTCAGGTGTGTCTATTTTATATATCATTTAAGTTAGTCAAGCGACCTTTAATTTACAATTGGTTACAATTTTAATAGATAATTATTTACTAATGCGAATTATGTACATAATTGTTATTCATTATTACAAAAACAATAAAAAATTGCACTTGAGAAGAATTCTCATGAAAGCCCTTGTTATCGATAAACCGAGAATTATGCAGCTATGATAAGCAGTTCTCCGAATAATATAAAAGGCATCGCACGACTAAACAGTGCAACTTGTAAATTAAAACGGATTGTCGCTTAGTCAGATAAAAAAGCACCCAGGAACTAGTTAGCATAGATCACAGCACATAAATTAGTGGGAATTGCGATTCCTGCTAAACGGAAATGCTTTTCCAGTTAAGAAAATCTAGCTCATGCTGACTGTCAGCGCTCAACAAGTTCCGTTTCAGCCCAGGGGGCACAGACGGAGATGCCGGCGACATTTCAACAATAACACGTGAAAAATATTAAGCATAGAGAATATCAAAAAAAAAAAAAAAAAACTAGAGACGAAAAAAAGTCATCAAAATGCGCAGACATTTGATTTATGGTGTGCCATGAATGCGCGTTTTATTTTTGGCTTTTGATGAGTTTCTATCGACGCTGCGCTTGACCTTTGGCTAAAATAAGCCGCGTCTGGACGGATAGACACACGAAAACACCTATACAGCTGCTGCTCGTAAGCAGAGCGTTAATGATGATTGCTATAACGAATTCAACGGACGGACGGACGGACGGATCGGCGGACGGACGGTCGCTTGATTCGACACGACGCCCGATCGAACAACTGATCGACGGACCGTCGAAATCGGCACGAGCTCGCAGCACGAGCAATACGCTCAATTGGGCATTATGGCTCCTCGTGTTGCTTTTGCCCGCTGCTGATTGCCGCCGACCACGCCCCTGTCGCCCCCCCTCCGCCTGATAATCATCTCGTGCGTCAGCAAACGCTCACCCGCCTCCTCCTCCTCCTCCTCCTCAATCCGCCGTACACTTTACTGGGTCTAAAGTCAGTGTGAACACGGCCCCTGTACGGGGTCCGTGATCAGCTTGACTCGAGCGAAATTTCAAACAAAAACAGAATAGAGCAGACCGGAGCAGAACAGAACAGAACAGAACAGAAACCGAGGCCCATGAAATGCCAGTGTGATGTGTTGTTTGTCGGTGCGGGGCCTACGAAAAACAGATACAGTGCAAAGCACCCGGGCAGTCATAGTCGACTGTGTGCACTCTGTAACAGGAGGAGAGCTTAGCTAGAAAGAAATTGAAAACTCCAGTTAGTAGTTAGTTGGATAAATTGTAAGTCGAACATGAGAACGATGTAAGGCATAACCCTGTAGTTTTATAGTAGAGCTTGTAAAACTTTGATATTGGCAATATCGATATATTGATGCTTCGATATCAACGATAAAATCGAACTGTAGTACTTTAGTTTATCAGAGACATTTATAGGCACATCCACATAAAGTTGGTGAATTATATAAAAAAATTGTCGAACTATTTTTAAGTTCATCTATTGATAGTCTAATACCAAGTTTTTAATCTGCATCATGAGTAAAAATTTCCCAGATTTCTTACACATTAAATTTTATGTTGCGCAGTGTCGAGTTGTTTTGTTTTAAATGTTGTTGAAATATTTAAGTTTGTTTTGTGCTGTCAAAAAATTAATTGGTATGCGAAAGTATTTTGTTTATAAGCAGAGTCAGCTGATTATTCGAATAGCTTTTTCTACAATTCTAATTAAGCCCGACTACTTATTATGCTCCATTAACCCCCAGAGCAGCAGCCACAACTTAAATAATAGCAGCAGCAACAGCAACAACAAATCCAACAATTCCGAACTAGGCAGCGTTGCGCTTTCGCGATCAACTGCACGTCGTCTTGTTGGACCCTGTACTTTGAAATATTACAACTGATCTATTAAGTTAGTGCAAATCGATCATCAAGATCTCACAAACTGCAAGAGCTAGGTACACCACATTAGGTATTTAATCTCTATAATGATCTAAGAAAACTAAGTTTGTATTCGATTTTTTGTATTTCTTACTGTTCTCCCCATAATCTTAAAAAACCAAAGCTGGCGCAATTTTGAAGTTATAGATTTGTGATTTGGCATGTACGCACCCAATACAATTTTCTATCAATCCTGTCAATTTTATTACGATCGCATAAGAAATATCGAAGATATGTAACAGACAATTTGCCGGACTTGGTAGAGGTAGATATTTTAATTGCATGCGTGTGTGTGTGGCCTTGTAAGTGTGTATTTGTACATATACACAAAGAATAGTGTCTCCTACTGTCGGCTACGTGCGACTGCAGCCTGCCGCCCGACTGATCCGCTCCTTGCTTACTGGCTTTTTATTTTGCAAATGATTTAATGCAATTGTTGTTGTTTACAGTTGCTGCTGTTGCTGTTTGCTGATTTACTATTGGCCCCCATTTTGCCTCTGCCTCTGCCTCTGCCGCTGCCTCTGCCGCTGCTGACGCTGACGCTGACGTTTACGCCTGCCGCGGCACGTGCCGCCTCAATCTTTGTGCGCCTCCGACTCGTCGCATCATTCGACAGCAAAAGCAAGCTGAAGCAAAAAAAATAAAAATAAAAATCAAAGCTTTTGTAATTGACTTTTGCTCTGCTTGGTATTCATTATGTTTGTTTTGTTTGTGTGGGCCAATTATTTTCATTATTGCGCTACAGTCGGGGCTATAGTACAATTTAATTGGACAATCTCTATGTCTGGGTCTGTAGTATCTTTTCAATTTTCCATTGCACTTTTTCAATTTACAATCAATTTTCAGCGCGTGTCAATATTTTGCATTCTTTTTTTCGTGATGTTGTGAAATTTCTGCTCAGGTTTCATCTTTTTTTTTTTGTGAATTGACCTATTCAAAATGGGGTATATTACATTTGTAGGTGATGAGCCTACTCAATAGATAAAATTACCTTCTCCTTCAATAAAACCTACCTAACAAATTAAAAATTTAATTCACAAATTTTTAAAACTTTATTTAATCGCTATTAAATTAATCATCCCGATCCCATAATATTTTTAATTATATTTATTATTTTGTTTATGTTGTTTTTTTGTTTCCTGTTATGATTATTGAAATGTTCATTCCGATCCCATACGATATAATATATTTTCCATTTTGTTTATGTGTTTACTGATTTCCGTCATCTTCCAGTCGGTTGCGTCCGACTTTAGCTGTCACTTTTATTCAATTTTCATTTGCACATTTCTCTGCATCGGCTTTCGCGTAAGCGTATAGCATAGAGTAATGGGTGTGGGTTATGTAAGCGTTGCATTGACTTTGAATTCAATTCCGAGTGGTAAGTTGACAGTGTGCAATTTCTCCAACATTTTTATTTTTATATAAAAAAAATTATTGATCCAATGAAAAAATGCTAAAAATACCCTACGCAGGGCGACAGCGAAAACTGAACAAACAAATAGCAACATACCCCGGGGTTCAATTTAACAAAAAATAATAATTAAAAGCAACATTATGATAATGTATAAAGGTTTAATATAAAAATTGTTTTTAATGAATTCGAGATACCGGTTATAATGCTTCATAAGAATATAGATAAGCATTTAAAACGTCTTTCAAACACCCATAAACAACATAATGTTTGAAGAAAAAAAAGGAATATTAAACAGCTTTTGAAATAACTTAGGTGCTCATTAAAATTATTTCTATAGAAATAATAATAATAATAATAATTTAAATTTTTTTTAATTTTTTTATTTGCAATATTTGAGCGCAGAACTTGTAGAAATTTATTATACTTACCAAGCCAAGAGGTAAGTGCTTTTCAATTCGTCATAATACGGTTATCCCCAGTAAAAATGCGGTTTCAGATTTCTGGCATTTATGACGGGTTCAATAAATCGTTTATGTAAGATGGAATTCGGGAATTGGGAACATCAGGTAAATTGGCATAGTCATGGCTTATGTAAGAAAGTAAAATGAATCTGGTCTTAAAATATAATAAAACAATTAACAGATATGACGATTCTTTTTTTATGGGTTATGCAAGCACATTGACCAGTTGACAAAGAATAAAAAAATTTATATTTAAAATTTCGACTTTGGTTTCGTATTTTTTTTTTATGGTTTGCGCAATGAGCACCAACTGTCTGGGCAACGACTTGGATTTTGGGATGGTTAATGATTCGTAATGACCAAAACGTGCCACGATTCTCGGCTTTTTTCACTTTCAGCGCTTAGACAGATATAAGACAAATTGGAAATCATCATAAAGTTCAGCTTGAAGATCAATTTGTTCGGCTTGGCTTCGAAACTCATTAGCTTCAATGGCCAAATAAAATAGAACACACACATGGCTCCGAAATGCTATTTACATACGTACGTAAATCATTTGATTTATGGGGCATATTTTATCAAACTTATGGAGGGAAAAACCTGAGCATGTGCAAACAGGCACAATTGCCACCTGTTGACATTCTGGCGGCAGCTTTTTGACTTCAAACATCAATCAAGCACCCACACAAACTGCGCCATAACACCATCGACACCACCACCAACACCACCACCAACACCACCACCAACGCACCACCACATGCTGCACTACTAATTGACAGAACCGTCAGCGTCAAATTTGAATCTAACGTGACAGTTTTGCGATATCTATTTGATCAGCATACAGTGCGTATTGACTATAAGGGGTTACAATATCGAGATATCAAGTTACAATTATCGAGATTTGAAAAGCACAATTCTTCGAAATTTAAAAGTCTATATATATATATATTATTTGATTTCTCGTTAAAAATAAATATTTAATTTAATACTTTTAAAGCATTTCTTAAAAAACTATAAATAAAGGAGCAAATTTAATTTATTCTAATCTAAGAATTCAATCAAGTATTGAAATATTTGGCACAATTTATAAAATTGTAAATAATTTTTATGAGATATTTTTTTATTAAATTTGAGGAATATTAGACTCTAAAAAAATATTCTAGATTTAAGGAAAGTAAAGAAAGTATTCATTCCGAAACAAAAAACAAAGTATTGTTGAATATTAGTGCTAAGTGAAAATTTTGATGATGTGCTTCTAGATTTTATACTCCAAAAACTAAACTGATTGCTCGATATCGAATCAGTTTGGTGTTCTATATAGATAATAATCGCTGTAATTACAAATTTCTTAAGAATGAAAAGTGATTTCGGAAAAAATTTTAATTCTATTTTTAACTAGCTACTGCAATGTTTTGCATTTCAAACTCATTATTGTTTTAGTGCTGAGTTGAGCGTAATTAAATTCCAATAAATATTTAATAGCTCAAATACTCGTTGTACTTGCACTGGAAGCTTTATAAATACCAATTTCCGTTTTTGAATTCCTGCAGTCGCGTCTAAAAACTGTTTTCTTAAAACTGTATTTATGAATTTGCTATCCATTTAATTATCATATAGTACGGCTCTTGGAAATTTGCATATGCTTAGTATTATGCGATATCAAGTACAGAGTGGGACGCTCGACTGTAGGTTTTATCGTAGTACTCATGCCGAATATGGAGCTCAGTGGGAATGTCGCCGCGAATTCCGCGGAAAAAATGGAAAAAATAGAAAAAATAGAAAAAATAGAAAAAATAGAAACAAAAGCAACAAACCACAATGAATCGTGTGAACTCAGCTGCTGCTGCAGTCGCGTGGACACAATGACAATCTATGACAAAAGCGCCGCCGACGCCGACGGCGACGCCGACGTCGACTGCGCAGTCGGCAGCTCACGCGCTGGAAATTGCTCCAGTGGCGCGTGTGTGGCTTAAAGTGCCCCGCCCCCAGCTGCCCCTGCTGCCGCCTCTGCTGCTGCCGGCGCGACGTCTCCAGCTAACTGGTTTTAGTGTTTTTTTTATTCATCGTGTGCTTCTTAATGTTTGTTGCTTTTTTATTGTTATATTATCTTGAAGTTTTCGTTTATTTTTATTTTTATTTTTTTGCACACGCGTCTGCCGTTGCCTAGCAAATTTTTAACTTTTTTTTAGCCATTTATTATTGTTGTTGCCGTTTTATTTGGCTTTCTTTTCGGCGGGGGAATTCCAGTCAACCAGACATAAACATAAAAAAATCACTGAATAGCATAGAATCAAAAAAAAAATATAGGGACGGGGCAGTTAGTGGACGGAGGCTACAGTCGACGTAACCGACCGTAGGAGACCCTTTACTTAGTATATGTACATACAACACAATAGATGCACACACACTAAGCTACCCGCGTATGCAAGGCACACCACCCCCCTCTGCCTAGTGCGGCTAATTGTCTGTGGCATATGTTCGCTGCTTCTTATCCGATCGAAGCTAAATTCTCTGCGGCGAGAGGGAATGTCATTAACTAGTTACATACCAGACATTACAAATCAATAACTTTAAAACTGTGGCTACTGCAGCTTTTTGCGATTTACGGGGAAGGGGTAGGATAAAACAAAACAACTCGTGCTGCTTACTGAATAGGGGAACCTGAATCCCAAATACGAGTGTCTCTGCCATAGTTGCCGATGATCTAGGTGTTCATACAGGCAGCCAGACGGACTGATCGGACAGACAGACAGACGGACTAGACGGACATGGCTATATGCCTCGGCTTGTCGTCCCTGCATCAAAACAGTCTCTTTGTGGGGTCTGCCACGCTCATATCTGGGTGTTACACGCGTTTCCTCTTTGCACTAAACTAATAGACCCTTGTGACTTTTTCTAACAGTTCAAAGGGTACTCAATGCTCATGTAATCATGTATGATCAACGTACGAGTTTCGATGGCCGATGACATATACGGCAGCCGAGGCGTTGAAATAAAAAATGGCTAATAATGTTAGCCTTTTTTTTAGACCCTGTATTTTTTGTTGCATTAAAACAGTCTCTTTGGATTCGCTCATATCTAATTTGGTTTTATTTGTATAAACTTGCTGTGATTTAACTAACAGTTCAAAGTACTCAATGCCATGAATCATGTATGACAACGTCGAGTAATGCATATTCATATATGCAACCGAGGAGTAAAGATCAAGTCTAAATGTGTGTAGGCAATGTAATTTGTATATTAAAACCGCTTTGTGATATCAAAACCAGCCCCCAGTTTATTTGCAACTCATAGGCATTCCGCGTAGTCGGGTTAGAGATCAGTTATTATGGGGCAGACTTAAACGGCGACCCTTAATTGTGACGAAGGTTTCAGCGAAATCATAAGTTTAGCGGGAAAACAGCGATAGCAAATATTATGGCTAAAAGATGTTTTGAAAATATAGTATGAAGCGCATTTACTTTTTGTCCTGTTGTCCCTGTTTTTTTTATTAATTTTCAATGTGTGTAGAGTATAAAAGCCAGTTCAATAAAAATGGCTTTTGTCGGTTAAGGAGTGATCCCGCTCATGATACCAATATTGGCTATAAAATCTACATTTTTCGGCCAAATGCTGTTTGGTTTTTTCTTCACAATTTCACAATTCAATTCGACTGCGCATAAATTCTTACGATTTTCAAAATTTCAAATTTTTCGTCGAAAATTTCATATTTTTTTTAAGGGTTAATAGCTTAAAGTTTTCATAAAAATTTTCAAAATTATTTTCATTGATTTTTTATTTAAATTTTATTTTTGAAGTCAAATAACAATGAAAAAATCACACCGCTTGAAAATCGGATAAGTTTTGCTAAAGCTATACGCATTCAAAGTTAAACAAAAATTTTTTTTTTTCGTTTATGGAGTGATAATCCCCACATGCTACCCTAAAATCTAAATTTTGCGACCAAATGCTGCCAACGTAGTATTAAACTGGGCTATGAAAGTTATTTGTATACCAAATTTAAAATAAATTGTTTGAGTTGTGGCTAAATCGAACTCAGTTTTCTCTTGATTTCTGTGAAGTTTCCGTGAGTCATGGCGTGAATTTAGCTGTATTTTTAGCCATATTTCGTTTTTACAATTCCATGACGTGAACATTATGAAATAGTGACGTCTGCGCTGTACTTTGGCACTTGACAACGCTGATGACGGCATTCACGATCGCTCGATCGCTCGTCCGTTCTCGCTGGGCTGATAAGGGGCGTCTTCTGCTGCTGCTGCTGCTGCTGCTGCTGCTGCTGCTGCTGCCAGAGGCAGACAATCAGTCATAACAAGGCCTTATCAGTGGGGGTCTGAGGCACCTGCCCGTAATGGCTGTCGTATGGTGAAATACTGCAGCGCACGTAGACAGCCCAGAGTCGGCCAGAAGTCAATTCAACTATTGGGAGTACGTGTTGCGCTAGTCGTCGTCTCTTTGGCTTTCTTTGTGCTTTTATCAGTGAATAGAATTCAAGTCAACCTTTCCCCGGCTAAGGGCTGCTACTAGGTCTCCGTAGTAGACTCTATATTTAGTTAATGACGTTATATGGGTCAGCACGACTTTCGATTAGAGCTTTTCGACGTCAACAGGCATGCCGGAACTTGTTGTAGGTAGCGATCAGGCGATCTTTATATATACAGTAGAATCCGGTTATAGCGACATTCAAGGGACCGACGATTTTACGTCGTTATATCCGGCAGACGCACTATCCGAAAGGAGCAAAAAAAAAATTTTTTTTTATATTATGGATGTCATGTTCGTAATAGGTTTTAAAATAAAACAAATTAATTTTTTAATCAAAACAAAAAATTTAATACAGTAGAATCCGGTTATAGCGACTTTCAAGGGACCGACGTCGTTATATCCGGAAGACAAAATCCATGATTTTGTTTCTTTTTCGTATTGAATTTTGAATTTTCCATTTTGTTTGCTTCTTTTAGCATTGTTAAAGAAATCAAATTTTCCTCTTTAAAATTTTTTTTTTTGTTCGGCACGTCGCAATATCCGGTTGAATTGAAATGAAAAATTGAATTGAAATTGAAAAATCTCGTCGTTATAAGCGGTTTGTCGCTAAAAGCGGAGTCGTTATAAGCGGAGGCCGTTTCATATAAGTTTGTATGGGGACCAACCAAACCATCGAGTTTTCGTCGCAATAACCGGACGGAACGCTATAAGCGGCGTCGTTATAACCGGATTCTACTGTATATATATTTTATAAGCAGACACCATATAAGGCTATACTTTCCTATTCGCCTTAATCACGCTAGATAAGATCTTAGCCAGCGATAGCAGCAGAATATTGCGAAATTTTCAAGGGGCTCGACTCATTTCCGGATGCACGGATATGACATTCAATTATATAAAAGAATATATAACAAAATCAGATTAGTCGGACGAAAGGCTACAGTTGTGTTGCAAATTGTCTTTTGCATATCTTCACAGTTTCTTATGCGATTGTAATGCATAATGCCATATGTTAGGAAAACCTTCATACCGAAAATGGTGCCTCTAACTCTTTTAGAGATGGTGTTCATACGGACAGACCTTTTTAAAGTACAGGGTCTAAAAATATATATAAAAAAAATTCCAGCATTCCATACTGCTATAAATCCCCCAGTTAAATTCCCCACCTAGAATAAGCCCTGCAGAAATTATGCAGAATTTTGCAGCTGGAATTTACATAGATATTTTTATAAGCATTAATTGAGTCGTAATGGAAATTAAAGCCGGAAATTCGTTATCAATTCAAATGGCATTATCAGAGCACAACAATTGAAGTTCGCTTTAGGCTGTCATACGGTTTTGATTAAGCATGAATAATGATGGGCTTGATGTCTATTTTTAGAGCTATTGAAAAGCCCAAAAATAAATTTGCAATTGATATTTCCACAGAAAAGCCGCGACAAAAATAAATTATTAATGACAAATGGAAACTTTGTATACATCATAATGAAATCTTATCAGGTGTGAAGTGTATTCAAATCAAAAATGATAATATCATATGTACATAGACATAGGTATACTTATGTCTAAACAAATTAGAAACTTTCTGCTGTAGTTTTCCACGGAGTCTGTTGAAACTAGAACAAGTTTCCACTGCTCGGATATCAGACACAGATACAGATACAAAGATATCGTCTGAGTCTGGAGACCGAGTAGATGTTTCGAATTTTGGGGTCTCAATTTCAGTCTTTTGGTTATTAAGAGCTTAAGGTGCTACTTGCGTCATTTGGAGGTTCGGGTGACGATGTCGCCAACAGTGGCCTCAAGGCGCAATAACTCAGTGGTTGAGTATTATTTTTGGCTCTTGACAGTCACAAAGTGTTGGAAAGCCAAACGCTATATAAATAAACAGTGCCAAAAATATATAGCAAATAATAACAAAGGCGTCTTTTGAACGATTGATGGGATGGTTGTTGCTGTTGGTGTTACAGCCGTTATTATTATTAATATTGTTGAATTTATTTTGATGATTATTGCGCTTTGTTTGTATATGAAATAACACCAAAGCGTGCCCCCAGTCAAGTTTTCGTTATTGTTAATTAATATCTTTTATTTTTATGTGCCAAGCTGAAAAACAAATACTCTAAACACACACAGACAGACATACCTTATGTCCTATATGTATTCGTGATCGGCCAGAGCCGATAGCTAAAACGCACTTATAATTTGCATTTCAAATTTGCACCCAGAAAGCCCGTAGACAAAAAAAGTCACCTTGCATGGAATTTCGCTGTCGAGGAGTCAGAAATGAAATAAAAGCTTATAACTCACATAACAATAAAACTCAAATTTAAATAGTTAAGTTGCCATACACATAGATATCTCAGATATATGTAAATCTGTTTGTCATTGCTGTTAGCTTGTTGGCATTTTTCTGGCGAAACCAATTCGACATTTTTGGCCATCGCCAGCAGCTGACGCACATGAAATTCCCCGTAAATCAGTCGAAAATAACTGGAATCGCTTGTTTGTTTTCAAACCAAAGAATTAAACAGTAGCCCAAACGCCAAATCAAACAAACTGCGACTCTCCCAAAAAATACACCAAAAAAAAAGCTAAACAGAAAAAGAATTTGACGGCAAAATATACATAAATAACAAAACAAGTTAGACTTAAGACAGGCACACTCTAAGAAAAGACAAGCTTCTAAGCCAATTTAAGAGCTGTGTTCTATCATGATGAGTTGCAAATACTATTGCTAAAAATATATCAAACAATTTGTTACAGTACATGAATAATTCTTGGATTAGTTGATCGAACCATACCTATGCTCTAATAAAAAAAATCTCGGCTGTCTTTCTATTAATTTAGAGAATTTTGATCCCAAATGACGCTTAATTGAAACTCAAATTGTATTGTGTATTGTTTCAAAATTAATTCACAAAGTGTGTAGTCGTAAAAAAATAAAGATAAATTCATTAGGTTCAGTAAAATTAGTTGAGATATGTTTGTTTTAGGCTACATATTCTTAAATTGGATATTGAGTAATTATTGAGATATTTTTCAGCAGCTAAAATTAGCTCTAATGTAACGATTGTGATTTGTAACTTTTTACCCGGAATTCTTTTGAATACGCACAACTGTATGGCCTTTTGTTTATGTGTATTTTTAAAACAACAGACCGCCGTTTATACCCTTGCAAACAGTCTTATAAAAAGAGCAAAAATGCTGTCATATATTGAAGAAGTTGCAGGTAAAGAATCGTAATAAAATATACAATTTAATGTCAATAAGGAGAGCTGAATCTTACTTATCTTATTCAGCTGTTACAAAGTTCTTTGAGCTCTTAGAAGGGATTATACGGAGTCTAAAAAAAGGATGCACTACAATTCTTCCCCTCTTTAAGTAAACTGAACTGAATTGAAAATTCAAACCCATTTGCAAATAAATGTCAAAATTTTCAACTTTTCAGTTAACTAACTTTCAATTTGTTAGAGTATTTGAGCTTCGAACTGACTGAAATACCTGCGTTGTTTGTGCTGAAGTCAGCTGGCATGATTATGGATTTCAAATTAATTGGTGACACAATAAAAAAGTTCTTATTATAAAAACAACAATAAATAAATAAACAAATGTGTTATATAAGTGGAGAAAACACGATATAAATAAAACGTAATTCTGGAAAAGTCGACACATATTTATATGATTTATCATAAGACTACGCACAGACCAAGCGTTATGCAGTCACGTTGAGTTGTTATCAACAAAAGGAAACAATAGCAAATTATACAATATAATATGAATTCATTATTCATTATACTAATACTAATTGCATGTTATTTATAACAGTCAAATTTTAATGCTCTATGGCAAACAATAACAATCAATAATACAATATCTAAACACAGCATCCAGACAAGGTTGCACAAGGTCGTCAAATGTTCATTAGCTAACGAATTTTGTGTAATTTGGTGTGTAAAGTCCACTGACCCACTTGATGTATGTGGTTTTTGTATGATTAACCTGCTCTTCTCACGGCTCACGCGTCGTATGCGCAATGCCAGGCCCAAACCCACCCACAGCAGCTCAGCCGGAACTTTGGCAGTCGAAATTAAACAATAACAATTACAACAACTGAGCAGACATGGCCGAGTTTGAACTGGCACTGCGTCTGGCTGTGTCTGGTTGTCTATGGCGGTGCTGGTGGTGCCGGTGGTGCGGGTGGTGCGGTCGGTTGCCTGCAGCTTCGAAAGCGAAACAACTTTGTTATTGTTTTGGTTGTGCGAGTGTGAGTGTTTGAGTGTATGTGTGTGATGCCGCTGAACTTGAACCGGCCGCGTTCAAGGCCAGCCATGTGCGAGTGTATTCGTTTGTGACTTGTGAGTACATTCATGAATACTCGCACTTACGCCGAAACATTGTGAAGCGTGCTTGAATTTTGGGTTGATTTGTGAGCAGTGTTTGCACTGAATGAAAAGAAGAAATCGCTTGATGAACTCCAAAAAGATCTAAGAAGTTAGTTCATAAAAGAAGTAAAATCTATTTTAAACCAACTTCAAAACCAACTTAAACGGATTTCCCAAATTCTGAATTTAAGAATCTTGATGATACAAATTCTAGTATTTGCATTTATTCTACAGAGTACAACTTGTGTAAAAATATCAGGTGTTTAGCCAAAATGCAGCCAAATCCTTGCGCAATTCAACAACTCGGCTTAGCCTAAGCTGAGTTCAGATAAGCCAAATCCCACGTGCTGACGCAATCGACGCCGTCTAAGCCATGGCTTATGGCACCTAGGGCCAACCCGAACATGAGAGTGCCAGGCTTACCTGGATTGGTCGGTGCTAATTGAACTTAAGCGCAGACAGGCAGGTGCTTAGAGGCAAGCTGATCATGTGTTAGCCTGGCTGAATCATCGGCTTCTTCTGCTGCCTGTTTTGTTGTTTTGTTTTGTTTTCTTTGCCGTAAGATCGGCGCTCATTAACGTCAACTGTTCTTGGTGCTAATCCATGGCCAGACGGCTGGCTTTAGGCCATTTCCCTGAAACGGGCAGGGTTGGTAACAGTCTATGACATGTGTCTTTGATTTTGGCATTTAGTCTGCATGCAGCTTTTTAGCTTCGACGCGTCGTCGTTTAACATACGTCTAAACGATTTATAGTGCATCATTTCATTATCAAAATATTGCCCGTATTTATATGCTTTGTATTTTCATGGCTGGTGAAATTTTCCATTCATTGGCGGCGCGTGCGAGTTGCGAGATTGCATGAAAATTTATAAATGTTTGAATTTCAATCGATGTGTGACGTCAGCAGTTGTTTTGGCACACGCTAATTTCTAGTGTTAATCAAGCATTTAGAGATGTCGTTAGCGTGTTACGTGTTGGCCAGCAGGCATTGATTACGAATACCCATACACACTCACACTCGCACTCGCACTCACACTCATAATTCTAGAGTTTAGTCGAGGCTGGCAGTGGGTTAGTGGTATGCGCCCATTTCCGGTGAGTTTGATTGATTGATTGATTATCCAAAAACAAAGGCCAGCAGGGGCGGAGCAGATCAGTCGGATGTAAGACTACAGTATAGCCAAAGTTCTTGTTCTTTGTATTTTAATAATTTAATAAAAATTTAAAATATACGTACAGTCGAGCAAATTGTCTGTTACATATCTTTGCTGTTGCGATTTGTACTAACTTAGTAAACCCCACTTTTCTAAGGTACAGTACCTAATAAACAATGCCAAATATTGTCAACTTTGTTGACTTGGCCCTAAGCCGCCATAAGTGCTTTAGGGTATTTGCCATTACTCACATTTTGTCATGCATAATGAAGGCAGCATTAACCCTGCGATTGACCCCCCGAGCAGGTGCTTAAGGGTTAATGCAGGAGATTCCCCTATTATTTTTGTTAGCACCTCAAGCCTATTAAACTCTGTAGCTTTTACTGCAAGTTTATAGATAAGAGATATGTGTTTGTTTACAACATTTTGTTTTGTTTTCCTTGGCTCAAAATCTAACCAACTGCACATTAAGCTTGAACTGTCACATTCGCATTAATTAAATAAAATAATATATATTGATATATATTCTGCTTCTGCAGAAAATTGTTATATAGCACGCGGACTGGCATGCGCTGTCCCAAAAATTGATATCGATTGCACAAAGTGCGACACGTGCTTGCCTTATATAACTGTAAACATATTGAACAATGGCCCAAAAGCAGCGGCAGCCATTGCACTCAGGTTGACAGTTGAATACCCTGTAAATTAATTGCGATATCAGAGTGTCAGCTGCCATATTATGCGGACTGTTTGTCAGGTGGCTTCAGCGACAAAGCTTTTAACAAGCCCTATTAAATTACTGAAAATTAATAAATGCAGCGAATAAATCTACATAAATAAATGAAAATAAATAAATTAAAATAAATTAATTAAAAAAAATAAATTAAATTAAATTATTTAAAATAAGATCTTGGTGCAATTTAACTAAAATAGAATTAAAATGTTGCTTTTATAGTTAAAATCTCTCAACATAAAATGAAGTTAAATGGAATAAAATATTGACTTTATTTTGTACTCTATATACTCTAGATACTCTCATACTTTAAATAGTTATATTTTATTTTAAAGGCTAATTTCATACTTGACCTATAAGGTGTACCTTGCTTTAAAAGGGGATAATCCATTTTTGAGCCATGGAAGTTCTGTCACATGGCAGATCGTAAAGCATATAATAGA